>JAABKJ010000755.1:20749282-21351466 GCA_011634705.1 Andricus grossulariae
AAAAAGATCAATTTTCAACCAAAGGTGGAATAGTTAAATTTTCATTTAAAAAAATCCAAAAAGACGAGCTTTCTATAAAAAACTGATTTTTCAACCAAAAAGATATTCAAAGAATATTCAACAAATAAAATTAAGTTTATACTATAAAAGTCTAATTCTCAACAAAATACATCATTTTTTAACAAAGAAGATTTTTTTACAAAAAATGAGAACTTTAAACAAAATACATACATTTTTAAGGAAATAGTTGAATTTTCAATCAAGAGAATCAGATTTCTACCAAAAAATAAGAATTTTGAAAAAATCACATAAATTTTTAATTCAATAGTCGGATTTTGAAACTAAAAAAGATCAATTTTGATCAAAAATGGGATCGTTAAATTTTCATCAGGAAAAATTAATTTTCAATCAAAAAACGAATTTTCTAGAAAATAGTTTAATTTTGAACCCGAAAAAATTAATTTTTAGAACGAAAATTGAGTTGTCAACAAAACAGTTGAATTTCCAACTAAATAGTTAAATTTTCAATGAAAAAAATTAATTTTTAACAAAAAAAAAATCATTTTTAATAAAGTAGTTCAACTTTCAACCAAGGAGTTTCATTTTTAACCTAAGAAGATGAATTTTCAATAAAAAATGTAATAATTGATATTTCAAGCAAAAAATATTGTAATTTGGAATGAAAAATAGTTAAATTTAACAAAAAAAGACGAGTTTTCAACAAAAAACTTGAATCCTCGACTAAAACAGAATTATTTTCAACAAAAATTTGCAGTGTTAACCAAAATAATGAATTTTCTATAACAAAAAAATCGATTTTTCAACCAAATACATATTATTTCAACCAAATAATAAAATTTTCAACCAAGAGGATTAATTTTCTACCAAAAAGGACAAATTTTTATTAAAATACATGCATTTTCAACCAGAAATGGAATAGTTAAATTTCAGTTAAAAAAATTAATTTTCAACAAAGAAAAACGAATTTTTAACAAAATAGTTAAATTTTTAACCAATGAAATCATATTTTAACTTTCGAGCAAGTAGTTGATTTTTCCACTAAATTGTTGAATTTACGAATCAAAAATAAGAATTTTCTATAATTTTCTATAAAATATTTGAATTTCCAACCCAAAAATGTGAATTTTCTACACAAAGTTAATTTTCACCGAAAAAATAATAACTTTCAACCAGACAGTTGCATTTTTAACCAAAAAAGAGGAAATATCTACAAAAAGAGAAAATAAATTTGGATCAAATTGTTGAATTTTCATGGCAAAAAGGCGAATTTACAAGAAAATAGTTGAATGTTCAACGAAAGAGACAGAATTTTTAACAAAGTTGTTGAATTTTCAACAAAATAATTAAATTTCGAACCAAAAAAGATGAATTCTTAACTAGAAATTTAATATTATAGTAGATTTTTCAACTGAGAAAACGAAAAAAAGGGGAAAGTCTGCTTAGAAAGCTGGAAATTTCACTTTGAAAATATAGTTATTTTTTCACTAAATACTTATTGTCATTAACACATTTTATTTCCAAAAACTAATTTCATTAAGGTTCCACGTTTATGCAATTAACAGAGTTGAAAAATTTTAGCAAAAAAATTTCATTTTGCGGTAACACTGTGCAAGATACGGAAATAATTAATAAACAATAATTGTTCGCCCATAGATTTTCAAACAAATAATAAAAATTTTAACCAAGAGAATTAATTTTCTACCAAAAAGGACGAATTTTTATTAAAATGCATGCATTTTCAACCAAATAGTTGAGTTTTCAACTAAAAAATATACAGATTAATTGTTATGAAATAAAATTATTTAATTTCAAGTCTGTCAATCATGTTTTGATAGGATTTTTAGCTTTTGTTTTGACCGTAAAAAATGACATTCAAAGTAAAAATTTTTTTGGAAAATCGACACAATTAAGAAAAATTGTTTTCAACACTATTTACAAATGATTTCATAGTTTGACCATTTTCCCATGATAAATATTAATTTTTTTTGCATAACAAGGGCAGTTCAACTTTTCAGGAACACTCAAGATATTTTATGGAATAGATTATTCACATTTTCGGTTCTCGTCAAGATACGGTACCTTTGATTCACATATATTTAATGACCTTGGTTTTTTAGTTTATTCCGCAAAAAAATTAATATTTATCATGGAAAAATGGTCAAACTGTGAATCTCTTCCTAAATATTGTCCGAATAATCAACAATTTTTCCTAATTAGAAAATTATGGCAAGAAGGAATCATTGTTAAATCATTTATTGTTGAAAATGCAAAAATTTTGTCAATAAGTCATGTTTTTTGGTTGAAAATTATTCTGTTTTGGTTTAGTGTTCAACTCTTTTGTTGAAAATTCTACTTTTTTGGTGCAACTAAACTGCTTAGTTAAAAGTTAAACTACTTTATTAGATTTTATATTGTTGGTTGAAGATTCATAATTTTAGTTGAAAATTCGTCTTCTTTGGTAAAAATTCAAATATTTGGTTAAAACTGAAGCCGCCACTCTTCATCATGCATTTCTTATAAACTATTTGTTGTCACACATTCCTGGCCTGGCATACCTCTTTAGCTTCCTTTACATTTATACATTTTTTCATGCAAACTCTTGTGTTTCTATGGCCTTTTATATCTTTTCGGCTTAGGGTCTCGTTCACACATTCCCAACATTCTTTTCTCGGTCGACCTCTGGGCGCGCTACCATTTACTTCAACGAAATAAACTTGTTTCGTCAGTGGTTCTTCTTCAATTACCTCAACATGCCCAAACCATCTCAACAAATTTCTTTCCTTCTTGTCAGTGTTTCCACTATACCACATTCATTAATAATCCTCTCATTATTTACTTTGTCTATTAGTGTATACCATAATTTTTGTTTTATCCACGTTAATTTTGAGGCCCATGTTCTTCATGCTAGTATTCAGTTTGCTCAACATTCTTTTCAAGTCTTCGATTGACTCTGCCATAACAACCTTATAATCTGCGAATGCTAACCCACGTACCCTCACTGTCCCGAGATCCACACCTTCTTCGTCGAAGAGGGCCATTCTTGGACACTTGTCCATGAATATAATAAATTGTTGGATCCAGGATCTTTTTGAGTAACAAGAGCCACTATTTTATGTGAATGGTTTGTTTTAATAGTCAGAATACAACTGTACAAAGGTGAAACTTCTATCGAGCACAAAGGTTCAGAAGCGAGTGACTCGAGAACAGGAAAGAATAGCAAAGCTGTATCAAACAAAATCAAAACGACAGATGTCGCCACATTAATTAAAATCTAACCTGAGATTTGTTTCAAATAGGCACTATGAACAAATTGCCAACACTACCCCTCAAGCTGAAAGGTGTACAAATTTAAACTTTCACGGATTTTAGTCCGGATTCTGCAATACACTTTCTGTGATTAGACGTTGATAACCCTTCGGTCAAGACATCAGCGATCATCTCTGTTGTCTGAAGGGACTCCAAACTGATAACTCCACTCTTCAAAATTTCTCGTACAAAATGGTGTTTCACGTCTATGTGTTTCGAACGACAATGAACCACTTTTCTACGAGCAAGCTTTTGCGCTCCTTGGTTTTCATTGAAAACTTTGATAACTTTTGGCACCTGCAGACAGAGTTCAATGAGAAAACTTCTCAAATACGTTGTTTCCTTCGCTGCCTCAGTTAGTCCCATGTACTCTGCTTCGGCACTTAAGAGAGCCACTGTTTTTTGTTTCTTGGCTTCCCCAGAAATCGACAAATTTCCAAGAATAAAAACATAGCCAGTGTATGACCTCCGATCGTTGATACAGTTGGCCCAGTCAGCATCCACATATCTTCGAAGTGAATTTCCAGTCTTCACGAACTTCAATCCAAGATCTGAAGTTTCACGAAAGTATCGAAGAACTCTCTTCGCAGCTACCCTGTAATCCCGTTGATAGCAATTGTTGTATTTGCTAAGACAATTAACTGTGTAGGCTATATCTGGCCTCGCTCCAACAACCAAATACAGCAGTGCTCCAATCAACTCACGAAAGGGATACTCGTTCTTTTCTTCTTTGGAATGTTCTTCGGGTTTTGACAAGTTCATTCCCAAACTCATTGGCGTCGTGGCAGGTATGGAATCTTGCATTCCAAACTTCTTTAAAATTTCTTCGGTAAAAATCTTCTGCGATATTTCGATGCTGTTGCCCGTCTGAATGAACTCCACCCCTAAACATCGCTTCATCTTCCCTAGATCTTTTATGTCGAAAAATTTCTTTAGCTCCTGTTTTATTTTAATCAGCCAATCCTCATTTTTCGACGCCAGGAGCATTTCGTTAACATATGTCAGAACTATCATGCAGTCTTCTTCTGGTTTGGCAATGCAGATACATTGATCTGCATTTTTCAGCTTCAATCTCAAACTTCGTATCACTTTATCAAACTTCTTATGGCACTGTCTTTCAGTCAGCTTCAATCCGTACATAGCCTTTCTCAAAAGACACACTGGATTTCCTCTCTTCAGCTCGTTCAACATCTTTGAAGCATTTCCAACATCCTGACTGTTGACAAGCGTTGAATTCTCTTCTGCAGCAATCCTTTGCAACGATTCAGAGAACAATTCTGGCAATTCCATGTATATATCTACCTCGAGATCTCCATTCAAAAAGGCCGTCCTTACATCCAGCTGATGCACGATGAGACCATGTTCAACAGCCAAAGCCATCAACAGCCGAATGGAGCTCAATCATGCCACTGGTGCGAAGGTTTCGTTGAAGTCAACACCAGGGTTCTGCGTATACCCTTTCGCGACCAGACGAGCTTTCCTTCTTTCAATTGTTCCGTCATTCTTATATTTATTTATAAGAACGACTTTGCATCCAATCACGATTAGCTTCTCTGGACGATCCTTCAACTCCCAAGTTCCATTCTTTATCAGCGCACTAAATTCATCCACGATAGCCTGCTGCCACTCTTCTGCATGTGATCCAGATAACGTTTCTTTTACCGGAATTTCAGCAACATTTGCATAATCCTGATAATCTTCGATAACTGCTGCTTCTTGCACAACATTGAACTGTTTTCTTGATCTACTTGGAAGACCAGTTGTGAGAATTCGTGGTCTCCCAGCAGCACTCCTCCGTTGAACTTGTTCCAAAGCTAGAAAATTTTCGTCATCAGATGAGACATAGTCATCTTCCGCAGCTTCTTCTTGATCATCATCCTAGAAGTCTTCTCTGTGTTGCTCCAATGCAGGCTGAACAGGTGAGTTGTCGAAATCTACCCATCACCTTTCTTCAGGTTTCTCGTCAAGTTTCATTCTGGTGAAAATCTCCTCAGAAACGAATTCTTCCTGTTTTTCCGTTGATATAAATTCGTTGATGAATGATACGTCTCTAGAAATTTCAATTCTTCTGTCACTCGGTATCCAAACTCGGTATCCTTTCGAAACTTCAGACTATCCAAAAAAAATTCCTGCTTTCCCACGTTGAACCATCTTCCTCTTACCTTGAATCTTATCCAAAACAATGAGCTTGCATCCGAAGGTTCAGAGATGCGACAGATCTGGCAACCTTCCTTTCCAGATTTCAAATGCTGATCTCTTTTCCAGACTCCTGGAGGAGCATTTGTACCGGACGTGATTGGCTACTGCGATAGCCTCTGTCCAAAAAGATGGTGACTGTTTTGAATCTGCCATCATACACCTAGCTGCTTCGACGAGGGTTCGATTCTTTCTCTCGGCCACTCCATTCTGCTGAGGCATGTGAGGCACTGTGAGACGTCGTTGTATTCTTGATTTTGCTCCCGGTATGATTATCAGCTGCAGCTTTCAAGACTTTAAATGCTTCCATGACATCACTTTTACACTTCAAAAAACTTCACTTCACACCACCGAGAGACATAATCGATGAAGATAACAAAATACCTTGCACCGCTAAGAGACTGTGTTTTCATAGTACCGCATACGACGGAAGTACAATTTCAAGAACTTCTGTGCAAAGCAACGAATTTTTCGGAAATGGGATTCGCGAAAACTTCCCTTTTAGACATGACTCACATGCCGACAACTCGTCTGTGGTATCGAATTCAACTCCGAGAAATTTCTTTCCACTCACGATACTTTTCAGCGTCTGTTCGTGCAGATAACCGAGTCTCTTGTGCTCAAGCGGCGTCTTCATCACCTCCAATTTCAGGTTTTACACCTTCCCCACTCGCATATTCCCAAGTGTCGTTCATCACAAGAAGTGCATCTATTTGCAGCTTCCACGAATCAAAGTTATCTTTCAACAGAAGTTCTATCCGCGACGAGAGCGTGGATTTCATTTTTTCCCCACTGAAATGCACGAATCACACACTTTTCACTCGAACGCTAACCTGACTTTTGAACACGTATTTATCGATTAATTATTTCGACTGCGAGATCTGGGCCCATAACCTGTTGGATCCAGGATCTTTTTGAGTAAAAAGAGACACTATTTTATGTGAATGGTTTATTTTAATAGTCAGAGTACAACTGCACAAATGTACAACTTCTACCGAGCACAAAGGTTCAGAAGCGACTGACTCGAGAACAAGAAAAAATAGCAAAGCTGTATCACACAAAATCAAAACGGCAGACGTTGCCACATTAGTTAAAATTTAACCTGAGACTTGTTTCAACTAGGCACTATGAACAAATTGCCAACATAAATAGCGATGAGGACATAACGCATCGTTTAACGCCTTGCATAATATCGAACCAGTCACTCAGTTGTCCAATTACCCTCAAACTCGCTTTGCTACCTGCATAAGTTGTTTTTAGGAGTCATCCATTCACAAACGGGTTTTCCAGATCAACGCATGCACAGAAATGAATGAAGTTCGCTGCAATATCTGACTAAGCAGTCCCGGATCGAGGCCGGCGTACAGAAATTAATACAATATACATAATATAGAAAAGTTCGCGTTTCGGACAAATTTTCATTGAGTGCGAAGCACGAGATACTTGAAGAGAATGTGTTCGTTAAAGCCGAAGGAACTTTAACAAAAGAGAATTCCCAATCACAAAATTACAGCTGCAGATGGTTTGACCTTTAATTTAAAAGGTCTATGCACAAATGTGCGAGACGTACAAAGTCCAAACGCGAAGCGCGAGATCCAACAGTCGCGGAAATGTCAGAAAAACACCTTAGGTAATTCCAGGGTAATTTGTGTATGACTCCTCATTTGCTCATTTATTATTATTTCGTGAATTTATGGTTATCAGCTACGTTTAATATTAATACTAATATTATTAGGTGAATTACAAGTAGTACTGTTGCAATTATCAATAAAAAACATGAAATTATTTTACATTCAATATACAGTATGGAAAAATTGTTAATCTCCCCCCGCCATCTAAAACAAAAAGATTATACGTAATTTATGAACGGCCTATAATAAGATCTAATCATTCAACAAAACATTTTTAAAAATAGGATTGGACTCATGAAAATCCAGAACGTGACTCGTCATGTGGAGATGCTAGGGTAAAGACATATTTTCCATTATTGAAACATTTTTTTAAGTATATAAAACATAGTTGAAATTAATAGTTCTCCAACGACCAGAATTTTGGAAAAGAGCCATTTCTGGAAAATAAAAATCATCTGCTTCCGAATAAAGACAGTTGTGTTGAATGTGAATGGAAACTCTCGCACAAAATCGCAACTCTAGAAGAAAAATTAGAAGATGAAAGCCAGATCAGAAATCAACAAATGTGAGGGAAATTTAATATTTTAATTTTGCTCGAATTAAAACATATGACAAAATTTAAAGAAATTATTTTATTGTAATAAACTAAAAAGATTAAAATTCTTATATTATGAAATTAATTCAATCGACAGGTAAATAATAAATTTAGTTTTTACCTACAATCTACATTTTATTTGAAGACATTTATTATATATTATTATAATTTCAAGGAAGATTATTACAGAACACGAAAAAAATATCCAAAAACGACTTGATGAAAAAAATAAGGAAATAGAATATCTGAAGCAAGAAAAACGAAAAGTAGAAGTAGAATGTGCTGAATCGAAGGAGCATCTGGAAATCACAACTAAGCATTTAGACAATCTTGAGATCTCTTTTAATGACGTCCACGAGTAATTAAACCAAATCATAATAAAATAAGAGGGGTCAAGTAATGAAAAATTTCCTAATACCTTCTCAGCTCGCGTCTTCTGAGACCATACAAATATTTCATTTAACAGAATCTTGAGCCAAATTCTCAAAAATAATTTAAGGATATTTATACAAATATATAAAAAAAACAAGTATTTCTGATGATTTCTATTTGAAATTGCACAATTTTAAGCATTGTGTTTGAAATTTGTATTTCATGAAATCGGAAAAATGTAAATTTGTAAAATATTCCATTTTTTTAATGGTTTTTCGAAAGAGTTCATTTATGTAGGCTTCCAATTTGAAATTATTAAACAATGAAATAGCCAATTGCAAAATTGTAAATATTTGTTAAACCAAACTCTCGGTTTCAGACCAGTGTCGGGGGTTGCCTGCAAATGGGCTGAGACAGCAGTTTTAGGATGGCGGAAACCGGGGGGACTGAAACCGAGAGTTTGGTGTATTTGTGAATCGTTTAATTTCGAAGGCTATACATTTTTTCCATTTTGAAGGCTTTTATTCAAAATTCATCAATTTCAAACATTTTGTATTTAACTATTAAACTGAAGTGCAATTTGATATTCTACAATTTTGAATGTTTAACTTTGAAATTGTGCAACTTTTTACTTTAATTGTGATTGCAATTTAAAATTATTCAATTTTAAACGCATCAAGCATGAAACTAACTATC
Organism: Andricus grossulariae; assembly: GCA_011634705.1. Classification (NCBI taxonomy): domain Eukaryota; kingdom Metazoa; phylum Arthropoda; class Insecta; order Hymenoptera; family Cynipidae; genus Andricus; species Andricus grossulariae. Next base: position 20,758,100 of record JAABKJ010000755.1, read on the forward strand.
AAGGCTCTCAACTTGAAATTGAACAATTTTGAAAGTTCTAAAAACTGATAATGCAATTGGCCTGCAATTTTTAATATTTTGAGACTTTTCGAAAAGCTTTAAACCCTTTAAATTCGAAGGCATACATTTTTAACATTTGCATTTGAAGTAGTTTAATTCTAAGAACATTGAATTATATAATCCATTATTAAATCAATTTTTCAATATTAAGATAAATGTCTATAGTTGCGACCTTTTGTAGATTAAATAATTACCAGTAAATGACTTATGATGGTCAAGCAGAATAAAAAATCAATATTGATTTAAAAAATAATATATTGGCTTCATAAGCCATTTACTGGTAATTCTTTAAATACTAAGTTTCAAAAATGTGTTGAACAATAATAATTAATAATATCGAATAGGAAGCATTTCAAATTGAAAATTTTTTTTTCAACGATTTCGAATTGAAGACGTTCCACATCAAACAATTTTAGATAGGTAAAATTTTGAAAAAGGTAAATATTTCGAATGGAATAAAAATGAGTTGTTCTTGTATCATTTCTAAATAAAAGTGTTGAAAATTGAATTACTTAAAATTGAAAAATTTTAAACAGAAGCACTCAAAATTGAAACATTTTAGATGCAAATTTCGAAAATAGAACAATCCAAAACAATCAAAATGGAATATTTTCAGGTTAGAAAGTGTATTATTTCTAATTGCAAACGTTCAAAATTTAATAATAATTCAAAATTTAAATGATTTCAAATTTGAAGCCATTAAATGTTGAAAATTCGAAATTGAAAACCGAATTGAATATTGCAATGTCAAATATTCTGAAATCCTAGAATTTTAAAATGTTCTCACATCAAAAATTATAATCTAACATTGGAACTGATTAGACCATTTTTTCTAAAATCACAAAGCGAATTCAGCGTTATTTTCACGGTTCAAAATGAAAATTTGTTCAATTATAAACCTTTAAAATTGAATTATTCTAAAGAACGTTCAAACTAGATTTAAAGCGAATTTAAATCGATAAAACATTACCAATTTTCAAATTGTTAATTATAACTTTCAAAATGCAACCATTTCAATTTTCATTACAAAATTAAATCTTATGGAAGAAAGCAATTGAAAATTTAGCGTTCAACATGAAAATTCACAACCCTAAAATCGTAACCATTCAAAATTAAAGAAATTATTCAATTATAAGATATAAATTTCAGATATTCTTAAAATTTTCCAATATAATATTTTTCAATTTTAAATGATTCATTCTTTTCAATCTTCAACTAAAAATGCGACAATTTTAAGATGGTACGTGGAAAATAATAAATTAAAAAAAGAATATAAAACAAGACAGCTATGATTTTATTTCAAAAATGCACAATTATAAGCAAAAAAAAATCGAATTGAAAATTCGAAATTGTTTTTTGTTTTTGAGTGCAGTTTGAAATGTTCAATATTTTGGATCATTTTCAAATAAAAAGTAATTTAACTTTCAATGCCTAATTCCAAAATCTTCTCAATTTTAAGGCTCGAATTTGACGATTTCTCAACAAAATATATAAATTTTCAACCAAATATTTGAATTTAAAACCAAAAAATTTATTTTTCTACAAAAAAGACGAATTTTCAACAAAATACATAAATTTTTTACCAAATCGTTGAACTTATAACTAAAGGGTTTAATTTTCTATACAAAAATAAGAATTTGCAACAATTTACATATATTTTCAAACAAATAGTTGAATTTTCAATCTAAAAAAGTTCAATTTTCAACCAAAAATGGGATAGTTAAGTCTTCATTGAAAAAATTAATTTTCAATAATAAAAAAAACGAATTTTCTACAAAACTATTTGATTTTCTACTAAATTGTTGAATTTTTAAGCCAGTAGGCGAATTTTCTACAACAAAGTTTAATTTCCAACCTGAAAATATGAATTTCTAACATTTAAATTCAGTTTTAATGCAAGCAGTTGAATTTTGAACCAAATAGTTAAATTTTCAGTAAAAAATTATATAACAAAAAAATTTCAATAAAGTAGTTCAATTTTTAACCAAAGAGATGGGTTTTTAACAAAAATGATGAATCTTCACCAAAAAAATGAATTTTTAAGAAAGTAGTTCATCTTTCAACCAGGAAGCTTAATTTTCAAGCTAAAAAGATGAATTTTCAACAAAAAATGTTATAGTTGATATTTCAAGCAAAAAAGATCTTAATTTAAAATAAAAATAGTGTAATTTAACCAAAAAAGACGATTCTTCAAGCAAAAAGTTACATTTTTAACTAAAAGAATTGATTTTGTACCAAAAAAGTCGAATTTGCAACAAATAACACAGATTTTGAATCAAATAGCAAAATTCGAAACAAAGAAGATTAATTTTCTGCCAAAACGGACGAATTATTATTCAAGCACATGAATTTTCAACCAAATAGTTGAAGTTAATTTAAGTTTCAACGCCTCAAAAATTAAAATGTTTTAGAATTGCGCATTCAAATAAACTATAATTTTAAATTTAAATTATATACATTTTAAAGATGATAAATATATTATTAATAAGTGTCATATTATGTAAAAATGGGATCTTTGAACAAAAAATCAGTGCGTTTTTCACCGTGCAAAATATAAGAATTTGAAATATTGTAAACTTTTAGAGTTTAATTATTCTAAAAACTTTGAAAATTATGTTCTTCTAATTAAAAACATTTAAAATAAAAGAATTTTACTTTGAAGCGTTAAAAATTAAACAATTCCAAACTTTGTTTAAAAACTGAAGTGTTCTTAAATTAGGATCTGGAAACTAAGTCGTTAAAAATAATTAATTTTCCATGCTCGCGTCACGATTTTTAAAATTCAAAGATAATTATTATTCATTATTATTAATTATATACAATTCTTAAATTGTATAATTACGTATATGTATCAATTTTTAATTTTAATCACTTTTAAATTAATAATTGTTCTACTTCGAAAGATTTACTTTTCGATTTTTAAATACGTCAAATTTAAAATTTTTAAGTTTTGAGGGCTTAATCTTACAATTGGAATAACCACGAAAAATGTTTGAATGTATAATTTATAATGTTTTTCTTCCTTCTTTTTCGCTATCAAATTATAGTCATATAAAAGCTTTGAAAAGTCTACTCTCTATTATTTCCTTTACAGCATCTAAAAGATGGCAATTCTTCAATTAAAATAATTACATTCTGTCGAGAAATGGGAGACACTTTCATCATAAACTTCTCTAGGTACTCTACAAATTCAAAGTTCATTAAAAAAAAATTATTTCTTCAGGAAATATGAAAAAGCCAAGCAAGCAATTTTGATACTACAGAGAAACGTTGAGATCTTAAAGGAGAGCATCTCAGAGCACGAAGAATGTATCAGACAAAAACACAATCAATTTTCACAACTAAAGGACCATGCGATCGAAAGGCTGAATTAGTAAGTTATAAAGTATTATTGTTAAATTTAGTTGTCTGTGCCTAAAAACTGAAAAACTTAAAAAAAATCGATATAAAATAACAGTGGCCGTAAAACTTTTTCAAAATTCCCTGACTTTTCCCTAATTTTTCCCTGATACATTTTTTATTTTCCCTGACCATTAATACTTGAAGATCAGCATTTTAATCTAGTAATATTTTTAACATAGAATCTTATATAAACGGAAACAAACTATTTAAAATTGAAATTCTAAAAATTTTAATTGATTTATTTCTACAAAAAAAGATTACTTTTCTACCATAAAAGATGAATTTCCAATCAACAAAACAAAAAAACAAAAATGTTCTAATATTCAATAAAAAATAATGAGTTTTTTATAATAAAAGATTAATTTTAAATACAAATTTTTACCAAGTGAGATGAATTTGAAAACCAAAAAAACAAATTTTCAAAACCACAAAGATTAATTTTCTACCAAAAAATACGAATTTCAAACCAAAAAGGATGAACTTTCAACAAAATAATTAAATTTTTTTAAAAGATAGTACAATTTTCAACAAAAAAAGATGAATTTTCAATCCAAAAGGACGATTTTTCTCTTTGAATAGACAAATGTTCAACAACAAAAATTAAATTTTCGACCAAAAAAGATCAATTTGTAAACAAATACTTGAATTTTTAACAAAATAATGAAATTTTCAACAAAATGTTTGAACTTATAAGTACATACTTAAATTTTCTACTTACAAAGATGAATTTTCAAGCTGAGAGATCAAATTTTTTAGAAAATAGTTGACTTTCAAACCCAAAAAGATGAATTTTGAACAATAAATTTAATTTTCAATAAAAAAAGATGAATTTTCTGAAACAAAAAAATCAATTTTTAACCAAAAAGTTGCACTTGCAACCAAATAGCTGAATTTTAAAGCAAAAAAGACGATTTTATTTTAAATAAATAAATAAATATTCAACAAAGTAGTTCAATTTTCAAACAAATAGTTAAATTTTCAGCTTATAAATATGAATTCTCCACCGAAAATGTCATAATTGAATTTTTAACAAAAAAAGATGAAACTTCTACCATACATGAATTTTCAAACAAATATTTGCATTTTTAGCTAAAAAAATAAAATATCAACAAAAAATGAAAAAGTTAAATTTTCAGAAAAAAATTAATTTTCAATACAAAAAAACGATTTTTTAACAAAATAGTCAAATTTTTAACCAAAGAGATGAATTAAAAAAAAGACGAATTTTCAGCAATTAAAGATTTTCCAGTCAAGAAATAAAAAAAATGCATCCAAATCGTTGAACTTTTAAGCCAAAAGAAGAATTGGCAACTAAAAAAAATCAATTTTTAACAAAAAATAGAAAAGTTACCATTTCAGCAAAAAATTAATTAAAAAAAAAAAAGTAATTAAAAGAGTCAAATTTTTAACCAAAGAGATGAACCTTCAACCAAGAAATAAATGTTTAAAAAAGTAGTTTAAATTTTACCCAAGTAGTTGAATTTTCAATTAACAAAGATCAATTTTCATGAACATAGGTAAACTTTCAACCAAAGTCATTTAACAAAATTAATTTTCAACCAAAAAAAAAAAGATTTCGCAACCAAAGAGATGAATTTTCAACTAAAATGATATATCTTCAACATAAAAATGATTTTTGAACAAAGTGGTTCAACCTTTAATCAAGTAGTTCCATTTTCAGCCAAAAAAGATGCACTTTCAACGACTAATGTAATAGTAGATATTTCAGCCAAAAAATATTTTCAATTTAAACCGCAAACAGTTGAATTTTGCACACACAAAAATTACCTAAATAGAAATTTTTAAACCAAAAAGACTAGTTTCCAAAACACTAGTTGAATTTTCTACCAAGAAAGGTTTCAATTGAATTATCAACAAAAAGTATGAATTTTCAACAAAAAGTTAATTTTCTGCCAAAATAGTTAAATTTGCAACCAAATAATAAAATCTGTAACTCAAAATATAATCGTCAGGTGGAAGCACAACTGAAAAAGATAGAAATACCAAAAAAAATTACTAACAAAAATATTTATGTATCAGCGTGCCCATAAGACTTCATTTTCAAAATTCCTTAATTTTTCCCTGACCATTAATATTCAAAGACCAGAATTTCAATCTTGTAATCATTTCAACATAGAATCTTTTAGAAACGAAATAAAATAATTTCAAATTAAAATTAAAATTTTTTTAATTTATTATCCTCGATAGTCATTTAAAGTTCCTTTTATAAAAATTCCCTGACTTTTGCAAGGATTTTTTTCTTCGAAATCTCTGATTTTTCCCTGACCAATTCAAATTACTTGAAATTCCACTTTCGAAGCTTCTATTATTGATATTATTGGTCTTTCAAGAAGATTAAAGGGTATTAGGGACACTGTTTGGGAAGCAATTTTGAGATATAATCGTGTTACAATTCGTAATACGATTTAGTTTAATGATCTTGGTAGTTTAGAGAATAATGATGATTTCACGTTTATATGAAACATTGAAGCTTATGAGTTGTAATTCAGTTTAATTGAATTTAGATTTAAATAATTAGAGTTGAACAGTTTCAAGAAATAATAACTTTTAAAAATTTGCAACAGTTTTAAAATAAATAACAAAATTATAAAAGCGATGAATTTTTAAAGCAAAACGACGAATTTTCAATTATATTTGATTCTTCAAGTTAGAATGATTTTTTAGCCAATAAAGAAAAAAATTTCATCCAAAATAAATTTTCAAGCCAAAACAGGATTTTTCTACCAAATATTTCAACTTACAAGAAAAAAGTTCATTTTCAACCAAATAATTAAATTATCAACCAAAAAGCTGAATTTTCTACTAATAAAGCCGAATTCTCAATAAAATACATACATTTTTAACCAAATGGTTGAATTTTCGACAAATGTTATAAATTCTCTATCAAATAGTTGAATTTTTTAACTAAAAATATCAATTTTTAACCTAAAATAGAATAGTTAAATTTCCATTAAAAAATTAATTTTTTATTTTAAAATACGAATTTTATATAAAAGAGTTGAATTTTCTGCCATATGGTTGAATTTTAAAGCCAGAAAGACGATTTTTCTTTCAAACCCTTGAACTTTCAACAAAAAAGTTAATTTTTAACCAAGCAGTTAAATTACCAACCAAATGGTTAAATTTTCAGTTAAAAAAAGTAATTTTAAACCAAGAAACGAATTTTCAACAAAGTATTTCAATTATTAAACAAAGATATGCATTTTCTTAACGAAAAAAAAATGAAGGAGTTCAATATTCAACAAATGAGTTAAATTTCAAACAAAAAATGTAATAGTTAATATTTAAACAACAACAAAATTTTAATTTTAAACCAGAAAAGATGAATTTATCCAAAAAAATACGAATTTTGAACAAAATACTTCAATATTTTGAATATTACTGATATTTCAAGCAACCAGTTGCATTTTTAACCAAAAAGTTTTAACGCAAAAAAATTATTTTCTATCAAAAATACGACTTTTGAACAAAATATATACATTTTAACCAAATAACTAAATTTTCAAACAAGGGGATGATTTTCTACCAAAAAGTCGAGTTTTTAACAAAATGCATATTTCAATCAAATAGTTCATTTTTTTACCATATTTCGTAACAAAATACATGAATTTTCAACAAAAAAGATATATTTTTAACCAAAAATAGAATAGTTAAATTTACATTAATTTAGAAAAATCATTATTTATCTAGGAAAAACCGATTTATCAACAAAATAGTTAAATTTTCACCCAAAGAAAGAAATTTTTAACTTAAGTAACATATTAAGTCTCAACCATACAGTTTTAGCTTTAACGAAGAAAAATGAAATTTCCACAAAAAATGAATTTTCAAGGCAAAAAACAAATTTTCATAAAAACACTTAAATTTTTAACCAAAAATGATAACTGTAAAGTCTGTAAAGGAATTTTGATACTTTATATAGAGTTAAAGTGATTCTTTATTTTGAAAAATTAATTTGATGAGAATGATTAACAATATTTTAAAACATTGCAAAAGATTTAAAAAATGATCAAAAACTAATCCGGACGATTTTAAGACAATTTAAAAATAATTGGAGTCAGTTTAAAATATATTTAGAAATTGTAGAAGTTTTGCAGAGAATAATAATATTTTAAAACTTTGAAAGATTTCCGAAAATTTATAAAATATATTTTTTTTTTCCAAGTGTCAAACATTCCTCAAAATATTTTTAACGGACTAAAATTTTTCCATAAATTTGTAATCCTGAAAAATCCTGTAAAATGACAAAAAATTTCTTAGAAATGTTCTAGATACTTTTTCGACATATCTGAAATCTTCAAAAATTATTTTGAATTTTCTCCAGAAACGTAGAAAAAACTTATTTATATAACCTTTAATCAAATAAAAAAAATGAAATAAATAATTATTAGAAATTTTTATTTTGCATTCAAAATTACTTTTCCTTTAAAATCATAATTTGCCTAAAAATTTTGTTCTTTCTTGAAAGACAAATTTTTGTTGGTTAAAAATTCAACTATTTTGTTGAAAATTAAAATCTTTTTAGTTTTTAATATCATATATTATATTTTTCGTTGAGAACTCACCTTATCAAATGAAAATGCAACTACTTGCTTTGAAATTAAACTGAATAAAAATAAAATATAAATAAATAAAAAGTTCAATGTAAATATTTTGTTGAAAATTTGTCATTTTTTGTTGAAAATTAGTTTTTTTTTTGAAAGTTCATATTTTCGTGTTAAAAATTAAACTGTTTGATAGAAAACTCGTCTTTTTTGGATAATAATAAATATTTGTTTTGTCTTTTTTGGATGAATTCAACTGTTATTGATTTAAAATTTAAAAAAAATTGTATTGAAATATCAAACACTACATTTTTCTTAACTATTTGGTTAAAGATGGACTTTTTTGTGGAAATTTTGATTCGACGTATGCGAAATTTTCAAAAATCTTCTTGATTTTTTTTCAGGAATCTTAGGAAAGTTATATTTATATAACCTTAAAAACAAATAAACAAATAAACCTAAAAAATGAATAGTTTTTCAAAATTTTTATTTTGTATTTTGATTCAATTTTCAGTGCGAATTCGCAATTGGATTTGATGGAGAGAAAGTTCTCCTTAGAGAGTTCAAAATTACGGGCAAGTGTTAACGAATCCGAACTTCATGCTCGATCACTCTCAGAACAATTAGATAGAAAAAATCGAGAAAATACTGAGCTGATTAGGTATATCTAATGTCTTTTAATTTCATCATTTGAAAATAAAAATTTAATTTGTTAGCCAAAAGTTATTAAATATTCTTTGCATATCTTTGTAATTTTTCCAGCATTTGTGAAGGTTTGATAAGCAGAATGGATCTGCCTGCAAATATTTTCTTGAAGAACATTATGGTCGACTATGGAGAAGAGCTCATAAGTCTGAAAGACAACAAATGAAATTTATCATCAAATTTTATTTAAAAAAAATAAATTGTGTATCTTTTTTGTATGTTTAAAACAGTAGGGCGCCAATAATAAAGGATGGTGCTATCCGTTTCATATATGCAGACATTGTATAAAATATTTAATTACAAATAAAATTTCAAAAATATTATTGTTATTTGGAGAAATATAAATCATATAATCTATTTAGTACATACAGGAATAAAAAAATAGATTGTTTATTTTTTTCGTATGTTTAAAGCAGTAGGACACTAATAAATTAAAAATATTTCTATCCGTTTCATGCCGAGTTTTTATAAAATATTTAATTGCAAATAAACTTTCGCAAATATTATTGTTATTTGGAGAAATATAAATAATTTTATCTATTAAGTAATAATAGAATTGAAAGAAGTAGATTGTTTATTTCTTTATATGTTTAAAGCAGTAGGGCACTAACAATTAAAGATGGTACTATCCGTTTCATGCAGAGTTTGTGTACAATATTTAATTACAAATAATCTTTCAAAAATATTATTATTATTTGGAGGGATATAAATAATTTTATCTATTTAGTATATATAAAATTAAAAAAAAATAGATTGCTTAATTTTTTGTATGCTTAAAGCATCAGGACATTCATAATTAAAGATGGTGCTATCCGTTTCATGCAGAGTTTGTATAAAATATTTAATTACAAATACGATTTAAAAAATATAATTCTTATTTGGATAAATATAAATAATTTCATCTATTTAGTATACATATAATTAAAAAAAATAGATTGGTTATAATGTTGTATGTTTAAAGCAGTAGCGCACTGATAATTAAATATTGGGGCTATCCGTTTCATACAGAGTTTGTATAACATATTTAATTACAAATAAACTTTCGAAAATATTATTTTTATTGAGGGAAATATAATTAATTTTATCCGTTCAGTGTATATAGAACTCCATAGACAAAGTGCGCTTGTGTCACAGAATATACGAACCCTCTACATAAGGGTGAATCTCACCCCAGGAACTTTAGACTCCTAACGGTGAGCGCCGGAGAACAACCTTCGAGTTTTGAAAATTTCCTATTTTATACGATTCAAAAACTATGTGCAATTGATTTTGATATTAAATCAAGAAATTAATATTTCTGAAAAAATAATCTCTCAGTATAAAAAAAATTTAGAGAATCATTATGGCATCATTTTCCGACAACGTTTGTCTTGTTTCCGCTATTTTTATTCTTTTCTTTAATACAAAAGTGCTGTTTCTAGCCGTGGTTAATTCAGGTAAGAAGAATTATTAATGTATATATAAAAACTTCTTTTTTTTAAATTTTTAATGTGAAATTGTTTTTTGATAGTGTTTCAATAAAATTAAATTGGCGCTATTCTTATAAAATAAGACAGTGTAAGTATTGAGGGTCTTAATTATTTTCTGTGCAATAATTTTTCAAATTTGAGAAACATATATTTTTTTAATCGCAAATATATTGCAAAACTATTATCTTCTTACGACGCAACTTTTCCCATTAAAAGATAATCCGTTTTAAATGAAGGTGTATACAATAAGGCGTGGGAGAAATCTATAATTTACTACCTGTTGAACACATCGTTTCCCGAGAAGTTTCTGCGTCCTTGATTTTATAAACTTTCTGATAAAGTAAACATTTAAAAATAAACATTTATTAATTTTTAATAATATAATTAATTTATTATTTTTTCATATAATATAGCTTGCTTAATATAAACCCGGATATTTATTTTTTTAGCAATTCAATTTCCATTTAATGTAATTTAACTTCACTATATCGGTTCACAGTGTAATTATTTCGAAATTTACAAAAACGTTTTAATGTTGTCTGCATGTTTTTTTTACTATAAACCCTAATTTTTTAATTATTTAGATTTGGAGTCTGATCGAAGCTTCAAATTGCTTCAAATATTTTTTGAAATTTATGAGACTCGGTGATTGAATATATAATTTTGCATCTAACCGCCACATAATATTATACATATAAACAGTTGAAAAATCCATTATTAAACAAATTTCTAAAAATTAAGTTGAACCGAGTGAGTCATGCTCATCCCGAAAGGGAATTTTCTTAATGGTATAATAATAATAAAAAAAGTATTGAAAATGGTTTTAACAATAATTAATAATTTCGAATAGAAGGGAATTACATTTTTTTTTAATATGTGAAACGATTTTGAATTGATGAAGTTCTAAATAAAACAATTTTAGCTTCGGTAAAATTCGAAAAAAGGACATTATTTCTAAATAAATCAGAAATACTCAAACTTGCAAAATTTCAGATTAAAATTTCGAAAATTTGACAATCTTATTAGAAAGGAGTTGAAATTGTATCATTTCTTATCTGTTCGAATTGAAAAAATCTAAATTCAAAAGGTTTCAATTTAGAATTATTCAATTTTGAACGCTTTTAGTTAGAAATAATAATAATAAATTTTCTTTTATGATCATTGAATTTCGAGATTCTTCAATTCATAACAATATTTTGTTATTTATTATTTTTATTTTGCATTGAAGAATCTCGAAATTGAATGATTTAAGAAGAAACTTTCAGAAATATCACAATTTGAAAACGTTGAAAATAAAATATTTTCATATTAAAATTTTCAAAATCCGATCATTTAAAACTTAAAAGAATTAATATTGTATTGTTTCTCATTAAAAACGTTCCAAATTGAATAATTATAAAAATTGAAACCTTTTGATCATAAATAATTTTTAATTTGGAAATATTAAAATTGGACAATTTAAAATTAAAAACTAAACTGAATGTTTCAAAGTCAAATGTTCTAAAATTCTCAAATTTTAAATTGAAATTACATAAAAAAATCATAACTTAACATTAAAATTGATGAGAAAAATTTTTCTGTGATCAAAAAGTAAATTCACTGTAATTTTCACCGTTCAAAATGGAAAAATGTTCAATTGTAAGCCTTAAAAATTGAATTATTCTAAAAGAAGGATCAAAATAAAATGTAATTTAAAATGGGAAACATTAAAAATGAAAAAAAAAATTCTACCATGGAACGTTGAAAAATGAACAAATCTGAACTTCGTTTAAAACTGAAGAAATGTTTAGTTACTGAGAATTGTAATAATAAAACTTTTTTATACTCAACGCTTTTAAAATTTAAGCTATTTTATGTAAATTTAAATCGTTCGAAACTTAGAAATTTTTAAATCGTTAATTATAATTTTCAACATTTAACAATTTCAATTTTAATTGCAAAATTAAAATTTCGGAAAGGGAAAAATGTAAAATTTAGGGTTTAACATGAAAATTCAGAACTTTAAAATTGTAACCATTCTAAATCAAATAAATTATTCAATTACTGAGGTATAAATTTCAGATAGTTTAACGTTGATCTATTTTGATTTTAAACACAATTTTTAACTTTTTAATTTCAAATGTTCTTATTTTCAACACTGCGTTCAGAATTATTTTTCGCTGTTGAAATTTTCCATTCAAATATTTTTCTATTTTAAAAATTAATTTTTTTAAATCTTCAACTGAAAATCGTACAATTTTAAGATATGAGATTGAAAATTTAAAACTAAAAAAAAATGCAAAAAAGATTGTTATGTATGATTCCAATATTTGAAATTCTATAATTTTAAGCCTTTCATTTCGAAACTGTTTCTTCAATTGTCAGTTTCAAATTTTGAATATTTCGGAATTTGAGAAATTATTCTTTTAATTTTTCATTCTTTTGAATTTATTTTGTAGGAATTTAATTCATAATTGTTTAAGTACAAGTCCTTCAAACTAAAACCGTTTTACATTAGAAACTTTAACCAAAAAATTTAGAATATTTAAGGAGATCGGTAGGGGGGTCCTAACTACAGATTCCTGTTACCGACATGTTACCGACATGGTTCTGTTCCATACTAAAAACGTGGTTCATGTTTGTGCTAAATCTAGAAGCCTCGAGTGCAAGCCAAAAGGGGATTTAAATAAATAAGTAATATAATTAATTTATTTATTGATTTAAATACCTCCCATATCGACCTCGCGGCTTTTGGATTTAGCGCGGATATAAACCACGTTTTTTAGCATGGAATAGAACAATGTGGATAAAGTGTCGATAAATGGAATGTGTGGCTAGAAATCCCTCCACGTCTCTACTTTTTAAATCTAAAATTATTAAATTTAAAATTGACTGTGAAGGCTTTTAATATACAAATTTTCAATTTTGAAGGACTTAATAGTGAAACTGTTCTGACATTTTTAATATTTGAAGTTAAAAACTACAATCAACTACCATATTGTAAAATTTGAAATTGAAAAGTTCAAAAAATGAAAAAATTTCATTTCAAATGTTTTCGAACTTAAGCTTTTAAAGCAAAAAACTTTAGTTTTATGATTTCAAAAATTAAACTGTTTTGGAATTGCGCATTCAAAACTGTGATTTTAAATTGAAATTATATAAATTTTGAAGATGACAAATATATTATTTATAAGTATAATATTATGTAGTATCAAGTGACGTTCGAAGTGATTGGATAGATTTTTTTACTAAAAAATGTGAATTTAAAAAAAATCACTTTCATTTTTACTGTTCAAAATTGCAGAATTTAAAATACTGCAAAACTTTAAAGTTTAATTATTCTAATAACTTGAAAATAAGGTATAGGCTTTCAAATTAGAAACTTTCACAATTAATGAATTCAAACTTGAAGCTTTGAAAATTGAACAACTTTCAAACTTCTCTCAAAAATTGAAGCATTTTTAAATTAGGATCTTGAAACCAAGTTGTTAAAAATAATTAATTAATGGGAAAACAATTATTTTAAATATCAAATTTCCGTGTTCTTGATGTATACATATTAAGGTGATTAAAGAAAATGTTTTTCTAATCTGAACACGCACACTAAGCTAAGTTGTACCTTTTTAGTCAACAAATTAACAAACAAAAATTTTAATCGTATATGCTGCTCTTATATTCTAAATGACTTGAAAATGTATGTGTTGAATTTTTATACAAATAAAATTATCCCCTTTTATATTACAATTATTGTAAATAATTTCATGAAAATGCTTAAACTAATTTTCAAAGAAAATCATTTTTTTTACTTGTTTCATATTTTCCTAGAATATGTCATTTTGTTAAATTTACTTATTTGATGTGAGACAAGGTAAAATAATGACAGTCAACTTCTGCCTATTTCAAAGATCGCCTATTCCAAACTTCACCTATTTCAAGTCCCCTATACACGCTTATTTCAAATTGCGCAGTTCCGTCACTTCCCACCATGTCCCCTGTACGGTCTCGCCCGAGTGAATGGCTGACCAATTAAAAAGAGGCCCGAAAAGCGGGAAGCCCTTGCTGATTTGAATTAAGTATTTCAGCATGACGTCATGGGAATGCAGACAACTTTTTGGAGAAAATAGTCTAAACGTAAAAGTAAGTCATATATATATATATACGAATAGTACTCTTACCTTAAATTTCGTGACCCTGAAAGATCTTCGACCAATAAGAGAATGGAACATGACTGAGAAAATACATTCTACGCTTGAAAAATATTACTATTCATACATTTATAACTTACTTACTTTTACGTTTAGAATATTTTTCCCAAAGAGTTGTCTGCTCTCCTATTTCAAGAACTTTGCTGACCTTCCTGAGATTTCCACCTATCCTAGCATGTCCGCAACGTCATGCTAGAAAACTCACTATTCCGCGAAATATTTGAGTCGTTTTTTGATTCTATTATATTGATTTTTAGTTGGAAAATTGTACTATTTCAAGGAAATGCTATATATGTCACGTCGTACGTCAACAAAAACACTTTAATAGCACTGGAATGCATGACGTGCAAATGCACTAACGGACCGCGACATTTTTAACTGCGCAAGTTGGGACCGTCTGAAACGTTTCCGATTGGAATGCATAATATTGTGCAATATACTAGAATGAGTACCTGTGCACTGTGCCTTTCCGATACGCTGCTGGTATTTTTTACGCAAGAGTCGCAACCGTCTTTCGCCCCTTGACCTGAGAAACTGCGCGGGCCAGCAGTTCTAGGAATTACTAAACCACGAGTTACCAAACTGAGAATAGGGTGTATTTATCTGTTTTATTATTGATGGTATTTATTGATTTCAAATAGACCCGCGCTTTCTAGTACATGCGCAGTTGAGAAAGTTGCTTACAGGGGGCGCATCTATACAAGGCTGGGGCAGCCAATGAACAAAAAGTTTGAATTAAAATATGTACAACGATGTTAATATTGGTAATGTAAACGTAGATAATTCTATATGAACAAAATGTATTCCCTGCTTTTTCAAGATGTTGACAAAATAAAAATAACAAAAAATCAATAAAAAAAGACAAAACTCAAATTGGGGGCTTCTAAATTATAACCGATTAAACATTTTTTCAGAATTAATTTTTTGACTAAAAAGGTAAAACTTACGCTAGTGTATGTATTCAGATTCTAAAATCATTTTTTTCTGATTTAAAAAATGATTCACCCTGATACATATAGACTTCATCCCCTTTGCTTGCTCACATAGTTTTCACTTTCTGAGCAATTGCATCTATGAATAAAATAATCATATTTCCGTGCGATTTGATTCGCTCATACTGGTGACACACTGGAAAATGTTTTTTGACGCTTCTTCAATATACTACTTGTATTGGGCATGTGACTTATAATTTATGAAAAAATCGATCATGGTATGCTCTGGAATGTAGGAAGTCGACTTTCACGCACTCTGTATTTCAGTCATGCCTTGACTTACATCCTCAAATTCTTCGGACAATGCACGCAGAATTATTACAAAAGTTTCCGGAAATGATTTTCCCCGGAGAACACACAGCGAACGTAGATTAGAAAGAAGATTAGGGTCAGAAAAAAAGTTACTGATTCTCTGGGGTAAAACCTGTTGAAGAGGATGAGGGATAGTAAATGTCAACCATAAATTTCATCCCAAAATTGGATAATTATTATCCTGGGGATTATTACTGTGATTGGGTTTAATTGGACATAACTGATTCCATTCCAAATTGTGCAAAGTTTTATAAAAATTCTAGCTTAGGGTGTGAGAATAAATTAATATTCAAATTTTTTTTTCTACAATCGAAATAATATAATACATTTTTAAGTGTGAGAGAGAGAGAGAGAGAGAGAGAGCTTTGACCCATTATCCTCAGATATAAAATTTGACCCCTAACCTTTGACACCTGATCTACGCCATATGACATCTTATCATGTATCTCTGACCTTTAAAAATTAATCTTTGACTGACGACCTTTTAACTATGACCTGACCTATGAACTCTTGCATTTGACCTCTGACTTCTAAAAATCGATCTCCGACCTTTATCAATTTATCTCTGACCTTTCAACTTTCAAATGTGAATAATGTTGTGAAAATGAGAGAGAGAGAGAGAGAGAGAGAGAGAGAGAGAGAGCTGGGACCTATCACCCTTTAATTTTAAAGTTGATCCCTAACTTTTGACATCTGACCTATGCCATATAACGTCTTATCTTTCATTTTTGACCTTTGGCAATTAATTTTTAACCTATGACTATTCAATTTTGACTTGACCTATGAACTCTCATCTATGATCTCTGACCTTTCACAATTGATTTTGAAGCTAAGAACTTTTAAATTTGACCTCACCTATAAACTCTCTCATTTGACCTATTATTTTTGCCACTTTGACCTCTGTTCCCTGACATCTGACCTTCCAACTTTGACTTCTGACCCATTGACTCTCACCTTTGACCTCTGACATTTCTGCTTTTTCCTCTGACCTTTGACTTCTTTGATTTCCTTTTATCGTGACACCAATTTTCTTACTTTTTACTGATTTTGAATGAATTATAATTGCTTTTTATACTATGAAATAATAACATTGAATGTGAGTGACTACGAAACATCAAATTGAAGAAGTTCAGAGCAACCATTTTCTGAGAATAAAGCCTATGAAAAAATATGTGAAAAAATATTTTATGAAAAATATAAAATATAGTCTATAAAATTGAATATGAAATCAGTCATTTAAGAAAAAAGGATTTTAAATTTTTTTTTTTTTTTTGCAATCATTAGATGATTACCTGCAAATTCTCTAAAACTGACAGACATTTTTTTTCAAAAAGCAGTATTTTGAACGAGCGTAGTTATTCGAGATTTTTGTTATTCGATGTGGAAATTCTTGGTTTTTCAATTTATCTCAATACAAATTTAAATTCAAGAAATGAGAAAATGGCGACTGTTCTTCTAAAATTCTTCAAAGTAGAATTTCTAAAAAAACACTTTTAAATTTTCTTATTTATTTTTTATAAATAGGTGGTAATATGTACTATACATCTTCTGAGTTTCGTCCTTGGCAAACTACTGTTTCACACACAAAAAAAATTATTTTTGAAAAATCAAATTTTCGCATTTTTCTCGAAACAAAAGAAAGCTAAACAAATTTTAAGGTGAAAGTTCACATATCTAGAAAAATTTCACAAAAAATACCTCTGACTTTTTTCTGATAGCTTGCAACGTTTAAGAAAAAAATTAAAAACTGGATAAAAAAAAAATCCGGTTCAAAAAATGGTTCATCCCTCATGAAATTGATAGAATGTCTTTTTATATTAGCAAACATTTTTTAGAAATATTGGAAAACGTAAAAAAGGTGAGGTTTACCGTAAATTATTTTTATTTTTTCAAAATTCGATGAAAAACAAATTATTAAGATTTTCTGGAAAGTCCCACCTCTTTTGTTTCCATATTTAAGTTTAAATTTACTTTACAGTTTATGCTTATATAAGGAAGGCATACTATTAGTTTTAAGGGGGCTTAACAATTTTTAAGGACGGGAAATTTTTTTATTTATTTATTTTTTTTCTCGTAAACGATGCAATATATGAAAGAAGAGCAAGATGTATTTTTTGTAGCATTTTTTTGGGTGTGTTTACTTTTATGTGAACATTGTTGGTATAACTTTTGTTGTTTCCGAGGAAAATGGAAAAATTAGATTTTTCAAAAATAATTTTTCTTTATTGTGAAGCAGTGATTTGATAAAAATAACCGTTATTTTATCATTTTAAAATTTTTTTCAAATTTTCTGAGGTCAGTTAAAACAGCATGAATTCCCACGTCAAAAAAAAATAAAATTCCAAATGTCTACGCTCGTTCGGTAAATACTTCATTTCCAAAACAAATTCTGTCCATTTTTGAGAGTTCGCAGGTAATCTTTTAATGATTGTAACAAATACATTTTTTTTTATCATACTATGAAATATGTATTCCATTATTTTCACCATAAAATGGTATATCTGAATACCAAATTAATCTGAAACCCTAAGCATGGGTGGGGGTGGGGATGGGGGGGGTAATTACGTGACTTTTTAACTTTCACTTCTACTTCTACTTTTTCGAAATTCACGTCGGTTGTCTTTTTTTTTGAAATTTTGATTGTCACAACAATTTAAGAAAAGAAAAAAAACAACCAACGTGAATTTCGAAAAAGTGGAAATGAAAGAGAAAAAGGTTTGTAATCGACCCCCTGAATCTCTAAGCCTGATTTGAAATAAAATTGGTCTTTTTGAAAGTATTTTTAAAAATTATTATTTATTACCAAAAACATTGCTTGAAAAAATGTTTACAACTTCCGAACTATTTAGAAAAATTTTGGTATTGTCATACCCTGTTGTGTGGATACCGTTTGATAAAAATTTCGAATTGCCCTCACAGAAAAAACTGGAGGTAAGAAACGTTGAAGGTAATCGGTGGAGTAGGGTAACAGCCAGCGAGGTAACTCAAAATAGGGTAAACCCACCATGGCGACATGCTGCAATGTGCTGCCTCTAGCGGAGTCCGCTGGAGACATATGCGAGTCGCCACGGTGAGTTTACCCTAGTCTAAGTTACCCCCTGGCTGTTACCCTGCTTCGCCGATTACCTACAACGTTTCTTATCCACAGTTTTTTTGTGTGCTAATATATGCTCATAATAATAATAGTGATGACGAAAAAAAAGATACGAAATAAAAAACAAGTACTTTTAATTAATTTAGAAGGTTACGAAACACCAATGAGGGTATACAATGTGGGTGTTTTAATGGCCTCACACCTGGACAGCCCTTTTGATCTGGAAAGGTGTGGACCAGCAGTTGATTTAGCACTGACTGAAGTCAACGAGTTCCTGTCCTTGCATAACGTTCAACTACAAAAAGTCCAGGGCAGGTAAGGATTATTAAAATTTTTTACATAAAATAAAGATTTATTGTTTATATATTATCTCACCAAAAACACAGAAAAAAGTTAGGGTACGAAACTTTGCAGGTAATCGTTCAGGCAGGGTAATAGTCAACTGATTACACCAAATTGAAGTAAACTTTCCGTGGTTACAGGCCTGTAACGTGCTGCCTCTAGCGGAGTCCGCCGGAAATATCTGCGATTCACCACGGAAAGTTTACCTCAGTTTGGTGGAAACACCTCGTAAAAAAGTTATCAGTACAATCTACAATTAACATAGTTTGTGAAGTCAACACAGAAAAAAGTAAGAGTAATCTTCACTCGAATTTCTGAGTAAAGATTTTTTGCAACAAAAATTAGCCTATGTGGGTAATCTTTACCCGGTCATATCGGGGAATTCTTCTCCTTTTCCCACGTTTCGAGAGTAATTTTTAATGAATAATTTTTATTGCTTAGTCAAAAGCCAAATATATTCGATTTGGTTATCGGTCGATGCTTTTTTTTAAATTTCACTAATTAGTTATTTGAATTAAAAAATGATAAAAAACGATCATTTTTTATAATTGTACTGCTAACTTTGCTCTAATTATTCATATTTTCTCGAAAGCACATAAAATTACTACATATACTCATCACAAAGACATTTTTTATTATAGATTAAATTTCTTCAATTGTTATAAACAAATTAATGGATAAACTGACATTTTCTGCATTTTCTGTTTTTGGTTACATAATTTATACTGATTTAATCGTTGCTTTTCGTAAAAGTAATAATTAATCATGACCAAAAACTAAGCAGGAACAATTGTCGTCGTCATAAATAATTGTTATGAACAAATTTCTTGATATAGCATTTCTGAACATAGAACCTTTTTATTTTTTACAGGATCATTTCATCTCAAGGATAATAGTTCCATATAAGATATTACCATTAAAACTAATTGATATTTTTATAAACGATTTTTATAAACAAATTTATTTATTTTGCATTGTCATTTAACAACAATTATTATTGTTATAAAAATCGTTATAAGTAAATTTACTCACATCGTATTTTAAACAAAAAATGTTTCTTTTCTGCGGGATCGTTTCCTTTCAGCTCAAGAATACTATCATGACACAAGAAATGAACATTTAACAACAATTGTTATCATTACAAACAAATTAACTTATATCGCAATTTTGAACATAGACCGTTTTTATTTTAGTAACCCGCAAATTCGTCTTTTTGGATAGAAAATTATACTATTTTGGCAGAAAATAACCTTTTTTGTTGAAAATTCATATTTTTCAATTGAAAAGTCTTTTTGATTGAAAAATCTTTCTTTGTTGAAAATTCAAAAATTTTAGCAGAAAATTACCTTTCTTGTTGAAAATTCATATTCTTGGGTTGAAAATTCAATAATTTGGTAGAATTTGTTGTTTCTTTTTTAATTGAAAAATCTTTCTTGGTTGAAAATTCAACTGTTTTGTTGAAAATTTGTCTTTTGGCTTGTAAATTCAGCTCTTTTGTTAATACTGTTTTTTTTTGAAGATTAATAATTTTAGTTGAAAATTTATATCTTTGGATGAAGATTAATTTTTTCAGTTGAAAATTTAGCTATTTGATTTTTAGTATAAAATTCATCATTTTTAGTTGAAAATTCAACAATTTCTGGAAAATTCATGTAATTTTCTTTAAATTCTTTCGTTTTGGTTAGAAATGTTATTATATGGTTGAAAATTTAAAAATTTGATTAAAATCCATTATTTCTGGTTGAAAATTCAATATTTTTTGTTGAAACTTCATCGTTGTCGGTTGTAAATTCAACAATTTAGTTGATTTTTTCTTTAATGACTACAAAATCTTTTTTGGTTAAAAATTCAACTATTTAGTTACAAATTCATTTTTTAGTTGAAGATTTGTCATTTTAGTTGAAAATTTAACAATTTCTTAAAAACTCACGTATTTTTGTTTAAATGATTCCTTTATGGTTAGAAATGTTATTGTTTGGTTAAAAAACTAAAAATTTGGTTTAAAATTCTCTATTTCTGGTTGAGAATTCAATAGTTTTGGTTGAAACTTCGTCTTTGTGGGTTGCTAATTCGAAAATTTAGTTGATTTGTTCTTTGATGACTACAAAATCTTTTTTTTTTTGTTAAAAATTCAACTATTTAGTTACAAATTCATTTTTTAGTTGAAGATTTATCATTTTAGTTGAAAATTTAACAATTTCATAAAAACTCATGTATTTTTATTTAAATTCTTCCTTTTTGGTTGGAAATGTTATTATTTGGTTAAAAAACTAAAAATTTTGTTAAAAATCAACTATTTTTGGTTGATTATTCAACAGTTTTGGTTGAAACTTCGTCTTTGTGGGTTGTTAATTCAAAAATTTAGTTGATTTTTTCTTTGACGACTACAAAATCTTTTTTTGTTGTTAAAATTTCAACTCTTTAGTTACAAAGTCATTTTCTAGTTGAAGATTTATCATTTTAGTTGAAAATTCAACAATTTCTTGAGAACTCGTGTATTTTTCTTTAAATTCTTCCTTTTTGATTTTAAATCTTATTATTTGGTTGAAAAATAAAAAATTTGGTTAAAAACCACTATTTCTGGTTGAGAATTCAATAGTTTTTGTTGAAAATTCGTCTTTGTGGGTTGTAAATTCAATAATTTGGTTGATTTTTTTCTTTCATGACTAAAAAATCTTTTTTGGTTAAAGATTCAACTCTTTAGTCACAAATGCACTTTTTAGTTGAAGATTTATTTATCATTCTAGTTGAAAATTCATATCTTTGGATGAAGATTAATTTTCTCAATTAAACATTTATCATTTTTAGTTGAAATTCAATAATTTATTGAAAATTGATGTATTTTTCTATCAATTCTTCCTTTTCGGTAAAAACGTTATTATCTGGTTGAAAATTTAACAATTTTGGCAAACATCCATTCTTTCTGGTTAACAATTCAATAGTTTTTGTGGAAAATTCATCTTCATGGTTTGAAAATTGAACAATTTGGTTCATTTTCTTCTTTCATGACTAAAATATATTTTTTCGTTAAAAATTCAACTCTTTTGTTACTAATTCATTTTCTTAGTTGAAAGTTAATATTTGTAACTGAAAATTTAACTATTCTATTTTTGGCTGAAAATGTATAATTTTTAGTTGAAATTTCAACTATTTGGTCAAAACTTGAACTAATTTGTTAAAAATTCATTTTTTTTATAGAAAATTAATCTCTCTTGTTCAAGATTCCTTTTTTTTTGGTTGAAAATTAAACTGCTCGGTAGAAAGTTGATCTACTTTGTATGAGAAATGCAAAAACTAAATTTAAAAAAAAATTCTTCTGACCAGAAAAATAGTTTAGCCTATATGAAACTCACAGTATGTCTTCCTTATAGAAGTACAAATTTACCCAAAAAATTAATAAAAAATTAAAATGTGGGGTTTTTGAAAAAAATCGACTTTCAATATTTTTAGCCTATGTCAGTTTTTGTATGATTTGAAATGGATTCGCCTTGCTGAGTTTATCATTATTCAAAGAAAAAAAAAGAAATCTGAAATCTTGTCAAGATTTAAGTTTTATTACATTCTCAAAATTTTTATATTTTTAAAAATTAGATCAACTAAAAAATCTAGATATCACAAACTATGTTGATTGAACTTTTTACTTCGCGGAATTTTTTGCGTTGTAGACGTTTCTGATGAGATTTTAGGTATTTTTTGGAAAAAATTTTTATTATATAAAATCCTCATTTCAAAGTAATAGAAATATTTGAAGCACAGCACAATATAATGCATAAATTGGTATTGATATATAAATTATATAATTACAAATATAATAATTAATCTATGTACACAAATTTTGTTAATCATATTTATACAGACTTGCCTTCAAATTTGTATACCAATCATGTAATTCTTTTGCGATTTTCAAATATTTTTTTGTGAATTTTGATTAGGATATAATTAAAATATCGATATTATTCAGAAAAAATACAAAGCAAAGCTTCCTAATTTTTTTAGATTTCTGATTTATAATAGACAATTCCAGTATATTATACGAGTAAATATAATTTATTATTCATCATCAATCACTAACATATTTTTATTGTTGAATAAACTGATTATTTATACCGTTTCACTTTAATCCATGTGGAATTTTTTCGTTGCAAAATAAATATATTATAAATCCAATTGAGAAATAAATATTTTTATTTTTATTATTTAACATTTTTATTTTAATACCTATTTTATTTTCCAACCCATTTTTCATAATCTCAACTATAAAGTCTTAAGTAAACAATTTCTTGGCCAGATTTTGGTGTTTCTGAAGTATTTGGCTCAAAATAGATCTATTTTTTTCTGTAAATACATAGTAGGAATTTCATATAAAAATTATAGACTTTAAAACCAGAATTCATGTAGAAAGGGGCGCCCATGAAGTATGTTCTAAAGACAAGTTGGACTTAATTTGAATCGACATAATCATAAAAATTAAAGAGGGTGAAAATTATTACGAATACGAATTACAGTTTCTATGTCATTTCAAATCATAGAAATTTAATTTCAAGTTGCTCTCTGCTTAACTTTATTTTGTGTTATTGAAAATTAAATAAAATTATAAAAAATCTCTCAGATTCACAAAAATATGTTTTATTTCGATTTCATTCATGCGAACTAGGTACTTGTATAGAATATGAAATCGAAGAGGATTATATCATATATTATTCGCAATATGTTAATAAAAGAATATGTGGGCAAGATACACCCTTGATGTCCCTTAACTCCAGGAGGATTTGAGTAGGATATCCAAGAAAAAGATTTCCCTCCCTATCACTTTTATAATAACATTTCTCAAGAGAAGATGAAATACCACAGGATTTGCTCAAAAAGAATTGGATTTGCTGAATGTAAATGAAAAATCTTCTATACCAATTCATATTAAAATAAAGGAGAAAATAAAAAAGTTGACTTAAAAAAAAACTTTTTACCAAGTAGTTGAATTTTCAATCAAAAGAGATGCATTTTCAACAACAAATGAAATAGTTGATATTTCAACTAAAAAAATATTTCCATTTTCAATCAGAAACAGTTGAGTTGAACCAAAGAGGAAGAATTTTTAACAAAATGAACAGTTGTGTTTTTCACCGAAAAACAAATTTATACCCATAGAGATGAACTTTCAAAGCAAAAAGACGAATTTTTCAAGAAGAGTTGAATTTTTAATTAAGAAAGATTTTTTTGTCAATAAACAAAAAAAATGTCATCTAAAATTGTGAACTTTTAAGTTGGAAAGGCAAGCTTTCTACAAAATTTTCTACTTAAAAAGACGAATTTTAAGCCAAACAGTTGAATTTGAAGCTAAAAAAGTTCAGTTGTCAACCAAAATGGAATAGTCAAATCTTTATTACAAAAAATTAATTTTTAATAAAAAAAAACGAATTTTCTAAAAAACAGTAGAATTTTGAACGTGAAAATATTAATTCTAACAAGAATGAGAATATTTAACATTTTAACTAAGAAAATATTTTTATTCTGATTCAAAAACAGTTGAGGAGAACCAAAATAGAAAAATTTTCAACAGTATAGTTGAATCCTCAACCAAGACAGACTCAAATTTCAACCGAACAGTTGCATTTTGAACAAAAAAATATAATATTTCTATTAATAGAAAGGAATTTTCAAATCAAAAAGACCAATTTTTTAACAAGAGTTGAATTTTCAAGCCAAAAAGACAAGCACTTTCCAAAATTTTCAACATAATATTTGAATTTTGAATTAGAAAGATGGATTTTCAACCAAGAAAATGAATTTTTTAGATGAAAAAGACGAAATCTCTACAAAATATATAAATTATTAACCAAATAGTTGAATTTTCAACCAAAAAAATTAATTTTATAGAAAAAAGATGAATTTTCAATCAAACAGTTGAATTTTTCAACTAAAAAGTTTAAGTTTCAATAAAAAATGAAGTAGTTAAGTTTTCCTGTAAGAAAATTAATTTTCAATAAAAAAACCGGATTTTCTACAAATCTGAAAAATGTTCAACCAGAAAATATAAACATTCTACTATTAAGGTGATTTTTAACAAATCACTTAAATGTTTAACGAAATAGTTAAATTTTCAGTTTAAAAAACTAGTTTCTAAACAAAAAGAAACGAATTATCAACAAACTAGTTCAATTTTCAACCAAATGGATGAATTTTTAAGTAAGTTATTCAACTTTCATCCAAGGAGTTGAATATTCATCCTAAAAATATAAACTTTCAACAAAAAATTAATTAGTTGATATTTCAACCCAACAATATTTTAATTTTTAATGAAAAAAAAACAGTTGAAATTGACCAAAAAAGACGAACTTTCAACCAAATGGTTTCAAATACTCAATTAAAACAGATTAATTTTCAACCTAACAGTTGCATTTTCAACCAAACATACATTTGTTACTTAAAAAACGATTTTTCAACGAAAAATAAAAATACACCAAATAGTTAAATTTTCAACTAAGAGGATTAATTTTCTATCCAAAACGATGATTTTTTAACAAAATACAAGAATTTTAAATTAATAGTTGAATTTTCTACCATACTCTTGAATTTTTTATCCAAAAATACCAATTTTCAACAAAAAAGTTAATTTTCGACCAAAAACTTTAATTTTCAACCAAATAGTTGAATTTTTAATTAAAAAAATTATTTTTACAGAAAAACTAATTTTCAACGATGCACATTAATTTTTAACTAAATAGATGAATTTTTAAGAAATATATTTTAGTTTCAACCAAGGAGTTGAATATTTATCCTAAAAATATTAACTTTAAATAAAAAATGTAATTTTTGATATTTCAATCAAAAAATATTTTAATTTTTATTAAAAAACTGTTGAATTTAATAAAAAAAAGAAGAATATCCAACAAAATACTTGAATCCTCAACTAAAACAGATTAATTTTTAACCAAACAATTTTCATTTTTAACCAACAAAATTTATTTTCTACCAAAAAGACAAATTTTGAACAAAATACATAAATTTTCCATCAAATAGTTAAATCTTTAGCCAAGAAGATTAATTTTCTACCAAAAAGGATGCTTTTTTAACAAAATACATGAGCTTCAAACCAAATAGTTGAATTTTCTACCAAATTGTTGTATTTTCTACAAAATTCTGAAATTATTGATCCCAAAATAAGAATTTTTTACAAAGTAGTTGAATTTTCAACTCTGAAATGTGAATTTTTAACGGAAATTGATTAATATTTTAACCAGACAGTTGCATTTTTTAACAAAAAATTCATACAAAAAGAAATAAATTTTCAAATTCAAAAGACAAATGTTCAAGCAAATAGTTGAATTTCCAACAAAACAAAAATTTGTTATTCAAGCAAGAAGAAGAATTTCAATCAAATTGTTGAATTTGCAACAAAAGGAGTTAATTTTTAACCGAAACAGATTAATTTTTAATCAGACAGGTTGCATTTTTACCAAAAATAGATTAAATTTCTACAAAAAGAGATGTATTTTCAACAAAAAAATTTAATCCTTTGAATCCCTTCATTTTTCTTAAATCTATTGAAAATTTCTAGGAATTTTTGTAAATACCGTAAAATACCTAAAATCCTTTGAAACCTTCTGACATTTTTCAAAGCTATTAATGATATTCCTTGAAATCCCTTGAAATATCTATAAATGTTGCACATTTTCTAAAATCCCATTAAATCTTTTAAATTTTCCTAATATCTTATAAATAATATATAAAATCATTCCAAATATCTTCCGAATTTCAAAAAAATTCTTCAAAACCGCATGAAATTTCGGAAATTTTGTGAGATCCCCTGAAGTATTTGAAAGTCACTTCCATTCTTTGAAATCCTACGAAAACCCTTAATTCGTGTGAAATTTTTCGAAATGTACATTAATATTATAAAATCTTTGAAAAATTTTGATATCTTTCGAAATCCCAAAAACATCCTCTTACATTTTGTGAAGTCCCTTGGAATCGGTAAAAATACCCTAAAAACTTTTTCATCCATTAAAATCCTTATCAAGATTGCGAAATTCATCGCAATTCCATTAAAATTTTTTCAATTTCTTAAAATTCCTTGAAATCTTTGAAGTAATATTAAATCCCAGTCCAGAATTTCATTCTGCTAATGATTTTTTAAATTAATTCTATTATAAAATAGTAATGCATATTATTTCGTTAATAAAGAATTTATTCAAATAATTGCACAAGTATACTGTAGTTACATTGTAGAGAAATAACATTCATATAAAAAATTCTGTATGGGTCTTGTCAATAAATTTATCAAAATTAAAAATCAAGGTTCTAAGGAACAGCCATCAACTATTAAGACTGAAGAAATGATTTTCCCTTAATTACTGCTCAAGCGAATAGGACCTGAATGAATTGGTGTACAATATCGTACTAATTGAATGTGCCCATATGCAGAAACGTATTTGCATGGCTTCGCTGCCACACATCGTTTTCACGCGGGAATATGTATGAATATATATCAGTGTACAGTGTGCATTTCTATGTATGATTACATATGCGCACAATGTACATACATTGTACCTAGACCATATGTATGTATATACATGTTGAAAATTGAAATATATGATTCTATCATTCAGTTGAAGAGCGAAGGAATTGAATATGAATATGCTCCTCTATACGGTAGACATATGGCCCAATCAATGGTTATTGTCCATTTCGTAATGAAATTAGTCCTTTATACTCCACATGTAAAATTATTACTCTATGCTTTCCTAATTGCCAATTACTTTACAGTTACGGACTTGAACTAACTAGATTTCTGAGCCGCAACATTTTTATACAAAAAAAAATGTATTTCACTTCATTATCTGTCAAAGGGGGTAGTTTCTGCAAATTTTTTTTTCTCTTATGATAATTTTTATAAAAAAGGAACAATCCCTCAAGGAGTAGTGAAGACGTACACATCCCATTTCCCTGCTTCCCTTGTAATGCCGTGCAAAACACCTTATGCCTATCTCCTTACCCCTCCTCACACCACTTACACTACCTCCTCTCACCATTCACACTACCTCCTCTCCAATATATATCCATGCATTTCAATCACTCTCAGCCACCTTGCCATCACCCTCCCCCCCTCAAAACGCTCAACCCACTTTCACCGTCTCACCCCTCACCTCATTCACATCTCGTATTGAACCACCTAACTCTCTCCTCTAACCTCCTAATCCCTCTTCTACCCCTTATCCGCCTTTCATTTACTATCCTCCTTTCCCTTGCAGCAAATAATCATTTCCCCAAGTCCTCCTTCTCCATCACTTTCCCCTAAATACCCCCTCATGCACACTACTCTATGTCAACTGTATCCACGCACCTCTCCTCTCACATATTGCATTACTCACCTAAACTATCTCTTAACTTATACTTATTATTAATATAATATATATATACTATATATTATTGTTATAACTTACTTATCTACCCCTCTATCCTTATCTGCCCTTCTACCCCATCCCCTCATCAGCCCCTCACTCTAAACAGTACATTTCCAGATTATACATTTGAACAAAGTTTCTGAATTTTATAAATGATAGCCCTACAACGCAACGGTCCTTTTTTATCCCTTTATTAAAGAATTCTTCTTTTTCCCCTGTTTTCAAGAAGCTTCTCCTTTTTCTCGTTTTTTAGCTTGAATGCGAAATTAAGTAATAGAATCCAATAAGGGACCATCCATACACTACGTAACAAGGAAAGTATGGGAAGTTAGGGGAAAAGAGGCGTGGCAAAGTAATGGCAGTGAGGGAGAATAAGTGGAAGTAGGGGAAGTGATGGGAAATGAATGGAGAAGAAGTGATGGGAAATGCGCGAAGGAAAGTGAGGGGGGAAGTAGGGAAAGTGGTGCGAAATGAGGGAAGGTAAAGTAGGGAACGTGGGGGGAAGGGAAGTAAGGAAAAATGGGGTGGGGAACCAGGGGGAGTGAGGGGTAATGAGGAAAGGAAAAATTAGGAAGTGGAGGTAGAAGTGTGTGTAAGTGAGGGGAAGTAGGGGAAATGATTAAAAAAGAGGGTGTGTAGGGATGAGGAAGTGAGTGCTGTGGGAGGGAAGTAGGGGAAGGGGAGTGTTTAGCTGAATTATCGAGGAGAGGGGAAAGTAGAGGAGGAAGAAGTTGGAGTAGAGTGGTGAAGGGTTAAGTGAGAGGAGGGGAAGTTAGCGAATGTAGGGGGTGTAGGTGAGGGAAAGTATGGAAGGGGTAGGTTTGAACGACCTAATTACCATCTCAATATGCTACGACACTTTTTTTTTGTAGGCGCGTTTTTTCAATTAATAGTACATATCTCTAATTAGTTAATATTGGTTATGTATTTTTGCAAACTTTCGACAAGCTAAAAATGAAATGAAATAACCTAAAATTTTTAAAAGCATGTGCGAGTCTGTCACATGAATAATATAATTTTATTAATATGATTTTAGCTAGGGCACTCAATTTTGAACCATTTCCAAACATTTCAACACAATATTTACATTTTTTAAATTATCATGAAGCCGCCTAGTAATAAACGCTCATAAAATGTAATATAAAACGAGATTATACCATTTTTATTTAAAGGTTTATCAAATAACGCTAGTTTATAGTTTGAACGACAATTTAGAAAATCGAAACCCTTTACTAAAATAAATATTTTTACTTCCTGTTTAATCTGTCGTCAAATATATAAAAGTAGATCACCGAATCTGAGGGTGCATTTAATAAATAACTTACAGCCAGATAAACTTAACAAATATTGAATGATTTTGGGGTTAGTGGAAATTTTAAAAATGGTGAAAAAACTTTGTTTTTATGAATATATTTTTGAACTACTCGAAAATCTTTTAAAGTCTATCAAATATTCTGAATCACCATAATATATTTGAAAATTTCTTCAAATTTTTAATATCCTTTGGATTCCTTCAATAAAAATTCTTTGAAATTTCATTAAAATATCATAAAATCTTTTAAATTTCCTGAAGTCACACAAAGTCTGATGCTATTCCTTTGAAACCCTTTGAAATCTTTGGAAATTCCTTAACATTTGTTAAAGCTGTTCAAAATTCCTTGGAATCTTTGAAAATACTCTAAAATCTTTTAAAAAAGTTAAATCTTTCATTTTTTTTTAATTTTTGGAAATATCGAGTCCTATAAAATCCTTCAAAATCTTCAAAAATTGTAGGAAATTCTTCAAAAACTGGATGACTATTTTTTAAATCCCATAAAATCAATAAAGTCCTTTAAATTAAATTTCTTGATAATTCCTAGGAATTCTTTAAGTTACCCTATATAATTTCAAA
Source organism: Andricus grossulariae (assembly GCA_011634705.1). Lineage (NCBI taxonomy): Eukaryota > Metazoa > Arthropoda > Insecta > Hymenoptera > Cynipidae > Andricus > Andricus grossulariae. Next base: position 20,788,517 of record JAABKJ010000755.1, read on the forward strand.
TCTGTTGCAATCTATTGAAATTTTTTTCATTTTTTGAAAAATCCTTAGAATCTTTCAAAATACCGTAAAATATGTATAGTCCTCTGAAATCTCTTGAGATCTCCTCAAATCTCTTCTAATTCTTCAAATCTATCGAAATTTTTTGGAATATTTTAAAATATCCTAAAATTTTTTTAAATCTTTGGAAATACATTAAAATATTTGAAACTCTCTTCAAATCTTTGGAATCCTTTAAGACCCCTCAATTATTGTGAATACATTTTATGATATTTCATTAAAATATTATATAATCCCTTGAAATTCCAGGAAATTACATAAAATCTTATAATATTCCTTGAAATCTCTTGAAATATTTGAAGTTCTATGAAATCCCTTAAGATCCTGGACAATGCATTAAAATAAATGACTGAGAGACTTTAAAATCCTTTAAAATGACTAATGTCTTCGGAAATCTGATCAAATCCTGTGAAATCCGTTGATATCAACAGATCTGCAAAAACTGGATTGCGATTGTTGTTGGCCAACTAAGGGCCATTTCCGATGTAATTTTCTGCGTAGAATCTAAATTCGAGGACAGAATTTTTCCAGCACGTCAGGTTTTTGAGATATCCTAACCTAAAAGTGCGAAAAATGCGATTTTCTGATATATTTGAGCTTATGTTACATCGCGAAAAACTTTTCTTTCCAAAATCGGGTCATGCCATCTAAAAGTACAATTCTCAAGCTTGGAAAAGCTTTTTTAAAATTGAAGATACCATTTTTCCTCGCAGAGATATCCTTCAATGAAGTTTAGCCAATCAGGAGGCTTTCCCCTTCCATACGTAACGCTTGCGCAGTTGAAAAAGTCATGGCTCGTTAACATCGCTGTCATGCAGGTTTGTGCAGTGACGTTACCGGACTGACACTTTTTCAACTGCGCAAGCTTTGTGTATGGAAGGGGAAAGCCTCCTTATTGGCTAAACTTCACCGAAGGATATCTCTGCAAAGAAAAATGATATCTTTAATTTTAAAAAAGCTTTTTAAAGCTTGAGAATTATACTTTTATATGGCACGACCCGACTTCAGAAAAAAAAGTTTTTCACGATGTAACATAAGAATAATTAAATATTGATTAAATACACATAGTTATTTCAAGTTACAATGGACTTTTAACAACAATTTCGTAGGCGGGTTACCCAGGTACCCGGGTGGCAGATGCTGTGAGTTTTTTTGGGTGGCAACACAAGGGTTAAATTCATAAAAATCGATGCGACTTTTGAACACCTCTCAAAAGATGACTCCTTGAAATCAAATATTTAAAAAATGCCTTTCTCCAGAAGGAAGTCAAGAAAATCGTGAATATGACGTTATTGTAGACTGTGGTTGTAAACATGAAAATTTTGGAAACCGAAACTAATATGTAAAAAAGTAGCACATTAGGACCCTTAAACAGTGTAATTATAATTTAAAGCTGATTGTTATACATATGGCTAGGCTTTGAATGTCATCGAACTGCATATTTGAAGAAAATCTTATCCTCATTGTTTTGTGATTTTCGTTAATAATAATGTTTTCAAATTTATGTTTTTTATGCTATGATATTTTTTAAACTAACATTAAAAATGTTTTGAATAAATAAGAGCTTTTAAGGAAAGGGTAAAAAATGCAACATTGTCCTGAATGATGAGAGAATAGAACTTGATAAGTACGTATATTATGGTAGCTTATTCATAAATGACGAAAGATAGAGAGCTAGATAGGCGTATAAAGGAGGGTAAGAAGGTTATCGGTAGAGAAGGACCCATTATCAGATGTAAAAATATATCAAGTAAAGCTAAAAGGGCAATACATAACTCTGTATTTATACAAAATGTGATGTACAGTAGCGAGACCTATACCTACCAAAAAAAGGATAAGAGTAAAATTAACGCGATTAACATGAAATTCCGGCGCTTGATATGCGGCAAAACACTGATGGACAAATTGAGTAATGAGATAATCCTCAAAGAATGTGGTGTAGAGGAAACACTAGTTAACATATGTGAAAGAAATTCGTTAAGATAGTTTGGGAATGTGAGAGAATGAAAGATGAACGACTGACGAAATAAGTGTATCAAGGTAAAGTAAATGGCAGCGTGCCCAGGGGTAGACCACGGAAAGAATGGTAACAATGTGTTAATGAGATAGACATAAGAGATAGACATAATTCGAAGAGACGTAAGAAGCTATAAAAACACAAGAGCTTGCATGAGAAAATGCATGGACGTGAAGGAAGCTAGAGAGGTATGCCGAGACAGGAAAGTGTGTCAGTGGATTGAATAATGTCTGAGGTAAAAGACCTTGGATACTAATGGTCCCAAGTGGGGTACCACACATAACAATTTTGTGTGGCTCTTCACTTGGGGTGATCGCTAGAGAGATTGATCAGAAACCTGGGTCGGAGCAATGTTGTGGAACGAACGTGTTATTTAAATTAGTAACACGGGAATTCTAGATGAATCTAAAAATCTATACCCCCTCCCCCACATTACTCCCTTCCACACCTAGTGTGTCACGCTTACCCCGAAATAGATATGGCTTAATGGGATAATAATAATAACTAAAAAAATGTCTTTAAAAAACTAATGTTAAAGTCTTAAGGAAAGAAAAACAGAGGTAGGTTGTTTTAATAGTCACTTTTTGAATCGAAATCTACCTACTATTAAAAATACATTTAAAAATGAATTCATAATATGAGTATTTTTCAGTTCTATTGTTTAACTATTTTTTCATACAATTTTTCATTTCTACTCTTTTTTTAAGATGTATACAATTGTATTATGTAGATTTGTATGATGATTGAGCTACTGAACCGCTGTGCCCTCTGCTTTTTAAATCCGCCATCATGAACTTTGAATTATTTGATATTGAATATATGTGATTATGCGATATTCAGAATCTCACTTTAAGGTAAATGTCCCAGTAATCGTGACGTTCCCAATAATAGTGAAACTTAGTTATAATTTGAATATAATGTTACAAAATATTGTTAAAGTAACATTTAATGATAAAACCCATTTATTTATAGCATTTTATAGTATCCAGCTGAATTTAAGTTAATTCAAATTAGATAAAAAGCAACAAAATTGGCAGCACGATTCGTAGGATTTACCTTATACTGATCGCGTTTTTTTTTGCTTATCGAAGATAGGCTGCCGGGAAAAAGAGACAGGGGGCTGAAGCAGATTCGCCCGAATCATTTGAAAAATGATTGGCGCCACTGGTTATTATTTAATAAAAATCTGAAAAAATATACGTTCACAGTAACAGATTTGAAATATTGCGTTTCATGAAAACGAAAATAGTTTGAATTTATGGAATTGATAATACCTCGCACGTAAAAGAACCCTTCTCAACAGACCCATATGAAAAACTTGATAAAAAAAAAATTTGCATAAGTAGTCAATACACATTATTATTAGAAGGATTTCAATTTATTATATTTTTTTAGTACACAAACGAAACGTATAATGTGATAAGGAAAATTGGAATTTGAATAAAAATTCTTTTTTCATACAAAAGACAAAAGAACATTATGTGTGTTATTGTAATTCAAGAAACACAATAAAAGAAAATTATTAACTAAGCAGTGCTAATATTACAAAAGAACAGAGGATATATTAGCTTTAATTACTTTTGTCTTACTTTTCAATAAAAAAAAATAATTAAAAAAATATTAATGTTTCATAAAAATAAACGATAAAATACCCCCTCGTTGTTTTATAAACATAAACTGAAAAACTACTCTTTGTCAAAATAATTGTAAGACCTGCGAACAATAACAAGGCAACTATTCTGAAGTGTATTGTAAATTACATTCAAGGCATTAATTGATTAAATCTGAATATTTGTGAGATTCATTTAAATCTTAAATTAATAATATTAAGTTTTTTGCGAATTTATTTTCAACTTTTAATACGCTTTAGCATTTGTAGTGCTAATATAATTTCATAAATATTTTATTTTGATTTTAATGCAAAGATTCTGAATATCTGAACGAAAAAAGAATATTGACAACAAGAAAAAAAAGAATGGAAGATATTATTGGTAAATAATATTATGTAACTGAAAACTCGTCACAAGATATAACTTTCTCCCATAAAAATGCAATTATAAAATTAAGATCTGAAATGCATAGCAAAATACTTTTATTTTAAAGAAGTCACTTATTGGTGTAGTAATTTGTTTTAACGAAGGGCATTTTAGTGAGAGTGGCCTTGTACGTTTTTCCTCGAACTTCGACGAGGACACCGTTGCCATTCTGTACCAAATTGGGGGGTACATAGCCCATGGCAATCGGTCGTCCTAAGGTGGGGCTCGGACCACCAGAAGTCACTTTGCCCACCCTTTCTCCTTCAGGCGTTAAGATTGCAGCTCCTTCCCTCGCTGGTGGTCCTTGGCCCATCGTAAGGCCAACTCGTTTTTTCGTCACACCTGATTTTATCTGTGACAGAATCTTTTCTGCTCCTGGGAAATTTGCCTCTCCTCGACGTCGTTTTGCTTAAAAAATTAACGAAATAATTAATCATCATACATGAAAGTAGTATTTAAACAGATATAAATGGATATAGTACAACAGATTTATATATATATAATTTACAACAGATATACAACAGATCTAAATGAGATGGTAATTATATGTGACTTTTTTAAACTGGCGACAACTTCATGAATTAAATATTGAAATAATGATTATCAGCTAATAAACATCTTTTCATTACCTTAATTGAACTTATAATGATATACAAAATTTAAACATGTTCATATTTAAACTCAATATAATTTTAAAAATTTATATTTAAATATGTAAAAATAATTTAATCTGACTCTGTCTTTTTTTAAATTAAAATTACTCGTAATTTATTTTACGAGAATAATATAGTATTGTATGCTTTCAATCATTATTAATTTGTTATAAAATAAGAATTGGTACTTATTAAATTATTTTATATTATATATATAATAATTAATATTTTAGTTATTATAACATATTCCTGTTAAAAGGGCGTTTTTTTATGTCTCTTTAAAAGTAATAATCTAAACTTCTGTTTCGTATGGCGCGCTGTTGGGCTGCAAATTTGAATTTTCGATTTGTCAATAGAATTTATATTGTTTGAAAGAAAATACTGAGTTCTATGAAAAAATTATTACATAAGTATCTGTAGGTCTTCTTAAAAATAACAATTTGTTTTTTGTACCTTTCTTCATATATGGCATAATTTTACCGAAAAATGAATGTTTTTTATTTAAAGAAGCGCTTATCACGATTAAAACAAAAACTATACGTCCTATCAAAAAATAATCTTATGTATATTTACAGATCATATAGAGAAGCGCAATTTTGATTCTGATGATTATTTTTCGTAACCCGCATGTTTTTCTGGAAAATGGTATTTTGTATTTTTAGTAACATTTTCCACGATTAAAACTTTAAAAAAACATTTGCTTGAAAAATGGTTCAAAGAAAATTTGTAGATCTTTTTGGAATGAACAATTTTCCCATTAAACATATTATTTGCAACTCGTATAGTTTGGCCGGAAAAATATATATTTTTATTTTAAAAAAGAACTTTGGACTTTATTTTTACTTTTTCGATTCTCTTCAATCGAATAAAGTTTTGGCGGATTCAAACAAAAAATTTGATACATTCAATTAAATATTTGGTTTCTCAAACATTTATTATTATTATTATACCATTAAGCCGTTTCCCTTTCGGGGTAGGTGTGAATTGCACGGTTGGAAAGTAGTAATGTGTGGATGGGTATATAGGTATAGGGTATCATAATGTTTAATTAATTAATTTTGTAGATTTATCTAAAAAAACTTGTTTCTAATAATAAAAATTCGTTTTATCTAACGAAATATGCATTCTTAAATATCCAAGTTATTATTTTACTCAAAAAATAAATTATATAAAAATCTTTTAATTTTTGTCGAGGAAAGGTTTTAAAGTATTAAAATTTTTAAATGTTTTTTTTTAAATGTACTTCTAACGAATGTCTTAGTGACGCCTGATTTGAGCTAGAAATAAAATTTAAGAATATTTTATTTCTGAAATAAGAACTGCCTTTTTACCCCGCCACCTTGGACTAAACATTTAATTTTGTATTTAAATTTCATAATTCATCTTAAAATTTATCTGCTAAAAACAGTGGAGTAAAAACAGTTAAAGAATTTGCTGTCTTTATTTAAGGGGGAAAAATTAAAGCCGTTTTTGTAAAAAAAAACAGCGAATTAAACATTAATATTTTAAGAAGGTGCATTTTTTAAAGAAAAAGTTTATTATGGAGAAAAATGAAAACAAAACGAAAATGTTTTAATTTCATATAAAAATTTGTTCCTCTGTAATTAGCCTATTTTTCAAGCAACATTATTATTTTTATTCTAAATTCTCGAATTCAGATATTTACCAAGTCAAATCAAATTATTTTCTATATTTTTCCCTATGGCAGTTTTTCCCCCAGGAAAGGTATATTTTTTGGTTTATAAAGAAAAAATGATTGCCCTCTAATTATGAAGAAAATCCTACCTAGGTGAATTTTAAAAATAAATCGCTTGGTTTCTGAAATAATGGAAAGTTTTAAAATGTAAATGTTGAAAAACTTATAATTACATGTGTAACTTTGGACTTTTAAAACTTTGCGAACATCTAAAAATTGGAAAACATTTAAATTAGAACGATTGGGATTTTTAGTACTTTCAAGTTTTAAGTTAAAAATGACAATTCGAAATAAACTAAAAGTAGATATTTTTCAACCATATTTAAAATTTGTTTTGGTTTTGGCCTCGTTATTCTACTAGAATCAAGTAAATTATATGGTACGGTAAGTAAGGGATGTAAGAGAGGTGATAAATTTTAGATCAATCGAGAAATCACGTGCTGCTTATTCAAATAATATGCTTATTCCACAACAACGATTCGACACGGGTCGCGGATTAATCTCTCTAACAGTCGCCCAATGTGGAGAGAATCACAAAGTCATCCTACGTTACGGGCTCAATAAGTCTGTTTAATGTTGAGAGCGCTCAAAATTAAAAGTTTAAATATTGTTGATATTTATGATGATAAATATGTTGCTAAAGTGTTATAAAAATGTTTATAAATGATACACAAATACAAACCAACAAGCCAGGTGAGTGCAGCCTCGACAGGGGTCGTTTCCTCATCGATGTCGTGGCCGTAAAGACAGAGACCAGCCTCAAGTCTGCGGAAATTGGCGGAAAATGAGAAGAGCCCCACCCACACACCTGTGGATCCTACCTTAAACTATCTCTGGCGCCCAGTCCTGCAAGTTTCACATCAGGATTCTCCAGGATTTTTTCAACCAAGTCTCCAGCAGTCCTTCCAGAAACAGAAATTTCGAAGCCATCTTCGCCTGTGTAACCACATCTCGAAATCCTGATCTGATCATTTAGCACCTCTGTTTCAATACTGTTCATGAACTTCAATTTACTCAAATCGATTTTTACAAGTGATTTGAGGGCACCAGCAGCTGCTGGACCTTGAAGAGCAACCAGACCTTGTTCCAAGGGGTCTAGAAATTCTACGTTGACATCCTTGCCTTTGGCTTTTAATTCATCCTAAAATAATTTTTTAATTTGGAGAGTTTATTTGATTTTTTTAATAAAGTGATGCTTGAAAAATAATAAAAAAATAGAAACAGAAAATGAACTCTAGAAAATGGATCCTCGGTTGGTCACTCAAACTTAAAAAGAATTCCAGGCTATTTCCCAGTTTCCCGATCAAAAATTAAATTTTTCACACTTGACTTTCAAGCTTTCATCATTAAAGTTATTCTCTACGAATTGCTTTATTATATTAATTTTGAAAATAATGAAACCATATTCCTAAGATTTCATGTCGAAATAGATTTCACTTTCAACAATATAGAGGAATTTTCAACCAAAAAAGATGATTTTTCAACAAAAGCGCTGAGTTTTCTGCCTAAAAAGTTGAATGTTTTAGAAAACATTCAACTTTCAAAACCGAAAAGATGAAGTTTCTAAAAAAAAATTTCAAGCCAGAAAGATAAAATTTTAACAAAACAGTAGAATTTTCAACCAAACAAATTATTTTCAACTAAATAGTTAAACTTTGAAGCAAAAGAGACGAATTTTAAACAAAATTTTAATTTAAAAAAAAGTTGAACTTTCCAATTACAAAGATGAATTTTCAACCAAATGACCGATTTTTCAAACAAAAAAGAATAAAATCTAACCAAGAACAACCTGCATTTTTCACCAAATAGTTGAATCTTTAAGCCAAAATACGAATTTTTTAGAAGGCAGTTACATTTTCAATCAAGAAAGATAAATTTTCAACCAAGAACTTTTCTATCAAAAAAGATAAAGTTGCTATCCAAAAAGATGAATTTTAATCGAAACTGTTGTATTTTCGATCAAAAAAATATTACTTTTCAACAAAATAGTTACATTTTCAACAAAAGAATTGAAATAATAAAAATAGGAATGTTCAAGAGAACAGCTGAATTTTTGACCAAGAAAGATGTATTATTAACGACATTGTTGAATTTTCAACAAAATTATTAAATTTTACACCAAACAGTAGAATTTTGACCCAAAAAATAAGAATTCTGGACCGAAAATATAATATTAGACTTTTCATTTAAAAAGAATTAACTTACAACCATGAAGGATTAATTTTCAACCAAAAAATATTACTTTTTAACAAGACGAGGAAGTACACAAATATTTTTAATCCGACGTTTCCTGAAAATATCTAGCTGAGGCTTTTGCAGAAATATCTAAGTTATAGTAGGGTTATAAGGTTAGGAGATTTATGTAGGGTTCGATTCCTTAGCGAGTACGATTTTTCAAATCGGTTAAACGTACGATTATATGTGTAAGTGACCGCGTGTCTGAATTGTGTATTCATAAACATAACAAATGTAGATTATATAATAATAATTCCAAAAATAATTTTTTTCCCGTTAAAGAATGTTAATCAAATTTTCATAAACTGTCATTTAGAATTTCAATCTCGGAGTTTTTATTTTTCAGTGAATTTTCGCTTAGACTTCCGAGCTCTGTCTGAAAAAACATGAAGCCCGTGCATTTTAAAGTTCCAGTTACTTTGAAACAGATTTTCTATGACTTTTTTTAATTCTCTTGAAAAGATATTTTTTTTATGCTGATTCCTGATTTTTTTGAATACGGAAAGTTGTGAATTTCAATTGACCTTCTGTCGTATCCAAGATTATAACACAAACACTGGTTCCACTACCCTACGGAATTGTTAGAAATTGGTTGTACCTGGGTAAAAATCATAAGTATGTTAGTGATCAATCATTAACTTTTCGAAGTATAAAAAATGTATGGCAAATGATAAGTCCCATACTTTAAGTATATTGAAGTAGTATAGATAAAGTTTAGATAAAGTATAGCTGAAGTATATCTGAAGTATACCTAAAGTATAGATGAAGTATAGATGAAGTATAGATGAATTAAAGGATATAATTGATCTATAATTAAGTATGGTTAAAGTATCGGGCATAGAAAGGCACTCATTTGTTTTTCAAGATATCCTAGCAATAGAATGGAAATGAGCCGCTGGATAGTGTAAGGGCATATAAAATTATCATGGCCGTTCCGGTTGGCCCCTGTTGTCTTTAAAATCGATTTTAAAACTTAAATTTTTGAAACTTCTGGCCATGAAATTTCCTACAAAGCCATATGTTTGAAAAAATGTAATTTTCAAAATCAATTTTAAAGACAACAGGGGCCAAAAGGAATGGCAATGTGAATTTTATATGCCCTTACACTATCCAGCGGCTCAAATAATGCATCATGAATGATAGCTCGTCCGATAATATAAAAAGTTCGCGATTCTAGCGATTTCGTGAAAAAAACGTGTATTGAAGATTATTCGCGAGTGCAACGCAAAAGCGCGTTAACAACATTTTTATGTTCCATAAAAATGCGTTCATTTTTTTCTCACGAAATAGACTCCGGGATTGAAAATAACTATCTCTGTTTTCAGCTTTATGGGAAATCATTACAAAACATGAGAATCTATAATAGAAAATTGATTGGTAAGATATCCAGAATCATTGATTCCTAACCAGCATATATAATTATTATCATAAAAACTTAAAAAGTTGTAACCAAATTATTATCTAGGTAAAATATTTAATATTGAATTTTTATTTATAATATAATGTTAAAGAACTGAAGTTACAATTAACATTATACTCATTTGCATTTTACTTAATTCAGAGATAGCTAACAATATTTTTTGATGTTATGAGAAGCATGATTCTGGATCTCTAATTTTATGTATTTCAGGTATCCCATTATCTCCCATCATCAATAATACAGCTATATATACTACAGTCATACTTTTTGTATACTTTAGAGTTCAGATATATTTTTCTATACTTTAAAAATCCGTTACATACTTTGACAAAACTTCAATTATATTTTAGCTATACTTTAGTTATAATGCAGCGATACTTCTCAGATATACTTCAGCAATATTTTTCCTATACTTTAACTATACATCGATATACTTTAGCTATATTTGAGATATACATTCAATATACTTCATTCAAATACACATGAAGTATAGGATAGTCTCATTTACCATACTTTTACTATACTATCTGAGAGATCACTCCCATACGATTTCCCAGATGTTTTCCTAGATCAATCCCATACAAAAATTTTTTTTACCCGGGTAAAAACTGAAAGTGAATAAAAAAACGATCTTATTGGAATTAATGGAAGTATAATTACTTTCTTTTCTTTTATCAGTCGTGAATCCTCATTTCGTCTTCCAGCATTAGAAACAACAAAATACTTGTCCTCCTGATCTTTGGTAATAATCAGATCATCCAGAATACCTCCATTTTTGTTGGTAAAGACAGTGAGGGTTGCAGATCCTTGACCCAGATTTTTGAGGTCACTTGTGGTCAAGGATTCTAGTAACTCGGTTGCATCTTTGCCGGTAACGCGAGTCTGCAGCATATGACCAACATCGAATAAGGACGCGAAAGTTCTCGTGTGCTGATGGGATGCAGCTATTGCTTCTCTGTACTGCACCGGCAATAACCAGCCGGCGAAATTCACGATTTTGCCTGAGGGAAAAGAATAATGAACATAGCCCCCGATTCTTATCCGCTTTATTCTTACCAGCCGTCGTTTGCGAAATGAGAACGTTAATTTCATAAATACAGCCGGTAAAAATCAAGTCTGATTATTATTTGTGTGGGTGCTGTAGTCATAAATTTGAAACATATTTGTTAAATTACAAATTACAAAATATATTGCAAGTAATTGGCATATAATTACCTAAAGTACGAAGAGTTTATAATAGGGTGTGGTTCAAACTTTGAAGTGTGTTTTTTTTTATACGGCTAATAAGATGTGCCTTCAAGCCCATAATGTTCTCAACGTATAAGTAAAGTAGGGTATATATATTCTCAAAGAATACTTCGAAATACTTGAGAATACATAGGTACATTTAAAAAGATCTGCGAATAATGAGATTCAATCTTTACATTAAAGCCATTACTGATTTAAACTTACTTTTTAATAACTCTTCCATTGAGATAATTAGCAAGCATCGGTACAACTGAATCTGAATTAGGCTCAAATTATTAAGAATGCATGGGTATAATAACAGTACTACATGTAATAATCTTCGAACGACGTATATTTTGTTTGATTATACATACAATTATCTTTATTATTTTGAAAAATACCGAATTAAACTTTTTCTTAAATGTTCAAAGATATTTGGCACCTGATTCTGAATATTTTTTTTAGGTCACTACGCTTGTGTAAGATCAACGACGCCAAATTAAAAGCTTCTATTACAATCAATGGAAAAATTAAAAAATTTAATTTCACATTTAAGAGTTAAAAGGAAATATGAAAGTTTCTGGTTTAAATTTTCATTGGCACATTTCTAGCTGCGAATAAATAAAGGGAAAGGATTAGGGAATTTGGGAATATGATCCATGATGATGCGGATTTAATCCCTGAACCATAAAATCGCATTTATATCATCGGAATCCCTGAGAAATACTTTAAAATATGCGAAAATATTTGGAAATATTTCAGTATACACTGAAACCTGGAACTAGAAACCCTCGGAACCGAGAGAGGCGGTTCCCAGTCTAGCGTGACAAACGACATGAGGGCCGCGCTGTCAGCGCGTTAGTTGCATCAGGTTGCGTCATTCGTCCAAACCCAACAGAAATTAACCATGCGACCCTGACTGTTTACATTTGGATTCCCTGAACTTAGGAAATGGGCCACTGCAAGCCATGCCCGAAACCCTTCTTAATTCCAAGTACCAGTGTACTTCGGAATACTTGGGAATACTTTGGAATACTTTGAAATACAGTGAAGTCTAACCTACCTATTCTCCAACTCCCTTATTCCCTATCGCCCGTATTCCCCCCTCGGATGTAGACGGTTATTTCCATTTGCGCAGTTCCGGCAACTCCCACCACGGTCCCGGTAAATTCTCCTCCACACAGTGGCTGACCAATTAAAAAGAGGCCCGATGAACGGGAAGCCTTGAATTGAGTATTTTAGTATGACGTCATAAGAATACATCATACGACTTTTTCGAGAATATATTATAAACGTAAAAGTCATAAATGTACAAATAGTAATATTTCTCAAGTGTAGAATCTATTTTCTCAATCATATTCCATTCTTTTGTCGATTCGCGAAATAAAATAAAATATCCTAAATGTCAGGTGAGTGGTACTCCAACCTCAAATTTCGGAATGCAAATGAAAAGATCACTATGCAGACCTTTATAACTTACCTTCACGTTTCGGAGAGCCACAAAACTCACTATTCCGCGAAATATTTAAGTCGTTCTGTAATTCTATAATATTGATTTTTAGTTGGCAAATTGTCGTATGCCAACAAAAAGACTTGAAGGACACTTGAAAAACACTTATGCATGCATGCAGACTAACGGACCGCGACTTTTTCAACTGCGCAATAAGCCTAGATCGCCTGAACTGTTTTCACTTTGAATGCATCATATTGCGTAATATACGCGACTGACTACTCGTGCACTCGGCCCTTCCGAGGCGAGAATCGCAACCGTCTCTCGCCCTACGCGCTGAGAAAGTGCGTGGGCCTGCAGTTCTAGGAATGTCGGGTGTATTTAGTTGTATTATTATTGATAGTATTTATTATTGATTTCAAATCCCCCACGCTCTTCGGTTGAAAAAGTTGCCTACCGGCGGCGCATCGATACAAGAATGGGGCAGCCAATGAACGTCGTTGATAAAAATAAAGTGCCCACTCGCGGTAAGGGTGGGGCCCCCTCCAGCTTGGGAATAAAAGAATCGTTTCCAATCGTTTCGTTTCAAGGTCAGGGGAATAGGTGAGTTTTCACTGTATTTGTTACGGTATTTAGATAATAGCATGGAATTTAAAGGAATTTTCCAGTTTTTGAGGGATTCATAAGATTTCTAAAGAAATTAAAAGATTCCATATGAGCATAAAGAAATGCTATAGATGTCAATGCATTACAAAAAATTGCAAAGTTTTTCAGAGATTTCAGAGGATTTTAATAACATGCAATGATTTTCAGTACATTTTAGTGAATTTCAAAGAGTTCCAGAGATTTTGAATCTTTTAGGGTAGTTGGCTCGATTGTTGTGGAATTACAAGGTATTTCACAAAATTTAAAAGATTTGATAAATTTCGAATTATTTTAAATATTTTCGAGTATATAAAAAAATTCCAATAAATTTAAGGACATTTCAAAATTGTTAAGAGTTTTTGAAGAATTTCGTAGGATGTCAGCAAATTTCAAAGAATTTTTAAAAGGTAACCAAGGATGTCAATTATATTTAAAAAATTTGAATGTATTCCGAAGGATTTAAAAAGTTTTACAAATTCAACGAGAATTTTCAAACGATTTAAAAAGATTTCGGAGGTTCTTTTGTTGAAAATACATTTTTTTAGCTGAAAATTTAAGTATTCTGTATCAGGTTGAAAATTTATCTTTTTTAGTTTAAAATTCAACTATTTGGCTGGTAATTCATTTAATGTGTTGAAAATTCGTTCGTTTTGGGTAGAAGATTAATCTTCATGGTTGAAAATTAATTTTTTTTGCTTGAAAATCTAACAGTTGGGTTGAATTTTTTTGCGCTCTTGAGCAAAAAATCTTTCTTTTTAGAAAATTAAACTCTTTTTAAAAATTCGTATTTTTTGGTTGAATGCACTGGTTTTCATTTAAAAATAAAATATTTTTGGGTTAAAATATCAACTATTACACTCTTTGTTGAGAGTTCATATTTTCGGTACAAAATTCAACTACTTGGTTGAAACTTAAACTCTTTTTTTGAAAATTAATTTTTTTGATTGAAGATTCATCATTTTAATTAAAAATTCATTTTTTTTTGTTGAAGATTCATCATTTTAATTGAAAATTCATCTGTTTGGTTGTAAATTTAACTATTTGGTTGAAAATTGTTTTTTTTTTCTTAAAAATTAATTTTTTTCTGAAAATTTGTCTATTTTATTGAAAATTTGTTTTCTTATGGTTGAAAAATAATATTTTTTTCAACTGAAAATTTAACTAATATAGATGAATATTCAATCATTTACTTGGAAATTCATCTCGTTGGTTGAAAATTAATTTGTTATAACTGACAATTTAACTATTCAATTCTTGGTTGAAAATTTACCTTTTTTAGGTAAATGTTCATGTATTTTGTTGAAAATTCGTCTTTTTTGGTAGAAACTTAATCTTCTTGGTTAAAAATTCATCTTTTCGGTTAAAAATTGAAGTATTTCAGTTAAATATTTATCATTTTAGTTAAAAATTGATCTTTTTTAGATGAAATAAACATTTATTTTAATTATTATTTAAATTCATGGCCTTTAAGAACAAATTCAAGAAATTATTCATTCTATTTTCAGAATTATTTATTTTTTCAATTATTCGATGGTGATGTGATATTCAAGAATATCTTGCAATATAATTTTTCAAAGCTTTTTAAATTAAACACATTAATAAAATCCCTAGAAAGTTCTACCATCAAGAAATGACTTATCCTTTAATTAAGTTACTTTCACAAATTAAAAAAGCATTATTTATAATTAAATCGCGAAATTTTTTTAATATTCCGAGTCGATTGTTTAAAAATGCGAAATACTTCAATGACTTCGTACTATGAAAAATTATACCTGCAAAAATCTTGAGATGCTCGGTAAAAACCTGAAATTGTCATGGATTTTTTTCCAGGATTTGAGTAGACACCCGGAAATGAGTCCTACCCGTATGGAAAAAACTTGTAGTGGTGGCCTGGCCCAGACCAGACTGTCTGGTTACCAGTCTTGACACAGACCGGGGTCTAGCCTGCGCCTGCTCAAAAGTGTAATGTTTTGTTTTTCTTTGGCTGGCCCCAGGTCAGACCGCCTGGTCAGCCGCTAACTAGACTCCCTTTACTTTTTTAATGACTTTGAAAAAAATAATTTTTCACTATAAGTGTATTTAGCTGATTAAGGCCAAACCTGGACGAGACTAGACTGTCAAGATTATTTGCTGATCGAACTTAAAACTTTTTTGTTCTTGGATAGCTCATCAGCGCCAGACCTGGGCGAGACTAGATCTCCCAGACCGATCTTAGAATGTTTGTTCTTGGCTAGATGATCAGCGTCAAACCTGGGTCAGACAAGAAAAAAGTCTTGTTTTGATAGTGTGGATTGCTTATTTTCTAACATTTGAGACACCCTATAACTTTTACAAAATATTTAAAGGAAAAATTTGCTGAGTGAACTTTGAAACTTTTTTGTTTTGAGATAGCCGATTACGGCACTCCTGGGCCAGACGAGACCTTTCAAACTAGACAGTCTAGATGAAGCCAGACCTGGGCCAGAGCTGACACCAGACTGCCATGAAATTTTTTCTCGCGAGGAGGCCTGGAAGTATAATTTTCGCTTTTTCCTCTCACGGTGTTATTTTAGATCCTCTGACAAAACGTTGGATTTATTTTCCTGACCCTTGAAATACTAAAAGGTTGGAAGCTGCGGTTCGAAGGTTACGTCCATTAATAACAGGGATATTAGTTTTGCTCGAGAAAGGCAGTGTCCATAAGCAAATCGGTGTGGACCGAGGACACGGTTCTCGAGACATTACTTCTAGTCAATGAGAGAGAAAGGATGTGGACTCCAGTAGTGATTATTTTGGCCCCAGGCCAGTTATGCTTCTTGCAGTGTCTCTTTACACCCAGGCGTCGCTTCACTTAAACTCAATGCATATGCATAATTCTAGGCCACGTAAATTAGCAACTCCTTTTTAAAGTTCTCTCTTCAGGGCCAAATTGGGATCTAAAATCAGGAGGGAACACATTTTTATTTTTATTGGTATAAATTGCATTATTTTGACTTGTTTACTATAAACCTTTGAAATGTAGCATTGAATACTGAATACATTCAAAATTAAGCAATTTCGAAATTCAAGCGTCCAAGACTAAATCATTTTTTAATTTTGATGTCACCTCTCGAAATCCGAATAGTTCAAATTTGACTGCAGTAGACTCTCACAAAGCGCCCGGTGCGGTGCTCGGGACCGAGGCCCTCACTAAGCGCCCGTTTTAGTTAAAGTACGCCCGTAAGGCTTGGCGGAAAATATCTTTGAGATGCACTTTGTGAGAAAGCCGCTTTCTGAGAGTCTACTGTAATTCACTCTTTACAATGAAATTGAACTAAAACAGAATTTGCATTCATTTTATTCATTTTTAATTAGGAATGTCAGTAAAAACAGGGATAAAGGACTACACGATAATGTAAAATTGATAAAATGACATTATTTAAACAAAATAAAAACTCAAATGAGTGAGACAGACGTGCCCTTATATATTTTCAACTGTTTTTTAAAATGTTAGAACAATATATACATATATACATGATTGTCTAATGCCGTTCGTATACATTCAAATTATTTTTACTATCTTCAAACAAAAAGAAAATCATACAAACCAATTTTCTTAAATAGTAATTTTACGTGTTTATATTAATTTTTTTTCAGATCCTAAAAACAATTGATTATTACTTTTTATATTATGTATAATTTTGGGTTATGATCTGTCGTTTTCGAGAAAAATTAAATTTTCTGGAAAAACAGACAAATTATCGATGAGCGACATCTAAATATTATCCGATTTATTTCTTCTTCATCGTACTTAAAGGCGTTCCATTTACAAATCATTCCAGTTTAATTATTTTAAACTAGCAGTAAATGCACACGCGAAAATATTGGAAAAAATATTCAATAGTTAATCATTTCAAATTGAAAGCTTTCTAAAATTGAACAATCTGGAAATTGAATGATTTCAGATTAAAATTTCGAAAATAGTAGAATTGAAAAACAATCAAAAATAAATATAATTTTTTATTAGAATTTTGAAATTTTGATCACTTCAAAGTCAAAGAAATTGTCTTATTTGTAATAAAAAGCGTTAAAAATTGAATAATGTAAAAGTAAAAACTTTTGAATATAAATAATTTTCATATATGAAGCGATTAAAATGTAACAATTTGAAATTTAAGACTTAATTTAATGTTTCAAAATTAAAGCGTTCAAAATGAAAAAAATAGATATTATAAACCTTAAAAAATTCAATTATTCTATACAAAAACACGTCAGAAAAACATTACAAACAAAAACATACAAAAACAAACAAAACATACAAAACATTACAAATAAAAAAATTCCGCTACAGAACGTTAAAATTGAAATGAATCTGAACTTTATTTAGAACTGAAAAAAAATTTAGTCACCAAGAATTATTATGATTATGATTTAGCGTTCAGCATGAAAATTCAGAACTCTAAATTTGTAACCATTAAAAATTAAAGAAGATCATTTTCAACTTTTTAATTATAAATCGTTTAATAATTAAAATTTCATTAGAATTATTATTCATTCTTCCATTATTCATTCATCAAAAAATTTCAATTCTAAATGATTAATTTGTTTAAATCTTCAACTAAAAATCGGACAATTTGAAGATATTCCATTAAAATTCAAACATTAAAAAGAGAATAAGAAACAAGATTTATATACATATGATTCCAATATTTTCAATTGCACAATTAAGCCTTTCAGCTCGATATGTTTTTAATTTCATTTTGAAATGTTCAATATT
This sequence comes from Andricus grossulariae, assembly GCA_011634705.1. NCBI lineage: Eukaryota > Metazoa > Arthropoda > Insecta > Hymenoptera > Cynipidae > Andricus > Andricus grossulariae. The sequence goes on from JAABKJ010000755.1 coordinate 20,806,688, forward strand.
TTTGAACATTTTCAAATACAAAAGTAATTCAATTTTCCATGCCTGATTCTACAATCTTCTAGTTTTCAAAGGCTTGGATTTGAGAAACTATTGTATTAATTTCTCATTATTTTAAATTTGTTCTAGATGCATTTAATTCAAAAGTGTTTAAATCAAAATCTTTTACATTGAAAGTTGTGAAACTATCTAGTCTTTCAACTTGATATTTTACGTTTTTGAAGAATTTAAAAAACCAGACAATTTTGTACCTTTCAAATTGAAACAAAACGCAGGGTGGCCACTCACCCGGGAGAACCAGGAGAACCGGGAGAAAGCCGGGAGACAAAAATTGAAAAAATAGTGGCCACCCTGAAAACGATTTGGAATATTTAAATCTAACATTATTTAAGGGATAACACCACTCTAGGATTTTGGAAAAATCGATTTTTTTCTTAGCTCAGGCAATACTTCAGGATCATAATAATAATAATAAAAACAATATGTAGTTGACCCTATAGTGAAAAAAAATTGTATAAGGTTCAATTACCGATTTTGCCTCAGCGCCTGGGAGCGCGCACTAAATACGATTTCGTTTTTTTTTTTTTTTGCGTTTTGCTTTTTCCGAGCGCTTACCGATGCTGCAAAAAAGGCCCGATTGTCTTTAAAATTATCCAGGAAGGAAGAGGAGGAGGCATCGCAGATTAGAGGTAAAAAAAAATTTCAAGGATTTAATTGCTCGTAACACTTTAAAGACTTTTTTCTCGAAACCACTTTTTTAAAACAGGGAGGACGTATTACTTGAACACCATTGCATGAATCGATTTGAAATTTTGATAGTAGCTTCACAATTACATTCTCTATCGAAGTACGTAGCCGTTTTTTGATTTAAGCCAATTTAAGATAATTTAAGCCAATAGTATATAGATTATAACATTTTTGGGGTTTTTGTTCCAAGTCTTATACTTCACGAGGAAACCGTCCTCCCGTGAAGGTGTTAAAAAAAAAAACAATTTTCTAGATGGTCTCTGTCGCCGCCATTTTGTATCAAAATGATAATAGCATTTTCTTCATACTTCAATACTTATATACTATATAAACCCTTTTTAAATAGAAATCCTAGTATTGGAAAACTTTGAAAATTAAGAAATTTCCAACCGAATATTCTAGAATTTAAGCTTTTGAAGCCAAATAACATAAGCTTCAAGGCCTGAAAAATTAAACTGTTTTAAAATTGCGCATTAAAGACTCTAATTCTAAATAAAAACAGTAGAAATTTAAACCTGATAAATATATTAATAATAGGTATCATGTTATATGGTATAAAATGACAATCAAAGTTATTGGATACCTTGTTTTTACTAAAGAATGTGATTTCTGTCAAAAAAAATCGCTGTTATTTTTACCGTTAAAAATTGAAGAATTTTAAATATTGTGAACCTTTAAAGTGTAATAATTCTAAAAACTTTACAAATTATATGGTTGATTGCCAAAAAGTTGACTATTATAGCCAGTGAGATTTCCGAAAATAAAAAAAATGTCTAAACGGCCTAAAATATATTTTCTTTCATTCAATGCGGAAAAAGTGAATGATTCAATTCGGAGATTATTATTTTGATTTTGTTACGATGACTCTTTATAATGGAATAATTAAATATTGGACACATTTAAAATTAAATGATTTCGAAGTCAAAGCGCGTTCAAGATTAAACCATTTTTTAATTGGATTCACTATGAATCATTAATAAATAACTGACTAAATCATGGATGAAAATGAGTCACTCAATGAACTTAGTAAACATTTAAAAACTGATTCCCATTTATACAGAAAGTAAAATGTATGTTCTGATGAATTCCATCACTTTTGTCGAGAAAAATATACGTTATTTCCGTGTACATAATAACTGCAAACGTATTTACGTTTACATTTAAAGGCGTTCTATTTAAAATTATTCCAATTGAATTATTGCAGGAAATTATTCAACACAATTATTTTACATAGGATAAAGTAAAAAAAAGTAAAATTCTATTGGACGAAATTGCAGTTGCTTGCACTCGAATATCTGTTTGAAAATAGCCTTAATCATTTAAAATTACACAACTTCTTTATGATCCCATTAAATAATAATAGAGAATGCCACGAAATTCAGTAAGATTTTTTTGTTATGTAATGGTTATTATTGAAAATGGTAGGTTTCTAATTGTTCATATTATGTAGACTGAAAACCATTATACTCTCTAAAAGTGAATTCAATATAGAAACTGAATTACTGTTATTATGATAGCATTCCTAACTCGTTCTTTTCACGTATGTTCTCTTGAAAATAAAACACTGGATCTTGTTTTAATTTTAATTTTATTTAATTAAATATCTATGTTCGTCCAAATTTTCTATATAATAAATGATTCTGTCTGAAGGATAGGACATGAAACATAAACATAAGTTTTTTTCACTTTTTTTTTTATTTTAATATTTTTCTATACTTGTGTAATTAGTAGGGGAAAGCCTCCCTGCAGTGGATAAGTCAACCTACAGTGGATCATCATTAATTAAAAATACAAATATATTTAAAATCATTTATTCGATTTAATTAGTAGTTAAGGCACTATAGTAATATAAAAATTTTTGAATTCTGGTCCCAAAAACTGTTTTCGTATTTCTAATTATTTTAAACAACTAAAAAGTTTTTGACGATCCAACCGTTAAAAATTTCAAGATGCGTTGTTCAAGAATTTATTTATATCTACTTTCGAAACCGTAAAATGTTGTTTGATTAAGCTAAATGTATTTCTAAAATATGCGTGTAATATTATTTAATTATTTTGGGCTAATTTTTCCCATTTTTATCGTTTCATGTCCAGTTCTTTTTTTCTTATCTCTAATCTTATGTTATTCCATATTCCCAAAGAATTTCATGGATTTGGGAATTTTTATCTCTTTCTTGGTATATTTGTTTCCTCGATATTAAGATTTTTTAATTTTCAGGTCCTGAATTTGAAAATGTATAAGTTTATTGTATTTTTTGTCATAAAATATTTTCCGATATTTATCCGATTTATTGTGCAACTTTTTCTTAAGAACAAAAATACTTGTAATTGTTCACCTTTCTTCTATTTTTTTTTCTTCAAGCCATCTTTGTCTCATATATTATGTTCGTACACTATTACCACTTCAAATTTCTTTTAATAAAAAAATAGGTAATTGTTTGCTTTGACAAACTTTACGAATTTTTGATTAAATAGTTTAAAATATATTCGAAAATCTGCTTCCTAGTGCAAAAGTAAAATATCAGTCGGAAGAGTACAAAAAACTTTTATATTTTTCACAACCAAACCAAAACAAAATAAAAAAATTTTAAATCTGGAAAAATCACGTTCATAACCAATTCTATTCACATTTTATTTAAACAACTTATACTAACGTATTTTGAAGTTCTGATAACGAATATGATAATGGAAATATTCGCAAATGACATTTATAAGATCAATTTGAAAAATTGATCATCTGGTTGCCAAAAATAGCAATTATTGGTAATTTTTTCAACTGGAAAAGTGGTAGGGTGTGACTGCACTCACACTTTCCCTGTTTCAGGTCTCCCTTTCCAATTAAAATAACAAAGTTTTCATTTAATCATTTATAATTTATTAATAAAACTAAATTTTTTTAACATTATAATTTTAATATTAATTATGAAAATTTTTATTATATAGTATTATAATATTTCCAAGTGATAAACTGCTGAATATTAAAATCACATAAAAATTATTCCTTAAAACAATTAATTGAAATTTATCAACATATGCGAGTATATAATAAATTCCTTCTTATTTTCCAAGGCTTTTTTATCTCGATCTGCTTTTCTAAACGTAACAAAAAGTTTCATTAAAAAAATTGATTATTTTTTTGCAAGCCTAATAAAAAATTAATAATATTATTTACAAAATTAATAGGAAGATATATTGCTATTCGTTATGAAATTTGATAATGTCTTGTACACAACCAACAAACCAATAAAGAAAATTATGAAGATAATTTCTCAACAAAGAGAAAAGGAAAAATTTTCTTGATAATCTGTTCCATATAAATAACAACAATTTATTTCAAAAATGAATAAAAGTACAAAAGGGAAAAATTAAAAACAATTGTACGAGATTAGCCAACAATCAGAGCTTAAACACCAGTAGAAAATAATTAAAAATAGAAATAAATACAACATTTTGTTTATTTCATTTTTTTATATGAAAAAATTGTTTTCCTATGGTTTTTATAAATAAAATAATATTACGGTTGATGTCATTTAAAATAAAAAACGTTATTTTCATGGACATAATTTGAACAGTTACAAAACAATTATGTTAACAACGTTTTCTGTAATCGAAGTTTTTCTTACTATTGCTTATTCTAACCAATTTTGGAAAAATGGTGGAATTTTAATAACTGATAGTTAATTTTTTAAACTGAAATCGTTAAAACAATTTTTTTAAAGCGAGAATTTTCTAAACTAATAATTATATTTGAAGATTATATACTTATTTTAAAAATTGGATAAGTAAAGTTTTAGGAAATGTTTACCCTGTAAAAAAGACATAAATGGTTAAAATGTAATCATGAAAAAAATCGGGTAAGAACCGTCAGAAAAAAGTCTATTACAAAAACTATTGTTAAAATAATTATTTTTTGGAAGTTTTAAACTTTTTTTATAAAATTTTTTTTCTCTCTTGCATAAGACGTAGATGATAATATCATTCTAATTCTTAAAATAATAGAAAACTTATTTTCCCAGAGACGTGATTTTTGGAACAACTGCCTCAATAATAAAATATGGAGAAAATTTTGATCACTTTTGTATTTATTCGGGGCAAAAGATAAATTTTTTTCGGTCTTCCGAGATTGATATTTTACTTTTGGAGTAGAAACAAGACTTTCCCAAAAGTTTAAAATCATTTACTGTAAACTTCGGAAAACTCATCCAAGTAAACAATTACCAAATGCCCAGTAATGTATTAAAAATCCGTTTATTTTTTCTTAAAACATTAATCCAAACTTGTTATTCAAAAAAAAATTTTCATTTATACAGTGATTATTTTTCAATATATAATAGACAGGCGCATAAACGAGTTCAAATAGCAATATATAATTCTGTACTTGCACCCACTGTGCTGTGCGGTAGCGAGACCTGGGCCTATCAAGACAAGGATAAGAGTCAAATTAACACGGTTGGCATGAAACGTCTGGGATAAAACGCTAATGTACAAAGTCAGTAATGAGAGGATTCTTAAGAATGACTGACAGAAAAAAATATATTTAGGTATAGTAAATCGCAGCATACCCAGATGCAGACCGAGGAAAGAATGGTGGGAATGTGTGAATAAGACCTTTACTTGAAAATATATAAAAAGCCATAGAAACACAAGAGCTTGCATCAGAAAATGTATGGACGGAAAGGAAGCTGAAGGGGTATGCATGGACAGTGAAGTATAGTAATAAACAGTTTATAAGAGATGCATAATGAAGAGTGTCAGTGGAGGGAGAGAGACCTGAAACGAAAGACCTTGGATACTAATAGGCCCGCGTGGAGAGCTTCACATGGTGACTTTGTGGAGCTCTTCGCCTGGAGTGATTGCTAGAGAGATTGATCAGCGACCTGAGACGGATCAGTGTTGTGTAAAGAACGTGTTGTTTAAATAAGCAATACGGAAATTCTAGATTAATCTGAAAATGTATACCCCCCTTATCCCGCCGGGAACACTGAATTCTTTTAACCTCGACAGTATAACGAGGCTACAACCGAGTGGGTCACGCTTACACCGAAAGGGATTTGGTTTAATGGTATAATAATAATAAACAAAATAAAAATGGTACAAGACAAGCTCAGAACTGTCTCCTATTTAACATGCGACCATCACAATCAGTTTATAAAAGGCATGAACCTGTTTATTTATTTAAAAGTTGTTTGGTTGGTAGCACTTGCTCGCAACGTAGAAGCAGAATATTTACTTTGATACCCAAGCCTAACCTGTCAATAATTATTATAATAAATTATAATTTATTCACTTCGTATTGAAAGACGCTTTTCAGGAAAACACTTAAAAACATATTTTCGATGGAAATTAGGAAAATTATGAATTCCTTAAAAATTAATAATCTGTCAGCGAACAAAATTTTAATCTTCATCTCATAAGCACATTTTTTAATTAAAAAATAGCAAGTAGGTGATAAAAAGGATGGTGAAACTCTGCTTTAAAATTGACACTCATAAAAAAATACTACAGAACTGTTGCTTTAAAACTCAATCACTTTTTCGCATTATTCAGTTCGAACTGATATCCACCTCGTACTGGTTTCACCTATTTTTTTGTTGTTCGAAAAGTAATAGTGCCTGACATCTACAAAATCCTCTTCTTTCAAATTCAACAGTTGATTTTACTTAGATTTCTTCGACACGTGATACTCGTCGATTCTGGAATTCCAGAAACTTAGTACGGTGGATTCTTGTTGGAAACTGGAGCGCCAATAGTGCTGCCATTTCGGGAATTCCTCGATTGTCATTCGCAGAGGAATAGTAGTGACAGGATAGTGAAGTTCACTCTGAAACCTTTTCCAACAAAGTCCTTTCACGACCGCTGGAAAGGCAGAGAAGGAAAAGAGACTCTCACAGAACTTGTCAAGATCATTCTTTGAAGAGATACGATCATCGGCAACGATAACGGAAATCGCCTTAACCCATCCTCTACGTCATTTCGAGCTTCCCCTTGAGCCCGAAAAATTCTAACAGATTGTCTCTCACGCTGGTGAAAGCTCTTCTTCGCGGTATTTTTTACGGTGGATGGAGAAAAGCTGATGCAACTCCACTCGCTCTTGAGTCATGTATATAGTATGAAGCGAAGCAGGATCTCGGAATTTTCATTAAAGGGGAAAAAGGAATGATACGCCACCCAATCTTACTTTATAACCAGTACCTTTTTCATCTTCATTTAAGCGCTTTACCCTCACCTCCTTTCTTGAGTGCAGTCAATATTTACTTCCAGATTTCCACGTCTTTCGAAGTCAACTTCCCTTGCTTCCAATATTGCACAATAAAGGGAGTAAATATCGAACCAGGGACTTAAAATTTTTGCATTTATGATGGCGAAATATGGCTCTATTCCTTTTATAGAATCCAAAATGATTATATTAGTCTCTCGATATTATAAAAATATCTGACCGTCGCTATCAAGAATCGTGAGCTGCTGATCAATCTGACCATCTTCGGCCGAATTATTCTCACATCCTATAATCCCTCTTATCTTTTCCTACCCCCTCCTGGATATACTTTTCCTCCTCTTCACCGTTTCCTTAATTATTCTTATTTGTTACATCCCTCTCAATGTATCCCCCTATACCCCCTGGTATTTATTTACCCTTTATTCCTAAAGCCCCTCCAACTTCCGACTTTCTTATATACTCCTCCGACCAACCTCCCCCGATACTTCTCTCCACTCATCCCTTATTCTCATCTGCTCTAATTATTCGTATTTATTACACCTTCTTTATTTACACCCCCTCTGCGACAGCTCTACATCATTGATCCCTAATTCCTTTATTGTAACAATGACATACCCCTCTTACATCCCCTGATCTCTTCCAACACCCTCCAACTGCCTACTCCTTGCACCTCATTCCTACCCCTTCCTCTCGACATTTTCCATCATCCTACACCCCTCTCTTATCTTAATCCCCCTAGTTATTCTTATTTATTCAGTATGAAACTGGACCGGAAAACCGGGAAAAGACCGGGAATATTGTTTAACTTTGAATAAAAAAACCTCACGGTTTATCAAATAATGGTTAGTTTTAATTTCAACAGCGGCAGATACATTACCGGTCAAAATTGTACAAGTGGACGCACAATTTTGACAGGTAATTAATATTTTGACTGGTAGAAAATATTTGTAAAAATGTTTATCGAGTAAGAGAAGTCAATATATTAAGTTTTAGATACAGCCAGCACACTCTTTCCCCTATTCAACTATTTGATTGAAAATACGACTTTTTGTGGGTGAATTTTAATATTTTTTGTTTGAAAATTCGACCATTTGGTTGACAATTTGTCTCTGCAAGTTGAAAATTCCACTATTTGGTTCACGTTTCAATTATTTGGTTAAAAAATGATATTTTCTGGTCGAAAATTCAACTGCTTTGTTGAACATTCATCTTTTTGGGTAAATAAACTCGTCCTTTTTGATTGAAAATTCATCTTTTATGGTAGAAGAGTCATGCTTTTTCGTCGAAAATTCAACTGCTTTGTTAAAAATTCGTCTTTTATTATTTGAAGTTTTACTATTTGATTGGAAATTTATCTTTCTCGGTTGAAAATTATATTTTTTGTTGAAAATGTATCTTTTCCGGTTGATCATTCCATGTTTTTCTAAAATTTCCCCTTTTTGGCTTGAACATTCAACTTTTTGGTTAAAAATGCATCTTTCTTTTTTTATTGAAAATTCGTCTCTTTTTATTGAAAGTTCTCTTATATGTAAATGCAACTGTTTTGTTAAAAATTCTATTCTTCTAAAAAAATTGGTCTTTTTGACTAGAAAATTCAACTTTTTGGTTAAAAATTCAATTATTTGGTTGAAGCTGAATCTTTTTTGTTTGAAGATTTAACTAATTAATTGATTATTCAACTATTTGATTAGAAATGCAATTATATGATTCAAAAGTCAACCATTTTCAAAACCATTCAACTTTTTATCTTAAAAACTCAACTCTTCTGTTAAAAATTACTCTTTTGGTTGAAAATTCAATATATATCGACTTAAAATCATACGCCCTATTTTCATAGAAGACGACTTTTTTCTAAATGTGATTTGTGCATTTTAATTTATTCAGAGTGTTTGAAAATTGGAGAGCGTTTTTATGGACTTTTTAATATAAATGTTAGCAGGAGAAAAGTTCTAAAAAATTTATGGTGATGGAATTTTTTTATATCTCACTTAAGAATGTAATCGCTTATCTCAGAAGTAGGTTATTTATACGAATTGAAAAAGGTGTGGATTCCGGAAGAGTTATTCAGGCGACATTTTTCTCCATATATCGCGTCAAAAATAAATTACAATTAATTTAACTTTTTTGATTTTCATTAATTTCATACTAAACTATTCAAGATTTAAATAAAACTTTAAAGTTAAAATATTTTTTCGCTGAATCTACGTTATTATATACAAATTAAATCATTTTGAAATTTATTATAATAAAGTACGATATTCTGTCTGTCCAGACTGAAGATTCTTCAGTTTAAATTTGAGTAAATATTGTAATTTTTTGAGACGTATTATCACAATTATTATTACTGGACTTTAGGATCATTTAAAGATAGCTGACATAGTGCATTTGATTTTAACGGTTTTTAAGAGAAATTTAATTAATAATTCAAATTTAATTTATATTCATAGAATTTCAAATGATTTCTACATATTTTAGTGGATTGTCACGATTTCCAAAGATTTCAAGGGATACGAAGGCATAGAAAAATTGCGAATAATTTCAAGTTTTTTAAAAAGATTATAAGAATTTTAAGAGATTTCGTTTCAAAAATTTTTAGAACTCTTAATATTGAAAAAATTGGTTACTATGGATTTATAAATAGTTTGTTTTTAATTTACATTCAAAGTATTAATTATAGTAAGGATGAAATAAAAAATCTGGGACATAAATATTTAATTATAGTCATAAATATCACGATTCAATTATTAATAAAGGAATGTTTGGAAGAGGAAATATTCATTATGAGAACAATTTTAAAACGTATGAAAATTATTGTGGGAATGAGGGTTAATAAACAACAGTGATTTTATTAACAATAAAATCGTTTAATGAAAATACTTAAAATATGTACTTTGGCGTAACATTGATTTTCGTCGTACTCGATCGGGCGTACATGATCGAACTGACCCTTCCGTTCAGAGGACTGGGGGTCGCATCCCTCAGTCCAACGACCTAAGTATATGCAATTAAAAAATTCTTCAATGCCAGAAATCATTAAAAAATCATCTTACATTATTTAAAATCTATACAATTTTTCACAAAAAGATATTAACCGATTTTCGTGAATCTTTTTTTCTCTTACTTCTCATTATATGAATAGACTAATTCTGGTAATTAAAATTGAATCAAGCCATGCTTTCATAATTTAAGTTTTTGTAACCAGCCTTAATCTCATAAGAATGAAAGGATCATTCGTTCCAGATGATTCGACTCGTTACCTCCTCTCGTTTGACAAGGGTCAAACAGCAAGCTCCGAAAACACAGACACCGCTAACACTGAGCGTCACTGCTATTGTACTTAACTTTTTGTTTATTAAACAAAATATTATCATTTTTTCGAAAAACCGGCTCTTTTCAGCCAAACAGAATAATATTTATATGACGTATGCAAAAAATCAGACAAAAACATTCAACCGTGCAGCCAGAAACTGGAATACCGTTTTCTGACTCTAATAAATCCCCTTAATCCTAGAAGAAGCCGAATCCTGATCGGACTGGAAAATCGGGAAATCATTCAGAAAATATTGTTTCGAGTATCAATTGCATTACTTCATGGATATAAGTTTCCATGACTAAGGAAAATACTAGAAGGGCAGCAGTGCGCTGGTGGTTGGCAGATAGGGGACTGCATGTCGTCTCCACGGGAGTTTCACAAGAGCCAGGCAGTGCTTATCTTGTCCTAAAACAGCTATCAGGACGAAACGTTGAGCGCCCCGGATTAAGGGATCACAGCGCAAAAAGAGTTTCAAAAAGGGGAGGAAATCTTTATTTTTCATCTTAATTTCAATTATTATTAATATTCTTATGTTTCGAGGAACTTTCCCTCAATATCGGTATGATAAAATGATAATATTAATTTGAAAAATATTCTTACCAGGTGTGAGGACGAGTCGTGGACTGCTACTGAATTTGTATTGACCGAAATAACGCGACCACAATGCAAAGTTCGCAATTCCTGATCCACTTTTAATTACAATTTTTAATTTAACTCTGAATCCGCAGCATACATTAATTTAAAGATATTATTAAAGCGTCGAAAAAGTATAATTAAATGTTAGTAGAGAACAGCAAATCAACTCGTTTCTCATTGGTTTGTTGGGTTTCCCTTGTATCTGGCAATTCTTGAAACTTAGAGTAATTAAATCCAAACTTTCTCATTTTACCAACCCCAGCTATTATTCTCTTCCACCTTATTGCAAGGAAGCGCCTTTCCGCCTACTTTACAGTCCATTGACAATCGAGGCTTTTATTGTTCTGTCTCTCCTGCCTTGAAGCTTTAAAGAGACAAAACGATCAATAGAAAATTGTTTCTCGATAGTGATGGCGACACTATAAGAAGAAAGTATTGAAGTTTACGACCTGAGTATATATTTATATCTATCCTCAATATACAGAATTTCCTACTCCGGTAAAAGATGTATTAGTTGATCTTCTCCCTTTATTCTTTTCCAGTAAAACTTTAAACCTTTCGTTGACCTGGAAAAATTCTCCTTTCTATGAAGAGCGGAAAGGGGTAAAATCCGCTAAGCTTAGGACTGATCTCTTCCTTTGGATATACTGCAAATTAGACTTCAATTTTCCAACGAATATCCACTCTTTTGAAGTTATAATAATAGAGTTTAAATTTGCATTTATCGAGTTGTTTTGTGGATCCTTTTGCAGGTCAAAGCGAAACGGTTATTCGCACCTCGTCCACTTGCAAATTACATCCAAATTTATTTTCAAATTTCACTAAACAGTAGAATGATTTTAAATTTATTTTATTTAAAAATGTTCTGATAGAGTTCAATAATTTTCAATTATTTTCACATTATTTCCTTGCAATTTTCATATCGTTTTTACAGGCCTCGGACTCAGAGAATTGGAAAAATACCAAAGGATTTTTGAGATTATAAGGGAGTACTATGAATTTGAAGGGATCTTCTGCTGTATCAGAAGTTTTCAAAGATTAAAATATTTTTAAAGGAATTTTAAAAGATTGCAAGATATTGTACGGGATTTAAAAATATTTCTATGGATTTTACCAGATTTAATGTATTTTTAACATTTTAAAGGGTATTAAAGAATTTTGTGTATTTTAAAAGATTCCGAGGAGTTTTGTGAGATTTCAAAGAATTTCATAGGATTATAGAAAATTTCCAGAGATTAAAATTTTTTTAAGGAATTTCAAATAATTTCGTAAGATTTCAAGAAGTTTTATCTGGTTTCAGAGGATTGTAAAGTTTTTACAATTTTTATAGAAATTTTAAGAGATATTCCAAACTTCAGGGTATTCTAAAAGGTTTTGAGGAATTTTAGAAAACATAAAATATTTCAAAGGATTTCAAGGGGCTTTATAAGATTTTATAGTCTATAACGGGATTTCAAAGAATTTCAAAGATTTTCATAAATTTTTCAGGAATTTTGAAAGATATTATAAGGTTTAACATGTTTTATGGCATTTTACTTGATTTTTCTGGGATTTCTAGGGATTTCACCAGATTCAAGGAATTTTATAAATTTTCAGAAATATCAAAGGATTTTAAAAGGTTCATGGTATTTTAAAAGAGTCCAAAAAAGAGATTCAAGTGATTTTAAAAAGGTATCTGGGATATATATCAATGATATTAAAAATATTTCGAGGGATTCCCAAGGATTTCTATAGAATTTTAGGGAATAAATGAAATGAAATTTCAAGGGACTTCTAGGAATTTAAGAAGTTTCAGGGAATTTAAAAAGATAGTCGAGTTTTTCAGGAATTTCAGGGTATTTCAATATATTTCAGGGGGTTTTAAAAGACTTCAAATCTTTTAGGGTATTTTAAAATAATTTAAAAATATTTCACGTTATTTTATGGAAAATGTATATAAGGCTGATTCATTTTATAAGGCAAAAAAAAATTTCTGAAACATAATACGCGCACTGGCATGAGTTGTACCTTTTAGTAATTAAGAAAAGTAAAAAATAAAGTAAAAATTAGTAAACCGTTTTATAATTATTTTATCTTACTTCTTTCACATTTTTCGACAATAATTTGATACACGGTGTGCCAATTACCAAATGCAATGAGTACATTTTTAAAAATTACTTATTATAGGATAAATGATAAACAAGTAAGAAAAAATGATTATTTTCCTCAAAAATGAGTTTTAAATTTGTCATAAAATTATTTACGATAATGGTAATATAAAAGCGGATAATTTTATATGTACCAAATTTAATGCATGCATTTTTAAGAGAATGAGAACATAGAAACAACAAAGAAGATAAAACTCGAATAGGGGACCTCTAAAATATATCCGATTTTTAATATTTATTTTTAATTTTTTGACTAAAAAGGTTCAACTTAGGCTAGTGTATTTCTTCATTCTAGGAAATAACTTGTTCAATTACTCTAATGTAAATTGTATATCAGATTTCAAAAATTGTTAACCCTCGGTTTAATATTTCAAAAATTGCAGGGCACTATTTTGCTACTATTGTTCAAATGAGTCTGAGGTCTGTGTGTCTTTAAATTAAAATTTCTTAACGCATATATCAAGTCTGGGGTAAAAGCGACAGGGAAATATTAAATGCAGACCGATATAAATTTAAGTGGAGCAGGTTTCATGAATGCGATGACAACTTTATTCATGGAAAAGGTACCTGAAATTCACACGCGTGTACCTTCACATAAATCTTTAGGAGAGCCACCCAGAATTCCCATCTTCAGAATTAAACGTAGCTTAAACCTCTCGAAACGATTTCTGGAGAGATTTTTTTCCACCCTCATCGAAAAAAACTCCACTTTTCAAGCAGTAGAAAATAAAAACGTTTTCGGTTAAGGTAAAATGAACTAGGATGTTTAGGCTAAATTAGTTAGGGTTTTAACAAAAATTATCTTTGAAAAATACAAAAGTCTTTCAGACATTTTTTTGACGACAAACCTTTTTAAACTACAACCCCAAACCTTAGAGAATGGCTTTAAAATAGAGATACTTCAAATCCAAACATTTTTCAACCAAAAATCACCTTTCGTACTCCCAAATTAAAAAAATAAAATAACTTCAAGAAAATTGTACAAAATAAGTTTCATGTCTACTAGTCTTCGTTTTCGGCACCCAATAACCAGAATATAAAAAAATGTTTTAGCAGCTTTCTGTCATTTGTGTCTAAGATTTTGAGAGCGTTTTATGATTTTTTTGTAAGTGAGTATTTAGTTGAAATTTTCAATTTCGAAGCTGACTCGATATTTTAGGCTAAATTAGTTAGGTTTTTCAAATAATGATCTTTTAAAATACCATAAACTATTAAAAATACTTTGGTATTCCTTGAAATTCATAAATTACCTTAAATATTGTGAAATCCCTATTAATGCTAGAAAAATCAATTTAAATCCCGTAAAATATCTTGAAACTTCTAATATCTTTTAAAATTAAAAATTTCATAATTGGAACTTTCCGAAAGTGAGAAATTTATGAAGCCTTCAATCTTGTACATTAAGCATTCAAGCCTCTCGAACTAAGCAATTTTAAATTTAAGGACATCAGGATGAATATGCTTTGGAATCAAGCTTTCTTAACTGCAGATTTTTCAATTCGAAACATTCCACATTTAGAATTTTCAAACTTAAAGTTTTTTCAATTAGATATTTGTCAAGTTGCAAAAATAAAAATTTCTAATTAAAAGTGGGAAAGTGATTGAAAACAAATTTTCAATTGAAGGAAATTTCAAAATAAATCTTTAGAGACGCTGTTTTTAAAAATAATTTTCGGGGAATTAAGTTATTTTTCAAATTCTTTGGTATAGAAATCTTTTAGGCAATAAAAGTTAAACATTTTCAATCTTTGAGCTTTAAAAATTGCATAATTTTTCATTTAAAGTAACAACAATTTCTACTTTAAAAGTAGTCTTGAAAGAACAATATCGATTGGAACTCAATTAAAAATTAGCAATTTTAAACCTAAGGCGTTTGAAAATAAAAAATATGCATTTTAAAAACTTGTAAATTTAGATGATGTGAAAAAATAGTGTGAATTCAAAGCATTAATTATTTAACTATTATAAGTATTCGGAAGAATTTTAATATTTTGCCAAGAAAAAAGTTTTTCAGGAGAGCATAAAAACTTTCTCAAAATTCGAATTATTTAAAAAAGAACAAATGAAAAAGTACTTTCGAGAGGTTATGGATCTCTGTAGCTCAATAGAATAAAAAGTTGGAAAAAGTTTATATTTTCCGAGAAAATGCTCATTAAAATTTCCATGCAGTCATACCCATGTAAGTACCATGAAAACATTTTATTTTTAAAATGGATTTTTTACACTCTAATTTACATGAAAATATATCAGTGAAATACTAGAAATGTTACGAGACAAACAGAAGGCTTAAAAGTGAAAAATTAATTTGATAAAATCGCTAATATAAACTAAAATTGGTATTTTTCATTCGAATTTTTTCAATTTTTGAAATCTGCAAACAAATTTTTTGCCATAAAATCATTAAAAAACTAATAGCGCAAAAACTAGTAGATGATTTCTTAAGAAAAAACAATATTTTCAAATTGTTTAAACAGTTTGTTTAAAAATGCTAGATACGGAAAAACAAGTAGCGCTATTCGATTCTGCTAAAAAAATTACGTAAAGGCCTATTTTACCATTTTTTATAGACTAAATTGGCGACGTAGTATCAATAAACAATTACATGGTATAGAATTTATATTTATACTATATAGCAAATTGGGTGTGGCAAAAAACCCCCAAAAAATTAAAAATCTAAAAATCACGTTCATAACTAATTCTATTCTCATTCTGCTAAAATCATGTACACTAAAGTATGTTGAGGCACTGATTACGAATATAACTTCAAAAATATTCACACATAACATTTTCCAAATCAATTCGAAAAAATATTCATCCTTTTGCTAAAAACAGCAATTGCTGGTCATTTTTCGAGCTGGAAAAGGTGTAAATGTGACAGACCTTCCCTCTTCCCTTTTCCAACTCGAAAAATGACTGATATTTTTATTTATTTATAATGATTTATCATTTATAATTTATCAATGAAATAAAATTTATATAATATTTTATCATTTTAATGTCAATTATAGGAATTTTTAATTTTTCTATTCCAATATTTCAAATTAAACAACAGTTACATATTGAAATTATCAGCCATTAGTCAAATTCATTAAAATAATTCAAATCTATTAATATTTAACAGTTATTAAATTGTTTTTATTATACATGTATTTTTTGAGAAAAATACACATGTTTTTGGTCTCGCTGACTGATATTTTACTTTTCAACCAGAAAGAAGGTTTGCAAAAGGTTTCAAACCATTTACTGCAAAATTCTGAAGTCATAAAAGTAAAGAATTGCCCAAAAAATTGTCCAACCCATGAATTCAATATAATTTCTTCCGCAGAGTCGAATGCTGTTATCAGCTTTATTGTACCTCGCATATTTAAAAAAAAGTTTGAAGCAAAATTGGTTAAACTATTTAAAAACCAACTTTTTATTACTACCATGTACGGTGGAATTATAGAGAATTTTGTAGTCAGTAAAACATGTTTTGAAAAAAGTTTCGCTCATAAGTTTATGCCGTGACATCCTTCAAATATCTTGCAGATTTTTTAGTATATCTTAAATTTTCGAATGAAATTATTTTCCATTGTCCTTTTCTTTTTAATTTCTGTTTTAATCTAAGTTAATTAGATGTCTTTCTCATTTCCTGTGTGTGTACACTGTACGCGTCTACTGGTTCGTCGGGTCCCTTTGTCTTAAAGCCACCTAGAGAGAATCCAGTCTAATTAAATCCGCCGATCCTGGGTAAGCATTCCTCCTAATAAGGGATGCAAATACATCAGCAACCAAACTCAATCGCGTTTGCAACCATGCAAGTCACGTAAGCAGTGATTTGCGAAATTTCATCATCAGATAGCTTTCCGCATCGTCGACTACATTCAACGAAATTATTAGCAAATACCATAATTATCGATTCGCTCATCAACATTTCCTAGCATTGTATAATTTTTATTCTTCATATTTTTCCAAGAGTTTCATTATCGAATTACCGTAAAAAATATGCAGGCGTCGGCTTCAAAACACTATTCACACTATTTAAAACTTTTTTGAGCGAGGACACAATTTTGCTACTATTTTGAAAAAAAAGTCAATAAAGATACATAAAAAACTGGGGATATGGAGCGTTGCAGGTAATCGTTTACGTTTTTTCTCTGGACACTATTTTCTCACAATTGTCCGCTAATGCCACTATTTCTTTACTTTTCCTTCGAAAATGCCGAAAATTTTTCTCTCAATGGCTGATTACGGACGGCGCCTAAATTACTTAAAGTTTTTTTCTGAAACTTGGAACCACGTATCCCGTCCGCCCTGGTTAGGTTTCGTAAGTATTGACGCCCCCTCCCCTATCGTACGTAATTTTTGCCAATTCCATTTTTTTGGTGAATTTATTTAAGGGTGATACAAAAATACTGTTAGACGATTTGGGCGAGGGGGAGTTTTGTGAAATCATACTGTTTCTTATTAATTAACAAAGTAGCTCAACTTTCCATCAATTAGTTCAATTATTAACGAAAAAGGATAAATTCTCAACAAAAAATGTAATATTTGATATTTTAACCAATAAAAAGTTTTAATTTTAAATCAAAAACAGTTTAATTGAACCAAAAAGGACGAATTTCTAAAACAAAACGTTGAATCATCAACAAAAACAGATTAATTGTCAAATAAACTGTTGCATTTTTAACCAAAAAGATAAGCTTTCTACAAAACAGTTGAATTTTAAACCAAATAGATCAATTTTTAACCAAGAAGATTACTTTTAACACAGAAAATTAATTTTCTACTGAAAAAGATTATTTCTCAAGAAAATACATAAATTTTAAATTAAATAGTTCAATTTTCAACCAGTAAGATTAATTTTTTCACCAAAAATGGAGTAGTTAAATTTTAATTGAAAATTATCTATTTCCAATAAAAAAGCGTCTTTTCGACAACACTTCAATTTTGTACCAATTACTTAAATTTTCTACCAAATTGTTTCAATTTTCAATCCAAAAAAAAACACAAACTCTCTACAAAACAGTTGAATTTTTTCAAAAATTTCATTTTTATTCAATCAGTTGGATTTTTAACAAAATTGTTAAATTCTTAGTTAAAAAAATTAATAACAAAAAAAACTGACTTTTCACATAAAATAATGATCGTTCAACAATAAAAAAATAGCTTTTCAGAATGTAGCTCAACTTTTAACCAAGGAGTATAATTTTCAACTGAAAAAGATGAATTTTCAACGCAAAATGTAATAACTGATATTACAACAAAAATTGAATTTACAATAAAAAGCAGTTGGATTTAACCAACACAAATGAATTTGCAACAAAATTCTTGAATCCTCAAATAAAACAGATTAATTTTATAACCAAATAGTCGAATTTCCAACCAAAAAGATTGCCATAAAAGATGAATTATCAACAAAATAATAAATTTGTAATCAAATAGTTAAATTTTCAACCAAGAAGATTAATTTTCTTCCAAATATGGAGTGCTTAAGTTTTAATTGAAAAGCATTAATTTTCAATAAAAAAAGCGAATTTTGTACGAAACATCTGAATTTTCGAAAAAGTTAATTTTCAATCAATTAGTTGAATTTTCAGCAAAATTATTAAATTCTCAGTTGAAAAAAATTAATTTTTTATACAAAGAAAACTACTTTTCAACTAAAATTATGAATCTTTAATCAAATCATTAACTATTCAGAATGTATTTCAATATTCACTCAAGAAGTCGAATCTTCAAACTAAAAAATGAATTTTCAACAAAAAATTTAATAGTTGATATTTGAAAAACATAAGATTTCAGTTTATAATAAAAAAGAGTTGGATTTGACCAAAAACAAATTTACAACAAATTACTTGAATCCTCAACTAAAACAGATTAATTTTAAATCAAACAGTTGTATTTTAACCGAAAAAATGGACTTTCTACCAAAAAAGACGATTTTTCAACAAAATACATACATTTTTAACCACATAGTTCAATTTTCTACCAAATAGTTAAATTTCCAAGAAAAAAGTTTGTTAATCATAAATGAAAAATATTTCAATCAAATTGTTGAATTTTCAAATCAAAAAGACGAACTTCTAACAAAACAGTTACATTTTCAACAAAGTATTTCGATTTTGAACCAAAAAAGATAAATTCTTAACAAAAAATTGAATAGCAGACTTTTAACCGAAAAGAATTAACGTTCAACCAAAAATAGTTAGATTTTCTTACTGAGTCAGAATACACGTAAATTTAATAATTGAAAAATGTAATGACACTATTTTGTAACTATTTTTTCAAATTTGTTACACTATTTACATCATTTTTTACCTCTGAAGTGAATCGAATTAGAATAGCACCAAAAACATCTACGATGCAAAAAACTCCGCTAAGAATATCTAAAAATATGCCTTTTGAAAATTTTCTCTTTCAATACATTCTTAAAGTTTCTATAATTTTTCTAATTTAATAAATTTAATAAATTTCAGGTCAAATTTCTGTTAAATTACTTGGCAAATTTTTATTTAAAAAACTGTGTTGAACTTAATGGAGGTTTTTTGCATCGTAGATGTTTCTGGTGAGATTTCACTTCTTTTCTCAAAAAAATGTATATGAAATAAAATACGCGTTTCAAAGTAATAAAAGTATGTAATCATTAACACAGTATAATGCATATAATTGATACTGATATTGGTATTATAATTGAAAATATAATTAGAAACATTTTTTCGATTTATATCACACACTATTAACAACATGGTGGTTGCTAACGTTATGCGGATGTTACAGATTTATCTGAATTCGTTTAGTCGATCTATAAGCTTCATCTAGTCAATTTGTATTGACATTTTTAGATAAATCAGTTCATTATTGTAGGATACAGGTCATCTGAACTGTTAAAAAATCGAATTTCGGACATAAAAAGTGAAATGTTTTTTAAAATAATCATTGAATCATAGTTTCTTGAAAAATAGCACTTAAGCTTCATCTAGTCGATTTATGCTGACATTTTTAGACGAATTGGTTTGATATTGTAGGCTGCAGGTCGACTGAACTTTTAAAAAAGAGAATTTTTGGCATCAAAACTGAAATATCTCTAGAAAAAATTAATGAATTATCATTTTCCGAAGAATGACCCTAGAAGTTCATCTATTCCATTTATCTCGAGATTTTGTAGACAGATCGGTTTAAAATTGTAGGCTATAGGTCTACTGAACTTCTAAAAATCGAATTTCAGGCCTAAAAAGGGAAATATCTTTAGAAATAATTTATGAATCCAAATTTCCAAAAAAATGGCACTGGATCGTCATCTGTTCATCTGATTGGTTGAGGCTTTTAGGCAACAGGTCGACTGAGCTGCTAAAGATGACACATTTTTAACGTTTTCTGAATCTTCTATATGTACAGGTTCTAAAAAAATGGAAAATGTGTATGCGCAGAAGTTATTTTTTTGCGATTTTTTATCGATTCAAAAAGAGTTGATGGAAATCGGTGAAAAGTTGGCTGAGATATCTTGCATGTACGATAACTAGCGTTCTTTCGAGAAAAGATATTCACGTTTTTGGTTACTTGGCGGTGATTTACTGCCGCGAATTTTGATTACAGAAATTTTCATTAGAAAATAAAATTCATTCATTTGAGCGCAGTTTAGGGGTTCAAAATTACTGTTTTCCAATAACAAGTCCTCACGATTGCTCGGTTAATATTCAGCATTAACAATTCAATTCCATATTTCCCTGGGGTTGCGCAAAGAGCATTCGTACTCCGTTGGTCTTATGGGAAATACACGTTCAGTAATTCACGTGCCCAATCATCCATTAAAACCCAGAGTCCTTCATCGCGCGATACTTGAAACAAAA
Source organism: Andricus grossulariae (assembly GCA_011634705.1). NCBI lineage: Eukaryota > Metazoa > Arthropoda > Insecta > Hymenoptera > Cynipidae > Andricus > Andricus grossulariae. The sequence goes on from JAABKJ010000755.1 coordinate 20,827,574, forward strand.
CAATGCCAAATAATATTACTACAATCCTATTATCTGAACGATTTCCAAACCAGTTACTCAGTCAGCCAATAGAGCAGCTTAATATGCTTATTTCCAGTACAATTATCACCCACATTTAACGAATAATATTTATAAAACTAAATTATAAATTAAATTGGAATTTGTTTGAATAAATAAAGTCAATGAACTTATGACTCTCTGGTATTTGAGCTAAATAAGCTTGAACAAACTTGACCGGTTACTAATTGTGAGTTAGAAAATAAATATTTAATAGGGTGGTCAAAAAACGCATTGGAAAGTTTTTTTGCTGAGTTTTCATGCTCTCACTTCCCAAGTTTGCTCGAATAAAAAAAATAAATATGGATTTCTTTCTTTTGAAAGAAATTGATATTTAGAGGCGCCGCAAACCCCATGAAGTTCAATACATATTTCGTATTGGAAAAAGACGGGTTTCTAAATTTTTTACAGGCATATTGAGCATATTGAGTTGTTTATATAAAAAACAATTAGCCATAGACTATAAATCAAACATTGCTTTTTAAATTTCATCCCCATAAGCCTGTTTTCTAGGTTGCGCAAAAGCCCTCATAAGTAAAAAATTCGCTTTTGCGAGTTTTTAGCGCTAATTATTTTTTGTGTGTGTTTTTTTAGTACATATTGTTGTAATACATAAAATATTAGTTTCTAGTGCTAATCAGATTTTCAAAAAATTGTTCATATCATTTTTCTCTTAGAATAATGGTAGAAAGTCGCGGTTATTTCTGATTTTTTCAAATTGTTTTCAACTTTTCAGTTAGAACAAGGAAATATTATCTTTTCTTAGAGCAATGGTAGCAAAGTGTGATTTGTTCTGATATTTCCAACTTTTTGTAAACTTTTCACTTAGATTAAAATAATAATTAATCAAGTTAACATGCATAGTTGTTGAAAATTTTATTAGTATTTATAATAATATTATCTTAGAATAATTCTAGAAAATTGCGGTTTTTTTTCTGAATATTCCAGCAGTGAATGCAAGTTAATAAAGTATTTGTTTTTAATTTGTATTATTTTTTGTAGCTATCTTCTGTTAGTATAATGCTAGAATGTTGCGGTTTTTTTCCTGAAATTTTTAACTTTTCTTTGGCTTCAAGGAAAATTTACATTTATAATATGATTCATATAGAAAATTTGAAGACTATTTTAAATATCTGTTTTATTTCAGAAACGTATATCCTCAAAAAGAAAGATTGTTTAAAAAATTATTCTCTTCATTGCTCATTTATTATATTTTGTTAGCTAAAACGCCGAAGCAAAGTTAAAAAGTTCAGAAAAGTTTTGTTTGGGACCCTATAAAACATACTTATGGGAGTGATATTTAAAACCTAATTATTCATTTGTATTGTGTAGCTAATCGTGAAAATAAATCTTGAGTTTCAACTAGATTTACCTAACATTGATGATTCTGCATAAAATGTACAAAAACGTCTTTTGCTCTTGTAGGAAATACGTCTTAAACTTCATGGGGCTTGCCGAACCTCTGAATATATTTAAAAAAAAAACACATTCTTTTGCGGCTTTAAACAAATTTGGGGGCAATATGCATAAAAAACTCGAAAGAAAAAAATTTCCAATGCACTTTTTTGACCACCCTAACGTTGATTCGCGTTCTCCTGAATCTGCGGATTTCTTTTCAGAAAGACATAAAAAAACTAGAAAAATGTTCACATCTCCTTTTGACTTCGTAGCCTTTAATACCAACAATATCCATATTTTCATCAAATATGAAATAAGTTCACGTGGACAGAGGAGTCAAGGGTGTGAGGGGGGGGCGTAAAAAGTTAACGTTTGTTCGGAATGGTGGGAGGGGGGTCAAAAAGTAGTTAAAAATTGTCCATGTGGTATATGGACGACCCTGTACTTCTAAGTCCGACCACAAGTTGAAGTTAAAATCTTCCTCTTACTTAAACCACTCTTCTTTTGTGTGTTTCAACTGATTTATGTCAAATAGCGAAGAAATTTTCCTTTCTTTGGACAAACTCCAAGACCACATCCCACTTACGTTAGACGTAAATCCGACCACGCGTATAAAAATGTAATAAAACTTGAGATCCGCTCCTAACCCAAGCTGGCAAGGAAAAAAGATCCTTCTATCTCTCTGTTTCCATAGAGCAATGAAATATCAGTATAATCCAATGTGTATTCGATAAAGATGCAAATGTAGAGTACTTCTATTTTCGCATCCCTATATGGCCGAAAAGTATAATCTTTCTCACAAACGTGTCTATCAAGTCAACCGCATTTTTAGAGCGAGTTTCAAGAGATAAAAAATTCCATAGAAAATCTCGTTATCTGGCGTTGGTCGTCTAAAAGATTCACTCTCTGCCTTGATTTGGAAGAACAACTTTAACTGCAAAATGAACGCAGCTGAGAAAATCGATAAAAACTGCTTCACTCTTTATTCGCGTGTTCTTTATTTCTGCACAGAAATTTTTGAAAAATGTTATTTAATTAATTATTATTTAATTAATCAAAATGCAGTTAATGTTTTTTATTGGCATGCTGAAATTCGGGAAAACGCCGTAACCGGTAGTTACGGCTCTCATCGAATTACGGACCTCAGAAACAGACCTGCCGTAATTTGAGAGAACGCCGTTCATGGCAAAAGAATGTGAACTGATGGAATTATTATAAATTATTATTTAATTCTGACTTTATGTTTATTATGAAATATTACATATTACAATTAGTACTTGCGATCAAGGTGAAAGAATAATTTTGTTAGGAGATATGAACGGATGGGTGGGCGTCCATGATCAAGGCACAGATACAGAAAGGGTACTAGGTAAATTCGGGGATCCAAGGAAGAATTATAACGGGGAAAAGTTAGTTAGCTTATGCTTAGAAAAGAGCCTATTTATTACAAATACTTGGTTTCGACATAACTTGCATGAAAAAATGCATGGACGTGAAGGAAGCTAGAGTAGTATGCCAGGACAGAAAAGTTTGGCGACAAATAGTTAATAAAAAGAATGTGAGTAGAGTGAATGAAGCCTGAAACAAAGACCTTGGATACTAATAGGCCTGAGTGAAGAGCCACACATAAAAATTTTGTGAGACTCTCCACGTGGGGTGATCGCTAGAGAGATTTATCATATAATAATAATAATAATAATGAAGGTTGATCATAAAAAATCGAAAATTTGTAACACTATGCAGGTGAATTTAACAATCAAAATATTGTCACGGGATGAAGCGAATTGTTAAATGATGATCTGGGATAAAACAGACCATAGGGTTGTGACTTAACAAACTTTACATCTGTATCTAATTTACTGATCATAGTCTAGTAATGTCAAAATCAAAACAAAAAGAAAACTTGAAGTAATGATACATTGCCCCTAACTTCGAGGCGAGTACAAATAAAAAATGAAAATATATAAAAGTATACAGGTGAGTTTACCAATCTCAATATCGTCACCGGATGAACCAAATTGGTGAAAGAAGATATGAAATAAAGGAGACCATTGGGGGTGAATGCAAATGAAAAATATATAAAAGTATGCAGGTTAATTAACCAATAAAAATATTGTCATGGGATCAAACGAATTATCAGGGGATAATTTGGGATAAAAGAGACAATAGGGGTAGTTTCTTAGAAAGCTTTACAACTGAATCTAATCTCCTGATCACAGTCTAGTAATTTCAAAATCAAAATCAGAATCAAAATTGGAAAAGAAACTTTACCAAATTTATTCCTTGCCCCTCAATTCGATGTGACTGGAGATAAGAGACGAAAACATAAAAAAGATTACAGGTGAATTTAAAAATCTCAATATTGTTACTGAATGAAGCAAATTGGTAGTAGACGATTTAGAATAAAAGACACCATAAAGGGTGACCATATATAAAAAACGAAAATATATAAAAGTATGCAGGTGTATTTAACAATTAGGAGATGATTTGGGATAAAAGAGACCATAGGGGTTACAACATAGAAAACTTTACAACTGAATCTGATCTACTGATCACATTCTAGTAATTTCAAAATCAAAATCTAAATAAAATAAAAAATAAAAAAACTTCACGTAATGATACATTGCCTCTAACTTCGAGGTGTCTACGAATAAAAAACAAAAATATATCAAAGTAAACAGGTGAATTTAGCAATCTCAATGTTGTAACGGGATCAACCAAATTGTTAGGAGATGATTTGGGATAAAAGAGACCATAGGGCTTGCAAATCAGAAAAATTTACAACTGAATCTAATATACTAATTACAGTCTAGTAATTTCTCAATAAAAATCAAAATTGTAAAAAAAAACTTTACCTAATTCATGCCTTGCCTCCAAATTCGAGGTGACTGAAAATAAAAAACGAAAACATGAAAAATATTGCAGGTGAATTTAACAATCTCAATATTTTTACTGAATGGGCCAAATTGGTAGGAGACGATTTGGAATAAAAGAGACCATAGAGAGCGACCATAAACAAAAAACGAAAATATGTAAAAGTATGCAGGCGAATTTAACAATCAAAATATTGTCACTGAATGAACCGAATTTTTAGGAGAGGAATCAGGATAAAAGAGACCATAGGGGTTGCAACTTAGAAAACTTTACAACTGAATCTAATCTACTGCTCACATTCTAGTAATTTCAAAATCATAATAAAAAAAACTCTACGTAATGATACATTGCCTCTTACTGGGAGATGAATACAATTAAAAAACAAAAGTATATAAAACTATACAGGAGAATTAGCAATCTCAATATTGTAACGGGATCAACCAAATTGTTAGGAGATGATTTGGAATGAAAGAGACCATAGGGGTTGTGAGGGTTGTGACTTAGCAAACTTTAAAACTGAATCGAATCAACTGATCACAGTTTAGTAATATTTCTACTTCGAGGGGAGGATCGAGTTGAAAAATGACAGACATTTTAATAAATTTAAAGCGGCTTAATCGCTTATGCATGCAGGATCGCGGATTTGTCCCGCGTAAGCTGAGAATGTCCACGTGCGCAGTCTGCACCTACATTCGTATTTCTCGTTCCAAGTATGTGCAGAGACTATACAACGACCCCTCCTCTAAAACTACCCCGTATACCAGAAATGGCACGCGTGGGGTGGCTATGCACGTGTTCTCGGGGTGTCCGCCCTTTGCACATTTTGTTCGCGCAAGGTGCCACCCTGCTTTGTATATAATTCTCATTTGTTATAGTGAGCGGTTCCTAAGTCGCTAATCAAACAAAACACTATTGCTTTTCTCAAAAAGATACTCTAAAAATTTAGATAATTAATTGATATCGAATTATCTCGAATTTTCATGCATATCCCCCTCTCCAAATGTATTTGAATTAAAGAAAAAAATGAGTGGAAAGATGATTTCGTAGCCTATTAGGACGATAATTAAGTCATTCAAACCTTCCTCTCCACTAATTTTCCTCTCCTACTCTTCCTACTTTTCCCACCACCCCTACTTCCCCTCCTCTGACTTTGCCCTTCGCAACCCCTCTTCCCCAACTTCTTCCTGCTCTACTTCCCCCTTTCCTCACTTTCCTAGCTAACACTACCCTTCGCCTACTTACATACCCCAGCCATAGTTTCCCTCCTCTCGCGTCACTCTTCGCAACCTCTCCTGTCTCCAATTTCTTCTTCCTCTTCTTCCTCTACTTCCTCCTTTAATCATTTCCCTAGCTCACACTTCCCTTCCTCTACTTTCCTTTCTTAGTCATCAGTATCCGTTTCTTCACTTCACCCTTCTCATCTCATCCCTTCCCCAACTTCTTCCTCCTCTACTCGCTCTTTTTGCCACTTCTCCAGCTAACACTTCCCTTAACCTGCTTTCCTTCTCCAATTATTACTTTTCGACCCCTCACTAGACCCATCCCATTCCTTTCCTAACATGTTCCTCCTCTACTTTCCACTTTCTTCACTTCCCCAGTTAACACTTCCCTTATCCAGCCATCACTTTCCCTTCCCTCACTTCACCCTTAAAAACCCTACTTTTCTTTCATTTCTTCCTCCTCTACTTCTCCCTTTCCTCACTTCCCCAGCCATCACATTCACTCCCCTCACTTCACGCTTCGCAACCCCTCTTCCTCAACTTCTTCCTCCTCTACTTCTCCCTTTTCTCACTTCCTCAGGGAATACCTCCCTTCTACTATTTCCCTTTCCCAGCTTTCAATTTTCCTCCTCTACTCACCAGCACTACCCTACTAGCCCTCCCTTTACTTCCTCCAATAGCCTTCCTCAGTTTCAACAATTTTCTCTACTTCCTCGCACTTCATCTGCTTACCCTACTTTCCCTTCCTAATTCTCCCTTTCCTTCCTCTACTTTCCCTCCCCTCATTTTTTCTCAATTCTTCTAATTTCCCTCCTTTGTTTTCCCTTACATTTCCTACTTCCCCTCCTCTCATTTAACCTCACTAAACATACTTCCTCTACCAACATTGTCCCTCCTAGGGAAAAAGTATGTCCGGCCGAAACTAGAAGGATTTCGGTCCGGGGCTAGGAAACTCACAAAATTAGTTGAATCTCAACATTTTTCTTGACAATTAACTAAAGAATGAGAATTAAAAATTACTTTTTGAATTTCGCGCCATAAGTCTGTTTTATAGGGTCTTAATTAGAGATTTAAATAAATCTTTTATACAATTTATTATTATCTTCAGCCAACTTCTCAGTTAGAGCAAGGAAATAGTCAATCAAATAACACATAATTATTTGTTTCAACAATATATTATTATTTATAACAATATTCTCTTAGAATAATGGTAGAAATTTACAGTTTTTTCTGAAATCTTACACTGTCTTGTCCACTTTTCAACTGGAGCTAGGTAATAATGAATTTAAGTTAAAAAAAATTGTTTGAACAATTTATTATTGATTTTAATAATAAATTGTTTGAACAATTTATTATTACTTTTAATAATATTATATGCGATTAATACTAGAAAGTTGCTGTTTTTTCTGAAATGTTTAACTTTTTGTCCACTTTTCACTCAGATTGCCGTGATAATGAAAAAAATTGAACAAATAATTTGGTTAAACAATTAATTATTGTTTGAAACCTTCTTATCTTAGAATAAGTCTAGAAAGTTGCACTTCTAAAATTTCTTACTTCTTGTAAACCTTTTAGTTAGAGCGAGGCAATAGTCAATTAAATAACACAGAAATATTTGTTTAAACAATATATTATTATTTATTAAAATATTCTCTCAGAATAATGGTAGTAATTTACTGTTTTTTTCTGAAATCTTTCACTTTTTTCTCCACTTTTCAACTGAAGTTAGGTAATAATGAATTTAAGTTAAAAGAAATTGTTTAAACAATTTATTATTGCTTTTATTAACATTATCTTTGAATAATACTAGAAAGTTGCTGTTTTTTCTGAAATTTTTAACATTTTGTTTACTTTCCACTTGTATTGTCGTAATAATTAATAAAGTTGAACGAAGTATTTGTTTAAACAATTACTCATTGTTTAAAACCTTATCTTAGTGTAAGTCTAGAAAGTTGCGCTTCTGAAATTTCTTACTTTTTGTAAACCTTTTAGTTATAATGAGGTAATAATTACTGAATTTAATAAATTATTTGTTATAAACAAATAATAATTAAACAATAAAAAAAATCGTTTTGTTAAGCAATGTCTTTCTTTTATGAATACTTTTTCCTGAAGTAAAAAATAAAAAATGGTTCATTTACCTATTATTTCATGCTAGACTTTATAGCAATTAATCATTTGATTGATATCTTTTTATTTTTTCAAATTTGTTTATTATTACCAATTACTTTTTTCAGGGAAAGGGAGGGTGCTGATAGTTCCAAATTTTAGGTTTAGGTTCTGAAATACATTTTTTGTTGTAAAAGAGTTGCAAAAGAGTGAAAATACATTTCGAAAAAAAGAGAATTATGATTACCTCACATGTAAAACATTCATCCGAATAATAGACAAAAGTTGTACTTTCCTGAAATTTTTTTTGTAATTTATTGAATTCATTTGTAGCTTCCTGTAAAAGTAGTTTTACTTTTTATTTTATTCTTCTCTAAAAATGTTTCCCTCTGATTCCAAATTACGTTTAATAGGTATTGAATATGTAAGTAACATTCTCATGTGAAAAATGTTGAATAACTGACATTTCTGCTCCTGCTCTTTCATCATAGGATAGAGTCATCAATGAATTAACACTTAATTACCAATACCAGACCCATTTCAAAAAGATCTTCCAAATTTCATGATTTCAGACAATAAACATTCCAAATTAAACAAGTTGGTGAAATTTCAATTGTAAATATCTTAAAAATTAATCAATATCGAAACAGGGAAACATCACGAAGATTTAGAATTCCTCAATCACTCGGAAAAATATTTGTTTCCAATAGAAGACACCATTTCCTTAACATAATTTTTGAGACCTAATCAAAAATAACCTCAACTTTTCCAAATGACAAGATTCCATTTCGGGGATATCCAAAGAAAAGGTGCTAACTCGCATAAAGAAGTCTCGTATCTTCAAAATCCCATATAAATTCTATTCAGGACATCAACGACCTCAACTCTGTAGCACCTTTTAATTTTGTCTCTCCGACATAGCACCTTTTCCTTTCGTTTCTCCGAGATGGAACGTTGTCATTCGGACACGTCAACTTAAAAATGAAGAAAATCATTTTAAATTGAAGAAAAGATTTTATTGGACCAAAAAACCCAAAATTGGTAACCTAGTTTATGACGACCTCTTAGCTGATTTTGAGTAGATGCTCATTTGTCTCAAATAGACATGCCCGACTGTGCAGACATCGTCTATGTACCGGGTCCCCTTGTTGCTCTTGCTCTTTCATCCTCCCTATACGAGACAGGATTCGAACCGGCTTCTCGAGGAGGAGCGTGCACTTCCATCGACGTACACACTCGTAAAAGTGTGCGACGTGTGCGCGGGCGTGAGACTGTATAAACATTTCAAATTAGTATTCAGATGAGCAGCTGTTGACTGCTCGGTGGCCGTTGCTTTCGAGGGCTTCCGAGGCTTCGTTTAATTGTGAGGCAGATGCCCTCCCGCTCCACCTTTCGCTACCAACACCTCCAACACCGTATAGTCTTATACACTTTCCTATAGGCTAATCGCGAACTATCCTAACCTTTGCAGGGTCGGCCAACGTCTTAACAAATTTACCGATACAAATATTTATGCACATTTGCAATTGAAAGCCCTCTAGAAACCAAACCAGCAAATCAGGTTAGAAGCGAGAGGTTAATCAATAATGGAGAAACTGGAGATTTTTGGATGATATCATAGGTAACGACCTGAGTGAGTTTGTTAAACAAGGTTGGTCTTTTGTATATCAGAAAGGACACTCTTATAAAGAATATCATCCATTATAGAAAAGATTTTAACTCTTCAAACTCGAGATAAACCATAGGATGCAGTTATCATCGAATTAACACTCCTTAATTACCAAGACCGGACGCTTTTTGCTATTATATCGTAGATAAGAAACCTAATAATTTATTTGGACATGCTTTATCTTTTGAACATTAGAAATGATACTATTATAAACAATTCCATCTATCATAGAAGAGATTTTAAGTTTTAAATGTCGAGATATACCATAAGATGCAGGTAGAATTCAGTAAGCACTCCTCAATTACAAAACCCGGACGTTTTGCCGATTATGTCATATCTAAGAGACTGACTTGTTTGTTTTAGATACTCGTCATCTTCTCTATATCAAAAAGGACCCTCTGATAAATAATTCCATCCCTTATCAAAGAGATTTTTACATATCAAAGTCAAGATATACCATGGGATGCAGTTATCATCGAATCCTTTTTATATCAAAAAGGACACTTAGAAACAATTTCATCCAACATGGAAAATATTTAACTATTCAAAGACGAGATATATCATAGGATGCAGTTATCATCAAATTATCACTCCTCAATTACGAAGCCTGGGCTATTTTTCCAATTATATCATAGGAAAAAAGCTATATCTATACTCTATAGGTAACAATAAGCCTGATTGATTTGGTTAGACATTCTCTGTTGTTTGTATATCAGAAAGGACACTCTTAGAATAAACAATTTCAGCCATCATAGAAGAGATTTTCACTTTTCAAAGTCGAGATAAACCGTAGGATGCAGTTATCATTGAATATGTATTCCTTGATTACCAATCCCGGACTATTTTTTCATTAATATCATTGGTAACAGCTATACCTATAAGTAGAAATAAGCCTGATTGATTTGGTTAGACATTCCTTGTCTTTTGTACATCGCAAAGGACACTGAAAATAAAGAATTTTAGGCATCATAGAAGAGATTTTAACTTTTCAAAGTCGAGATAAATCATAAGATCCAGTTATTCTCGACTTGACACTCTTTGTTGCCAAGAATGGACGATTTATTCGATTATGTCTGAAACTGACTTAATAATTTTTTAGACGCTCTTTATCTTTTGAATATTAGAAAGAACTTATAAATAATTTCATCCAGTATAGAAGAGATTTTTTTTCTGCAAAGTCTAATTATACCATAGGATGCAGTTATCATCGAATTAGCACTCATCAATTACCATGTCCGGACTATTTCTTCCATTATATCATGGGTAAATGCCATATCTATACTCTGTAGTTAGCAATAAGCCTGATTGATTTGGTTAGACATTCCTTGTCTTTTGTGTATGAAAAAGGACACTCTCAGAATAAACAATTTCAGCCAGTAAAGAAGATATTGCACCTTTTCGAGGTCGAGATAAACCATAATATCCAGCTATTGTCGGCTTAGCATACCTACCTACCAAAACTGGACGATTTATTCGATTATACCATCGAAAACTGACTTAATAATTTTTTTAGACGCCCCTCACCTTTTGACTTTATCTTATAACTTTATCGTGTTACAAGTTTGGTGATGCCCTATTACTGGGGAAGTATGAATCCAAACCAAATTCGGCAGGGTGTAGGTTCCTCTTGTTAGTCAATTAAAAATGAATGGCAATCTAGTTTTTGTTCTCAAAATTAAAGCAAGAATATCAAATGAATTCCCACAGTCATTTGAAGGATTAGACCGTCCCTGGGTTTCGAATGTTTCGATACCACCCTCAGTTAATGCCCTCCGCTATCTCGCCCTTACCCTCCTCCCTCTTGCTCATCGCGGTGCCAATTCCACTCGTTTCTCTCGACCCTCTTGTTCACGAACCGACATTATATATGTGATCAGCTCTCACGTATGGTTTCTTCTGTAATGTATCTGCGACTATTCTTATACATGTGCGCGATGCTACATAACGCGCAGATGTCTATGGAGACTACATGTAGCGCGAAACTCGGATCGTTCCGTTATACCCCCTTGGTGGAGCTGGAGAAGTGTCGAGTTTCCTCGCTGCTTCGGAAATTAATTTGCTCACCGGCGAAGGAAATCGCCGCGTGTTCCTTACGACGCTTAACTACGAGATTGGAAAGTATTCCGCAAGTTTTATGTCTTTTTAATTTTTTTACACATTTTTTCTTTCCCTTATCGCGTAGTGTTTGTTGTCTGAAATCGATAGCCCTATCGGTGCTAAATATCGCCTCTTCCTTGACACCAGAGGGACTTTATTGACACTGTAACTGAAACTTTTCGGTTCAGTGCCCTTGAGTATAATTAACTGTGTTGCAACTTTTTATGAATTAACAGATGTCAGTGACATTGCATTAAAAAAATTAGTCAAACTAGGCGCCATGCGCCTACAAAACGGGTTCTTGTAGCCTATTAAGACGTTCATTAACTTCATTAAATTCCCTCCCTCCCAAAAATCTCTTTATCAACCCAAAAATCATCACCATCAGCCATAAAAATCACATCATGTTGTAAATCACGAGCCGCAAATTGCAGATAATCCTTATTCAATCAAGAACTAATGGTGAGGATTTCCTTATAAAAATCTCAGGAAAGTACTTGGACAATAATATATTATCCATTTAGCGATAAGCCTTATTACTGATGTGGCGCCAAGGCGATGAGAGATTATGCTCTCTGATTACGGACGACATTTGATACATCTTTTTTCCATATTTAATAACAGTAATTATTTTGTTTTGTGGAACGAAGGGCGTTAATTCAAATCTGCTACAATTACATTTATCACGATCCCATTACCTTATCCCCACGATCTCAGCTCCACTACCCATAAAAGTAAGTACTCGCGTGCAGTAACGAGCGTTCAAAGTCGCGATTCCAGTGAACGAGACTCTGGAAAGAATAATCGAAAAATGTCAGTCAGCATCGAGATCCAAGCACGAATTTCCTTTCGATGAAAAATCGAGACTTGAGTTCAAGAGTCGAGGCTACCTTTGAATCCAGATTCAGGATTTGAAAGAAAGATATAGAAGAAAATAGGATTATTCTTATAGGATATTCTTTTTTAGAAGAAGGTTGAGTTTTTAACATTAGTTAAAAAAAAAGAAGGAAGATTCAACGCTGGAAATTATTTTTATTTCCTAAAAGTGTTTCTACACATTTACTTAGTTTCATCTTCCACTTCTGAAGGATGTGCAAACATTTGTTTGTACTTGTGATCCTTAACTATACTCCTATCCTTTCCTTGGTATGTCCAGGTCTAAATTCTAGGACTTTAAGGACTGTCATACTGGTCCTTAGGTATATCAGTTAGTCTTAGCGTGACCAGCGACGCGTGAAGTGTATCCTTAAAGTAGTTCAGATATTCATTTTTTTTGCATTGCCATCTTAAGGTATTTTTCTTACTCCATATCAATTTTCCGAATTAAAGTGTATACCCGTTCACTCGAATAAACCTAAGCGTTTTATCTAGCATGAATTGGTGTTTTCCAACTGTGTTTGTGAGTCAAACCCTGTTTTTCTATTCCCACTCATTCGTCTTTCCATTTATTTAATGTTTAATAATCTGCATATTGCCAACAGGTTATGGGCCAAGGAGCCCAGATATAGCATTAAACATTAATAAATAATGTCGGTCGACAAAGGTTGATACGCCTCGATATCTCTCCATCTATCTTTCCATCATTATTAATACCTAGAGTAATCTAGTTCTAATTCAGGCTAATTCACTTGTAATCCTGATCATTCAGATTCAGGAAATCCACTTATAATTCAGAGTAATCTTACTGTCTAGGGTTAGCCACGTGTAATCCAGGTAATTCAAAGTAATTTAGGTAATTCAAGTAATTAACATGTAATCCTTAACCATCCCATCCCAACTAACTATCCTATCCTTTTCTTGGTCTGTCCAGGTCTCGCTACTGCACATCACTGTGGGTACAAGTACAGAATTATAAATTACAATTCAAAATAATAAGTGCAATGTTTTTTTAAAGAATATGCATTGAAACTGATAAAAAATCGAGAGTCTCACGCGTATGGTTGGCGAAGACCGAATGCGATTAATTGAGAGGCAGTCCTGTCTCGATTCGAACCCTGACAAGGTAGCATTAGACCTCGGAGGATATCTTTTGACGTGAACATTATACGATTCGTGAACATTCTCGCGGTCGACAGGTCGCTATTACAATATTAAATCGGCACACATAAGCCAGCTCGGTCGATTCGATTTGACCGATAGTCGGTAATCGAGCAGTCATAACCCATGGTTAAATCAATTTGCCACTCAGTTTCCTGTCTACTATGTATGCAGCCTGTGCAGGTCCTTCACTATCCCACGAGAAAGAAATAAACGCTAATTTTTTTCTTTTTCCAGCGACAGTAGTTATAAGCGATTATATGGTGTTCAAATCGGTATGAATTTTTTGCAAGTTTTTAAATGGTCGTAAAAAAATGTTGATATGGGTGCGAATCAGTTCTACTGTCTGAAAACTGCAATCAATCAAATGACCTTGCACTCTCATCAGAGGCTAACACGAATGGAAAATTACGAATAATGCTTTTAATTATTGAGTGCGTTTCTCGGAGGATGTGGTTTCAAAAAGGAAAATTTTTGTTCTATTCGGTCTGAGTGGATAATTAGATATATGGCAATATAAATTTAAATAAAGGAGTAAGAGATGTATGCAATTAAATGTTTTTAAGGTTGTTATAAAGGGTTGCTACAAAATCCCAAATTTAAAGTTCACTGACTTACCAATTAGCAACTGTTTACCTTTACCTATTTTTCATTTTTCCTGAACGTTATAAATTTTTTCTTCAGGTATAAAATCAAACTTCCAATAAATTTATTCCTCGAATTTATCTTGAATGCTTTTCGGAACAACAGTCATTCAGACTTTTATAAACTGCAGAGCGCAAAATGCTCTCTCAACAGAAAAAGTATTGTGATTTTTCACGAAAATAGGGGAATAGCAGGATAATAAATTTTTCTCAATCAAATTAATGTGTAGGTACCATATTGAAAGAGTTGAATTTTCAAATTAAAAATTCGAATGTTTCAGAAAACAGTTCACTTGTAAACAATAAAAGATGAGCTTTTAACAAACAAGTTAATTTTCATGAAGAAAGATGATTTTTCAACCAAATAGTTGAAATTTGAACATAAAAAAATATTAATTTCAGAACAAAGATTTGCATTTACAAATGTTCGAATTTTCAAACAAAAGAATATTAATTATCAACCAAAGAGTTCCATTTTTTATCAAAAAGATAACGTTACAAGCAAACGGGATGAATTTTCAACAAAATAGTTGAATTTCTAACCAAATAGTTAAATTCTCAACATACAAAGATTAATTTTCAATCAAATGTTCGAATTTTCAAACAAAAAAGATTAAAACTCAACCAAAAACAATTGAATTTTCAACCAAAAAGATGAATGTTTAGTCCAAGACGATGAATTTTCAACAAATAAGTTAAATTTTTAATAATATAGTTGAATTTTCTCCCAAATGATACAATTATCAACCTAAAGAATTGTACTTTCAAACAAATAGTTGAATTTTAACTAATTAAATCAATTTTCAAAACTAAAAACTTACTTTCTAACCAAGAAGATTAATTTTCAAATCAAAAGGACGAATTTTTTGTCCAAAAGAACTTGAATTTTTAATACAGTAGTTGAATGTTCTATAAAAAAGATATTGCAACAGAAAAAGAATTTTATTTCAAATAAAAAACAGTTGAGTTTAATAAAAAAGATTAATTTAACAATACAAAATGTAATACTTGATATTTCAACCAAAAAAATCAATTTCAAATAACAAACTGATGAATTCAACCAAAAAAGACGAATTTTTAACAAAATATTTCAATGCTGAACAAAAAAGATTAATTTTTTCACGAAGCAGTTGTATTTTTAACAAACAAAAAATTAAAATTAAGCTTTTACCAAAAGAGATGAATTCTCCAAACATAAGGACGCTCATTCTACAAAATTATTAAATTTTAATACCGAAAATATAAATATTCAACAAAATAATTGAATATTCTACTAGAATAATAGAATTTTCACCCAAAAGGATGAATTTGCAACAAAACAATTGAATTTCCAAGCCAAAAAGACAAGTTTTTAACAAAAAAGTGTAATTTTCAACTAAATAGTGAAATTTTCAACCAATCAGATGAATTTTCAACTAAAGTTATCAGTAGTGAACAAAAAAATCTTTAACAAAAACAGATTAATTTATAAACAAAACAGTTAAATTTTCAAGCTAAAAAGACGAGTTTTCTACAGAACAATTCAATTTTTCACAGAAAAGTTTGAATTTTCAACGAAAAGGTACATTTTCTACTACAAATCGAATAATTGAATTTTCAGTTAAGAAAAATAATTTCCAAAAAAAAAAGGAATTTTCAACAAAACAGTTGAATCTTTAACAAATACAATGAATTTTTAATGAAATAACTAGATTTTCGACCAAATAGTTCAATTTTTAAAGAAAAAAATTTATTATCAACCAAACAGTTGCATTTACAACCTAACAGTTCAATTTTCAAGAGAAAAGAATCAATTTTCAACCGAATAGTTGAATTTCAACCAAATAAATAAATTTTCTACAAAAAAGACGCATATTCAACAAAGTAGTGTAAATTTCAACTGAATAGTTGAATTTTCATCAAATAAGATAAATTTTTTATTAAAATGATGAATATTAAACCAAGAATTTCTCAACAAAAATAGATTAATTTTTCATAAAACATTTGTATTTTCATCCAGAACAGATAGAATTTCCCCAATAAAGATGCACTTTCAACTCAAAAAGATGAATTTTCAACAAGACAATTGAATTTTCAATCCAAAAAGACGAGTTTTCTACAAAACAATTCAATTTTCCATACAAAAACATGAATTTTCAACAAAAAAGTTCATTTTCAACTACAAATGGAATAATTGCATTTTCATTTGAGAAAATTAATTTTCAACCATAATAACAAATTTTTATCGAAATAGTTAAAGCTTTAACCAATAAAATAAAATTTTATAAAATTATTAGATTTTCGACCAAATAGTATAATTTTTAACCAACTGGTTTAATTTTGACCTAAAAAGAATAATTTTTAAATGAAAAAGTTAATTATCAACAAAACCAAAGTTGAATTTCCAAGCCAAAAAGATGAATTTTGTAAAAAACATTTGAATTGTCAATCCGAGAGGACGAATTTTCCAAAAAATAGTTAAATTTTCAACTAAAAAGGATGACTTTTCAACAGGATAGTTGTACTTTTAACAAAATCATGAAGTTATCTACAAAATAGATGCATTTTTAAATGAATAGATGAATTTTCAAACAAAACAGATTAATTTTTAACCTAACAATTGAATTTTCAACCAAACAAGATGAATTCTCATAAAAAAAATATAAAAGATGAATTTTCTACGAAAAGAAAGAATTCTCAACAAAAAAATTATATGTTCAACTGTTCAACTGCATTTTTAGCAAAGTAGCTCAAACTTTCAACCAAGTAGTTGAATTTGTTACCAAAAAATGACTTTTTGGTATAATAGTTAAATTTTCAAAAAATAAATAAATTCTCAACCAAATAGTTGAATTGTTAACCAAAAGAGGTAAGTTATAAACTTAAAATATAGAGGGAACTATTTGTCGAGATAACAGTAGAATTCTTCTAACCTAAACCTCATATATGTTATTTTTTATCAGAAGTTATTAGATGGTCTCACTTAAATTAAGTGTGTGTCCAAAATGGTGAAAATGGAAAGAATTTTACCTTCGAAATTTAAGCGAAAAAACGAGAAAAAGGGGAAGATTCTTGAAAAAAGGGGGAAAAGAGGATTTTCCCTGACCAGTTTTAAATTCCCTGAAATTCCAGAATTTCCTGACCTTCAGCAACCCTGTTATGTTCCCATCAAAATTTCAGAATAGAGATTTCAATCTGAATGATTCAAGAGCCATAGAAGCCGAGGTACTATTTCCGGAATAATTTTTCAGAAATTAAATATAACCAGAATCTGATTACTCATAAAATTCCATCTCGGCCGTAGGTCGTCTTACGATTCTCATGATTGTA
Source organism: Andricus grossulariae (assembly GCA_011634705.1). Classification (NCBI taxonomy): domain Eukaryota; kingdom Metazoa; phylum Arthropoda; class Insecta; order Hymenoptera; family Cynipidae; genus Andricus; species Andricus grossulariae. The sequence goes on from JAABKJ010000755.1 coordinate 20,844,988, forward strand.
AGCAGCTTCCGTTTAGTATGAATAAGCCCACCGCAGGATGATGCTCAGCAGAAGGCCAATTTGTTATAGTCGGACGCTGCTGGTCCCTCCGACTGAGTACATGTAAAATCAGAAATTTTACCAACGTTAATCTACTGGGAATGCAGTGTTATGACGTATCATAAACACCCTATCACCCTGATGAATCACGACCAGTTACTCCTGGAGACACATGCTAAATAAACATGCTTTATTAACTCTATAAACTTGCTTCTAACAACAAACACTAACGATCTTAGACAGCTACGCGGAACGATACTTACTCAAAATTTCTCGGTTTACTAAATTAAACAACCATATCAAACAGATGTCGTGCTGAGAAATTGAATTCCCAGGGTAAAAGATCAGAAAAAGCTTCCTACCTTCATTTTTCACTATGCTAAAATATTCCCTCTAGATCTGAATCAGAAATATGATTTCCAACAAGCAGTTACATTTTCATAAAACAAACAAAAATTTTAATTAAACAGTTAAATTTCAAACCACATGATTCAACTTTCAAGTAAAAGAGAGGATGTTTCAACAAAATAGTTGAATTCTTATACAAATAGAATAATTGATGTTATTTTGTCGACCAGGGTAATTAATTTATTACTTTCTGATGTTAGATAATGCCGATTACTAGTCAAATAATTTTCTGGAGAAACGAGAAAAAAGCTGCCTCAGCCCGGATTTGAACCGGCAACGCCACTATTTACGAGTGGACCACCGGGGCTCCAGCAGATAGTTTCTCGTTTCTCTGATATCCACAGGACGATGCGAGTCTGCATCGTTGTAACCTGTGAAATTTTATTGATTAATTCTAGTTAACCAATTAAGCCACCGGGGCTCTAGACGATAGTTTATAAATATATATATAGGATATAGGATATAAGATATAGGATATAGTATATAGGATATAGGATATACGATATAGGATATATGATATAGGGTATAGGATATAGGATAATAGGATATAGGAGAAACGAGAAACTAATTGCTGGAGCCCCGGTGGCGTAATTGATTGAAGGTTCCACTCGTGAATACTGGTGTTCCCGGTTCAAATTCGGGCCGAGGAAGATTTTTCTCGTTTCTCCAGAAAATTATTTGACCAGTAATCGGCAATATCGAGCATCAGAAATTAATTGATTGATCACCCTGGTCGACAAAAAGAACATCAATTATTCAATTATATTCAGATTCGGTGAATTTATTCAGACTAGAATTAATCAACAAAATTTCACAGATTACAAAGATGAAGATTCGCATATAGGAGAAACGATATAGGAGAAACGAGAAACTATCTGGTAGAGCCCCGGTGGTCCACTCGTGAATAGTGACATTGCCGGTTCAAATCCGGGCCGAGACAGATTTTTTCTCGTTTCTCCCAAAAATTATTTGACCAGTAATCGACAATATCTAACATCAGAAATTAATTTTATCCAAATAGTTGAATTTTCGACATACAAAGATAAATTTTCAACCAAATTGTCCAATTTTCAAAGAAAAAAGATTAAACTTCAACGATAAACAGTTGAATTTTAAATCAAGAACTTTTCTACCAAAAAATATAATTTTTGAATTAAAAGAAATAAATTTTCGATCCAAAAAGGCAAGTTTTCAACAACACAGTTAAATTTTCGAAAAAAATGACTTTTTAACACAATCGTTGAATGTTCAGCCTGCAATGACGAATGTTCAACAAAATAGTTAATTTTTCGACTAAAAGAATGATTTTGTAACAAAATAATTAAATTTGTAACTGAATAGTTGAATCTTAAAAAAAAAATTAACTTGTAACAAACTAGTTCAACTTTTAACCAAGTAGTTGAATTTCCAATAAAAGAAGATTAATTTAAAAAAAAATTATAGTTGATATTTCAAAAAAACATTTAATTTTAAATAAAAAACAATCGATTGTGACAAAAAAAATTCTTTTTGATGAAAAATGTAATAGTTGTTATTTCAACCAAAGAAGATTTTGATTTTAAATAAAAAACAGTCACATTCCATTAAGAAAGATGAATTTTCCACCAAATAGTTGAATCCTCAACCATTAAAATGAATCATTTTAAAATCTTTTTCACCGAAACACTTTTAACCAAAAAAGATCAAATTTCTGCCAAAAGAGATGGACTTTCAATGAAGACATTTTGTTGGTTCAAGAGAGAAGAAAAATCAACCAAATTGTTGAATTTCCTATCAAAAAGACCAATGTTCAACAAAACATTGACATTTTCCACAAACAAATTAAGTTATAACCAAATGAATTAATTTTCAAATAAACAGTTGAATGTTTCACAAAAAAAAACAAAAAAAAAACAGGAATTTGTATCAAAACAGTTTAACTTTGAACCAAGTAGATGAATTTTCAATCAAAAAAGATTTTTTATTCAAAAGAGAAAAAAAATCAACAAAATTGTTGAATTTTGAACCAAAAGGTTAATTTTCAACCAAAAGTTAATTTCCAACCAAAAGTTAATTTTTAACAGAAAGTTAAATTTTGTACATAAATAATTGAATTTTGAACCCAAAAAGACCATCTTCAACAAAAAAATAAATTTGTGACAAAGCACTTAAACTTTCAATCAAGTAGTTGAATTTTTAATAAAAAAGCATTAATTCTGAAAAAATGTAATAATTTATACTTCAACCAAAAAAATGTTCAAATTTTAAATAAAAAACAATCGAATTTGAAGAAAAAAATATGAATTCTCAATGAAAAACGTGATAATTGATATTCCAACTGAATCAGAGTTTAATTCCATATGAAAAACAGTTAAATTTAATTTAAAAAAATTGAATTATTAACCAAATAGTTGAATCCTCATCCAAAACATATTAATTTTTAACCAAGAAAGATTTTTCATTCAATAGAGAAAACAAAAATCAACCAAATTGTTGAATTTCCTATCAAAAAAGGCAAACAATTAGTTTAACAAAAAATGGAATAGTTAAATTTGTATTTCAAAAAATTTATTCACAGAAAAAAAAAAATTTTCCACAAAATAGTTACATTTCCAATTAATTAAATGAATTTTGAACAAAACAGTTGATCTTTCAAACGAGTAGTTGAATTTTGAACCAGAAAAGATGAATTCTTAATGAAACATTTATTTTTTGTATTTTCAACTGAAAACTATAGTTTTTTAACAAAAAATGTAAGAGTTAAATTATTTGTTAAAAAAAATGAACCAATATAATGGATGCTTATTAAAGTAGTTTGACTTTTAAACGACGTTGTTGAATTTTCATCAAAAAAAGGTGAATTCTCAATGAGAAATTAATAATAGTTCAATTTTCAACTAAAAACGATCATTTTTCAACCAAGAATGGATTTATTAAATTTGTAGTTAACAAAAATTAATTTTCAACTAAAAAACGAAATTTCAACAAATAAGTTGCATTTTCAACTCATAAGATGAATGTTTAACCAAATATTTGGACTTTTAAACCATGAAGTTGAATTTTCAACCAAAAAAAGCTGAATTCTCAATGAGAAATTAATAGTAGTTCTATTTATTCAGATTACATTAAGTGAAAAAACGAGAAACTGGGGAAGTTTCTTGTAAAAAGCTAAAAAAAGGAATTTTTTTAAAAAGTGGTAAAGAGCGGAAAAGGAAAAAAAGTGTAATTTAGATGATTTACTTATAAAATAAAATCACTAATTTTTCATTTTCTCAGAATTTCATAAAATTATTGTTCACATTTATATTTACAATTAGTAAAAATATTTACCAATTCTTCTATATGTAAATAACTCTAATTTTCTCATTTTAGAGTAATAAGTTGTTAATACGGTATTTTGAGTTATCAGCTCATTGCAAGTCGTTTATTTAAAATTCATTAAAATGCTGAATCTTCCGATTTAAAATTGCTCTATTGGAAAGTTAAATATCATCAACATTGAAAAATATCTAATTAAAGATGGTGAAAAACGTGACATTTGAAATTAGATTCAAGAATTTTAATCCTAAATCAAGTGTCAAAAAAAGAGTTGGCATTGAGAAGTTCCATATTGTTTATCTAAAATTGAAATTCTTCAAAATTGATAGCAATTTCAAATTGAAATCAGAATGATTAAAACGTTTGTTTAAACCTTACACAATTTCATCGACACTCATATTATTTAAAGTTCCTCAATATTTCCTACCAAATGTTTTGTTTAAATTGCAAATAACAGGTCCTAAGGGGCTAAAATTAATATACATAAGAGTGAAAAAGATGAATATCTTAATGTTGGTCCTCAATTGGCTAAGTCGTTAGTTCTGATGGGGCTAAGGAAGCAACGGTAATAAGAGAATCGCGACACGTATGGTGAGCGTGCCTGAAAAGCATATTTTTCATTGCGTTCCAGGAAGTTATAGCTTATTAAGGACCATGTCTGCGAGACGCAATGACACCAGTCACCATCCTTTTCTTAGTATAAAGTTAAACGTGCAACGAATGGTGAGCCACGATGAGCCTAAAGGCAATAAATATTTTTCAGATCCCAAAAGTTATCAGCTGCTGAAGGAAACGCGAGAGGAAGTTGAAAGGTCTCATCAACATCAAAGCAAGACACTAAATCTGAAGGTATCAATTTGATCCGCAGCAGTATGATCCACGGTTGTAGCAGTCTTTTGTTTCTTTATATTATAATAATTCAGATTTACTATGACTATGAAGGATATTGAATTTAAAAAACATACTTTCTAATCTGTCCAGAAAAGAGCAAATGATTTTATTGCGTCGGAGATGAATGACAAGGTCTCTAGATTTTAGTTCTGCGCGGATTCATGTTGCTCAATTGGACTAAGGTTCAATTATATTTAATAACAGTTAGCGACGATCCTTAATTGGTAGTGGAGCTCGTTATATTTTCTAGGATTTATATTTCTTATAAAATGCAGTAGAACCGCGCCGGAATGTAGTCCGGAGTCTATTTGCCAAGCGCAATAAACGCGTTTCCATTAAAGTTGGCACAATCGACTCTTTTATGGTATCTCGATTCTCGAGTCGCGGTTAACTGCGACGGAATCGGTCGATGAGCGCGTTGGCAAACATAAATCAATGATGGCGCACCTTACATGGATGGAATATAGGAGATCCGTGTTCCGGATATACTTCGGTGTATTATGATAGTTGCGGTGGGACCTCTTTCCTGTCACGTACCGCTGTATGTAACATTCCCACCAGAATGTCGGTTTTATGAGAACGGGAAGCAAAATATCGTGTGTCCATCCATCCATCCGGACCGATATGCGAGCTTTTTATTACGGTATCACTACACTTTATTGCGGCCAGAATCTTCCTGACAAGACCATCTTTCAATAACACTCGCCATATTCATAACATCTCTCTTCTCAGAAAATCTTCCATAAAATCGAAAAGAGTGATACAGTCAGAACCTAGCGAAACAAACGCTGCTGTAAAATTTTTGTTGTGACACTCAAACCTTTTGTTTAGCCACTATTAAATTTTAGCATCTAAAACTAATTGAGAATCTATTGCAAAAATCGATCTTCAAACATCTCTAGTTCAGTTTCACTTCATAGGGTAAACAATGTCAGAGTAGGTCACTTAAAAGAGTAGACCATTTGAATTGTATAGAATATGTGGAAAAAAATTTGTTAAGTATACCACTACTATACTTTATTTCGGTCAGAATCTTCCTGACAAGACCATCTTCCAATAACACTCCCCATATTCATAACATTTCTTTTCTAAGAAAATTTTCCATAAAATCGAAAGAAATGATACGGTCAAAACCTAGCCAACCAAACACTGCTGTCAAATTTTTATTCTCACACTTAAACATTTTGTTTAGCCACTTTTTGATTTGAGCATCTAAAACTAGTTGAGAATCTAATGAAAAAAATCGATCTTCAAACACCTCTAGTTCAGTTTCACTTCACAGGGGAAACTATATGCAAGAGTGAGTCATTTTCAAGAGTTGTCCATCTGAATTTATTAGAATATGTGCAAAAAAATGGTTAAGTGTACACTTACTCACAACAGTAATGAATCATTTTGTTGTTGGTTTTTTCAAAAAAGATCGGTTCTTGAATCGGACACTTGTGAATCTATTCAAGAAATCGATCTTCGAACATCTTGAGTTCAGTATCGCTTCATAGGAGAAACTATGCAAGAACAGGTCACTTTAAAGAGTAGACCATTTTAATTTAATAGAATATGTGTAAAAAAAATGTCGTAATGTTTATTATCACTACACTTTATTGCGGCCAGAATCTTCCTGTCAAGAAAATCTTCCAATAATACTCCCCAGATTTAGAACATCTTTTTTTACAGGAAATCTTCCATAAAATCGGAAGGAGTGATACAGCAAGAAACTAACCAACCAAGCCTTAATTTTCCCAACTATGCAATTTTCATTGTAACACTTAAAACTTTTGCTTAACCACCATGCAGTTTAATCATTTAAAACTAATTCCTAATTGGCTGCGTTATAGTACGTTTACGGACTTCTATGTTTATTAATTCTAAAGTTGATTGTTAATTATTATTTGAAGGGAAAGTGCGCAGTGTAGTCTTTCTCACAACAGACATGAATCATTTTGTTGTAGGTTTTTTTTTTCTCAAAAAGGTCGATTCTTGAATCGGATGCATCAAAATCTGTTTAAAAAATCGATCTTCGAACATATCTAGTTCAGTATCACTTCATAGGGGAATCTATTCAAGACCAAGTCACTTTCAAGAGCAGACCATTTGAATTTATTAGAATATGTGCACAAGAAGTTCTCAGAGTATGCTATCACTACACTTTATTGCGGTCAGAATCTTCCTCACAAGAATATCTTCTAATAAGACTTCCCATATTCATAACATCTCTTTTTCTCAGAAAATCTTCCATAAAATCGAAAGAAGTGATACAATTGATGACTAATTAACCAAACCTTACTCTTTCCAACTGTGCAATTTTTATTTCAACGCATAAAACTTTTGGTTAGCCATCATTCAGTTTTATCATCTAAAACTAATTCCTAAATTAATTTGCTGTATTTCAGTACATTCACGGACTTCTATGATTATGAACTCTAAAGTTGATTGTCAATTATTATTCAAAGGAAAATTACGTAGGACAGTCTTTCTTACAACAGAAATGAATCATTTTTTTTAAAGATCAATTCTTGTATCAGGCACATAAAAATCTATTCAAAAAATCTATCTTCGAACATATCTAGTTCAGTATCACTTAGTAGGGTAAAGTATTGAAGAACAGGTCTCTTTGAAGAGTAAACCATTTGAATTTATTAGAATATGTGCAAAGAAATTTCGTAATGTTTACTATTACTACACTTTATTGCGGTTAGGATCTTCCTTACAAGAGCATCTTCTAATAAGACTTCCTATACTCATAACATCACTTTTCGCAAAAAATCTTCCATAAGATCGAAAAGGTGATACAGTCAAAAACTAACCAACCAAGCCTTACTTTTCTCAACTGTGCAATTTTCATTTTAACACTTTAAACTTTTTTTTAGCCGCTATTCAGTGTAATCATCTAAAACTAATTCCTAATTGGCTGTGTTTCAATACGCTTACAGACTTCTATGATTATGAATTCTAAAGTTAACTGTCAACTATTATTTAAAAGGAAATTGCGCAGGGCAGTCTTCCTCACAACGGAAATTAATCATATTGTTTTTTTTTCTTAATAAAGATCGACTCTTGAATCGGACACATCAAAATCTATTCAAAAAAATCGATCTTCGAACATCTCGAGCTCAGTCTCACTTCATAGGGGAAACTATTCAAGAACAGGTCACTTTGAAGCGTAGACCATTTGAATTTATTAAAATATGTGCAAAAAAATTCTTAGAGTATACTATCATAACACTTTATTGCGGTCATAATTTTCCTCACAAGAAGATCTTCTAATAACACTCCCCATATCCATAACATCTCTTTTCTCAGAAAAAGAAAATTCCGTGGGGCAATATTTCTCACAAAGGAAATGAACCAATTTGTTGTTCAATTTTTTTATTAAAAAAAATCGATCTTCGAGCATCTCTATTTCAGAATCACTTCATGGGGGAAACTGTGCAAGAAAAGGTCTCTTTGAAGATTAGGTTATTTTAATATAATATGTGTACAACGATTTCTTAAATGTGACTATCCTATGTGAACAGTTTTTATCGAAATAAATTTGTTTTTGCATAGATTGTTGCATTTTAATTAAAGTTTAGAACCTATTTAACAATATTTTTGAAGCCTAAGTTTTTCCGTCTTGTATTGGGGCCGTTCAAGTATGACTTAACCATAATTGTATTAGGAATATGCAACAATAAGAATCTATGTAGACCCCGACTTACTCTCACAAGGAACTTAACGCAGGTGTCCGCCTCCGATTTTATTCTCCTTGATATATGCAGTAGTACTCAAAAAAGTAAGTGACAGATATTTTTTCTTTTCTGCGGATATTCAGTTTGAAGGGGTGAAACCCACCACTGAATATTTTACATGAAACAGAAATAAATGGAGTTTTTTTGTACAAACATTGTCATTTTTTTAATTTTGTCACATGGAAAACGTCTTTAGTTATGGAGTACCTGTCATATAAGGGAATACAATAAAAAAGTATAGGAATGATGAAAATCCTTCCCCAGAAATAAAAAAAACACCACTTTTTTTAACATAAAATGGATTTTCGAACATCCTGCAGTTTCTACTGCAAATATATGATGAATTTAAAGCGAAATAATCACGAACATTGTTCAAGAAGTATTACTTACAAAATAGATGATATGAGGCACCCTTATTGGTCAAAAGCTACCCCTTTTAAGTTTTTTTTAAATAGATTTATTATTTATTAAAATAAACTTCTATAAAAATTAAGTATAAAGATTTGTGGAAACATATATAGAGATACCATGTATTGTATGAATGGTTATTAATATCTCAAGATGGAAACAGCTACTCCTAATTATTTAATTTTTGCCTACATATTGCAAAATTTCATCAGAAAAGGTAAGAAAATAAAAATGTACAGAAAAGTGGATCATTATTAAGAATGATCTCGTTTAGCGAAAAAATATTTATTCAAATTAGAATAATTTCATATGTAAATATAATTTTCGCAATAGAACTTAATGAGTGTTTATTTGTTTTTACAATAAATGTAATTAAATACATTGAAACTATTCCTTGAAAGCCATTTTATGTAGCCGCAGGATATTGTTATTAACTTTCATAACATTCTTCATTCTTTCTCTGAATAAGCAATCTATAATACAAAATTCAAAAGGGGTAGTTTTTGACAACCAAGGGTGCCTTATATCATCTATTTTGTAAGAAATACTTTTTGAACAATTTTCGTGATTATTTTTCTTGAAATTCATGATATATTTGCAATAGAAACTGCAGAATGTTCAAAAATCCATTATATGTTAAAAAAAGGGGTGTTTTTTCATTTCTGGGAAGGTTTTTCAACATTTCTATACTTTTTCATGTTATTCCCTTGTCTGACTTATAATTAGCTAAAACGCTAATTCAATTGAATGTACTTCATGACTCAAGACGTTTTCCATGTGATAACATTAAAAAAATTTCAATGTTTGTTCAAAAAAACTCCATTTATTTCAAGATTTTTACATTTTTAAGCAAATATTTATGTTTTGAGCCTACAAAGAATATTTTTTATTCAAAACTTTAATTTTAATCGAAAAAATTAATTATCAACCAAACAGTTACACTTACAACCAAACATTTTAATTTTCAAGAAAAAGGGATGAATTTTCAACAAAAAAAGTTAGTTTTCAACCGAATAGTTAAATTTTAAATCTACAACATCTATTTTTAACCAAATAGTTGAATTTCAACCAAATAAATAAATTTGCAACCAATGAGATGAATGTTTTACCACAAAGATTAATTTTCAACAAAAAAGACGAATTTTCAACAAAGTATTGTAATTTTTAACTAAATAGTTAAATTTTCAACCAATAAGATGAATGTTCAACTAAATTTATGAGCAGTGAATAAAAAAAATCCTTAACAAAAACAGATTCATTTCTAAACGAAGCAGTTGAATTTTCAAGCCAAAAAGACGAGTCTTCTACAAAACAATGCAATTTTCAATCCAGAAGTATGAATTTTCAACGGAAAGGTTAATTTTTTACTACAAATAGAATAAATAAATTTTCAGTTAAGAAAATTAATTTCCAACCAAAATAATGAATTTGCAACAAAAGAGTTAAATTTTTAACCATTAAGATAAATTTTTAATAAAATAATTAGATTTTCGACCAAATAGTATCATTTTTAACCAAATGGTCGAATTTTTGACCTACTAAGAATAATTTTCAACCAAATAATTTAATTTTCAAGAAAAAAGGATACATTTTTAACCAAATAGTTGAAGTTCAACCAAATAAATAAATTTTTTACCAAAAAGACGCATATTCAACAAAGTAGTATAAATTTCAACTAAATACTTGAATTTTCATCAAATAAGATAAATTTTTAACTTGAATGGTGAATATTGAACAAAGAAATTCTTAACAAAAGCAGATAAATTTTTCACCAAAAAGTTGTATTTTTAACCAGAAAGATAGAATTTCCCCTAATGAAGGTGAACCGTTAACCCAAAAAGATGAATTTTCAATAAAACAATTTAATTTTCAATCCAAAAAGACGATGTTTTCTACAAAACAATTCAATTTTCCATCCAGAAATATGAATTTTTAACCAAAAAGTTGATTTTCAACTATAAAAGGAATAATTAAATTTTCATTTAAGAAAATTAATTTCCAACAAAAATAACAAATGTTTATCAAAGTAATTAAAGCTTTAACCAATAAAATGAATTTTTAACAAAATAATTAGATTTTCAACCAAATAGTATCAGTTTTAACCAAGTGGTTTAATTTTTGACCTACAAAAAATAATTTTCAGACAAAAAAATTAACTATAAACCAACCCAAAGTTGAATTTCTAAGCCAATAAGATGAATTTTGTAGGAGACAGTTGAATTTTTAATCCAGGAGGACGAATTTTCAAAACAAGAGTCAAATTTTCGACTAAAAGGGATGACTTTTGAACAAAAAAGTTGTATTTTTAACAAAACCACGAAATTATCTACAAAATAGTTGCATTTTTAAATGAATAATTGAATTTTCAACCAAAACAGATTCATTTTTAACCAAATAATTGAATTTTCAACCAAAAAAGATGAATTCTCATCAAAAAATATGAAATTTGAATTTTCGACAAAGAAAGAGAATTTGCAACAAAAAAGTTAAATGTTCAACTATTTAAATGAAAGTGATGACAAAAGTCAAAACTACTACTCCCAGACAAAAATAGTATAATTTATTGTGTAAACCTCATCACGGAATTAAAACGTATGTCATTTCGAAACATAAACCAGTTTCCTCATCAGATTAAAATTGATCATTAGAATCAAGTTAAAGGGTTCAAATTGAGTTAAAAACAAAGATAAGTAGGAATTGTTGTGGTTGCTAATTTCAAAAAATTCCCACATAATGGGTTAAATTATTTATTTTTTTGGACATTATTTTTAATTTAGTTTCAGGCTAATTCTTTATAACTATACTCAAAGTTATGGACTCAACCATTTTTGTCATTCAAGAATTTATTTTTAAAATGTTTACATATGAACGAGCAACCTGAACAATCCCTACTAATCTTTGTTTTTTAACTCAGTTTGAACCCTTTTAACTTGATTCTAATGATAAATTTTAATCTGATGAGGAAAATGGTTTATGTTTCGGAACGTCATACGTTTTAATTCCGTTATGAGATTGACACAATGAATTATACTATTTTTGTCTGGATGTAGTCGTTTTGACTTTTGTCACTACTTTCATTTATAATATTCTCAGACGTTGAACATAAGAAGAATTTAACATCACCTACCTTCTTCAATATTTCTAACTATTCAAATGAATTTTTAGCAAAGTAGTTCAAAGTAAAAAGACCTTTTTACTTACAGAATGCCTGAACGATGGGTTGTGCAATGTTTGGCAAGATAGTGTTGCAATTGGATGAATTGAATCAGGATTAATTAGACAAATTGAGGGAAATGGTAATATAGTAATATGTAACGAGTGGGATGGTCGATTGCGAAAAGGATCAACGCTTCCGCATGTGGGCTTTCACCTCTTGCAGTGAGCTGCATGTGTTATAAGGAGGTTGGCGTAATGTAATGGCACCTGGAACAATGATGGCTCGGTTTGTAGTGCCGCGGAGTGGTTTCAGCCGCAAAGACGCGCATGCATTAAGAATATATGCCAGATATATAGTGAGAATTACCAAGCTCGTGGTAGATGAGAGGATCGGATCTGATCTTATCAGCCGCACCACCCGCGGTTTCCCTTCCGTTCTAACCACTAGTTTAGCTAACGTAGTGCCTCCTCCTACTCTCCCCATACTCATCCCCATAACCAAACATAACGCGGCATACGCCCACACACGCCCGCGGACGAAAGTCTTGATGGAGTATAAACTTGATTGCGAGACTGAACTAATTGTTACGATATCATCGTGTAGCGCAGTTGTAGATCGGAAAGAATAAGAATCACCAGCTAGTCCCTACTTCACAATTAGAATTATTATTTGCGCTCTACTGAGTCTGACCGATACTACTGATTTGCATACAAATTCATATTATTCAGATGCTTGCGCTTATTACTTTTGTGAGTTGTTTTGACTTTGTGGTGTTAAGTTACTAAACGATGTGTGTCAATCCGGAGAATACAAAAGTATAGGGGAAAGTAGGGTATGGTGTCAGTGCGGGGTACGGTGACTTTTGTAAGTAATGCTCATGTTTTTTGATTTTTATATTAGTTTTTTCACATAAAATAGCTTCCTTGAGTACTAATGAAAGCTATTTTACGTAAAAAAGTAATATGAAAATGAAGAAACATGAGCATCAGTTATAAGAGTCACCGTGACCAACACTGACACCACACCCCACTTTCCTACACATCAGTGGATATGTGGACGTGATTACTTACAACTCTCTGTTGGAACGTGAACGAGTCATAATCATTGCCCAAAATTCTTTGAAAATAGGGGAAATAGGGTAATTTTTGACGAAAATAGCTTAAGATTTTCGACCAAAAGAGACAATTTACAATGAAAGAGTTGAAATTTCAAGCTGAAATGTATTTGTTGAGAAAACTGATGAATTTTAAACCTGAAAAGATGAAGCTTCAACAAAAAAGATCATTTTCATCCGAAAAAGATGATTTTTCAACCAAATTAATTTTAAGCTAAACAGTTTCATTTATAAGCATCAAAAGAGATGAATGACTAACAAAATAGTTATATCTTCAAGCCAAAGACAGAAATTTTCTAGAAAACAGTTAATTTTTAGCCAAACAAGTTGAATTTTCAATTAAGAATTTTACTACCAAAAAGATGAATGTTCAATCCAAAAGAACGAATTTCATATCCAAAAAGACCAATTTTACACAAAACGGTTCAATGTTGAAAAAAAAGAGATAACTTCTGAATAAAATAGTTGAATTTTCGACAAAATCATCAAATTTTCAACCAACAAAGGTGAATTTTTGACCAGAAACTTGAATTAAAAAAAAAATTAATGATTGAACACTTACATTTTCAAACAGATAGTCGAATTTTCACGTGTAATTGACTCAAACAAATTCAACCGAATTGTTGAATTTTCAAGCTCAAAATGCAAACTCTATACGAAATAGTTAAATTTTCAACCCAAAAAATCGACAAAATATTTCAATTTTCTCCCAAAATGATAGCATTTTTAACTGAAAACAATCAATGTTCAATCAAAAATGGAACAGTTGAATTTTCATTTAAAAAAATTAATTTTCACAAAAAAAGCGAATTTTAATACAAATAATTAAATTTTCGAATGAAGAGATAAATGTTCAACTAATAAAATGGCTATTAATCCAGCAGGTCAATTTTCAACAAAGGAGATTAATTGTTGACGAAATATAGACAAACTTTCGACAAAATACGGGAATTTCCAACCAAATAATGGAATTTTCAACTAAAACCTATCAATTTTTAATAAAAATGAAATAGTTAATTTGAAAGTCAAAGAAATTAATTTTCAACCCAAAAAAATGAATTTCCGGCAAAATGCTTCAACGTTCAATGAAGTAGTTGAATTTTCAACCAAAAAGATGAATGACCAATTAAAAATTCAATCCTTTATAGCACCTGGAAGTTTTAGGATATCAAAATGATGTCCAAAGATATAATATGGATATCCTCCAGATATCTTCTGGATATTTGCAGGATATCCGCGTTAGGCGAAAATTTTTTTTTATTCCAATTAAAAAAAATGGTCTATATTTTCATTTATATTTCTATATCCTATAGTGTTTGTTGGACGTTTCTGGGATATTCAAGAAGCATTGAGAAAAGATCCGATGATGAATTTTCACAAAATATTCGAATTTCCAACAAACCAATTAAATTCTCAACAAACTAATTAAATTTTCAATCAAATAGCAGAGTTTTTAACTAACAGAGATGAATTTGAAACAAAAAATATATAAATCTATCTATAATTTGTCATTTCTTCGGGTTAGAGCAATATCGTACCTATTCAGGAAAAGTAGAAAAAAGATGCCTATTCAGAAAAAGTGGCAAGAACGTACCCAGTGGGCACGAAATTTAGAAACGTAATTGGGACGTCCTAAAAACGTTTCTTGGACGTACAAGTCAAAAGACGTTATTTGAACGTTTCAAAAACTGTCCTAAATCAGATCAAATAATGTTCTGAAAACGTTGAAATATGTCCTAAAAACGTTTCTGGAACATTGTATATTTAAGGAACGTTATTTGGACGGACTTCAGGCGTTTTTGAGCCGTTCTCATGAAGTTCTTTAAGGTTTGTGCCCACTCATTCAGAAACAAAGCCAAGAATTTTTCACTTCAGGAAAAGTAGGAAAAAGGTTCCCATTCAGAAAAGAGAAAAAAACGTACTTATTCAGGAGCAGAGAATAGAATATTTTGCTTCAGGAAAAGTAGGAAGAAACAACCTATTCAGAAAAAGTGGTAGGTACGTTCTTATTTATCAAGGATAGAGCTAGAAACGAGTAACTTTAGGAAAAGTAGAAAGAATGTGGTGCCTATTCAGGAAAAGTGGCAAGAACGTACTTATTCGGGAATAGAACCAAGAAGAAGCCGCTTGATGAAAAGTAGGAAGAAGGTGCCTAATGCCTTTCCAGAAGAAGTGTCAGAAACGTGGTTATTGATTAGGAATAGAGTCAAGAAGGTGTACATTTTGAAGAAGTAGAGAGAAGGTGCACAATCAGAAAAAGTGACAATAACGTACTTATTCAGGAACAAAGACAAGAAGGTGTTGCTTCAGGAAAAGTAGGAATTAGAAGGTGCTTGTTCAGAAAATGTTACAAAAACGTACTAATTCAGGAACAGAGGCAAGCATGTGTCGCTTGAGAAAAAGTGGGAACAAGGTGCATATTCAGAAAAAGTGAAAAGAACATACTTATTTATGAACAGAGCCAAGAAGGTTTTGCTACAGGAAAATTAGGAAGAAGCACCCTATTCAGAAAAAGTGGCAAGAAAGTTCTTAATCATCAGGAACAGAGCCAAGAACGTGTCTATTTTGAAAAAGTATAAAGGAGGTGCCCAATCAGAAAAAGTGACAAGAACGTACTTAATCAAGAACAAAGCCAAGAAGGTGTCGTTTCAGGAAAAGCAAGAACAAGGTGCCTATTCGGAAAAAAAGCATGAACGTACTTATTCAGGAGCATAGTCAAGAAGGTGTTGCTTCAGGAAAAGTAGGAAGAAGGTGCATATTCAGAAAAAGTGGAAATAACATACTAATTCATGAACAGAGCCAAGAAGGTGTCGCTACAGGAAAAGTAGGAAGAAGCACCCTATTCAGAATAAGTGGCAAGAACATTCCTATTAATCAGGAACAGAGCGAGAAAGATGTAGCTTTAGGAAATTAGACAGAAGATGGTGCCTATTCAGGAAAAGTGGCAAGAACCTACTTATTCAGAAAAAGAGCCAGGAAGGCGTAGCTTTAGGAAAAGTGGAAAGAAGATGGTGCCTATACAGGAAAAGTGTCAAGAACGTACAGAGACAAGAACGTGCCGCTTCAGAAAAAGTAAGAAGAAGATGCCTGTTCCGAAAAAATAAGCAAGAAGGTATCTATTCAGAAATAAATTTTGTCATCCGAATTTAAGATGCTAACACTGGCAGTATTTAGAGAAAATTATTTCGAAAATGATTTTCTCTTTCTCCATTATGTTGTTGATTACCTTATTGATTAGGTGCATTTTGCAGAGCCTAATAGATGAGAAAAATCATTTTCTTTTTAAAACTCTCTGTGCTACTTACTCAAATCCGAGTGGCCGAAATTCATTTCTAAACATGTACGTTCTTTTTTTTCTGTATAGCACCTTCTTCCTACTTTTCTTCAATAGGTACGATATTGCGCTAACCACACGATTCAGTATCAAACAGTTGTCTTCTCCCTGAACTCATGCCCAAAACCAAACATAACTCTAATCAATACCTAATTATTTCGAGCTATAGTTACCAACTTTTAATAACGATTGCACAGTTATATTCGTATTTTCATACCAAATCCAACGATGTAAAAAACTAATTTTTTATAAAAATGCAGTTGTCTAGCTTCTTCATCAGTACGGCAGTAGATACCAGGAAGTTGATAAACTTGTGAAAATTAAATGATGTTGGTCTCTGGAAATATCCGCATTGAAAATATTTTTCCAAAACGGATACGTGGGCGTATCGTGCAAGTTTCTTGAAGTTTAAACGCAAGATGCTTCGCATAATACTGACATTTATAACGTGGACATATCTACCCCTTACCTGTGTAACCATCATGGTAGCGAAGCTCGCGCGTCACGCTTATCGTGGCATGAATGTATAATAAGCAGTAAGGCAGCACCAACCCCGTGAAACGTGCGTTTCTCGTGTTTGATCTATGATCTTCCGCCGATCTTATCCTTATCCGCCACTCGCGATGAACGCGAACCGCACCAAAACATTCAAACTTAAACCTAACATCAAGCCACAAATTCAAATTTAAACTTTTGATTTAACAATTACATTTTTCATGTGTGTTTTCAGTATTACCAAAATTGGAAAATTACTAAAAGTCGATTTTTTATTTAGAAAACATCAGTTGCAGGCAGGCCTCCGACTTACCACACTATTAACACTATTTTACACTTTTTTTGAAGGATTACACTATTTTACTATTATTTTGAACAAAATTACACTAATGACACTATTTTCTCACAATTGTCTGCTAATTCCACTATTTCTTTACTTTTTCTTAAAAAATATTTTTCAACTCATTTGCTAATTGGCTATAAATTGTCCCAGTGGCTGATTAGGGCCGTCTAAAATGATGAATTTTCAAGTAAAAAAGATGAGCTTTCAACAAAACAGCTGAATTCGCAACCAGATAGTTAAATCTTCAACCTACAAGATGAATCCTCAACAAATTACATAAATTTTGCACAAAACAGTTGAATTTTCTACCAGATTGATGAATTTTCAAGCCAAATAGACGTATTCTCCAGAAAAGCGTTGAATTCTCTACCAAATAGTTGAATTTTCATCACAAAATGTAGTAGTTGATATTTAAACCAAAAAAGATTTAAATTTGCAATCAAAAACAGTCGAATACAATAAAAAAAGACGAATTTTCCAAAACATATTTGAATACTTAACTAAAACAGATTTACTTTTAACCGTGCAGTTACATTTTCAAACAAGAAAATTAATTTTCTACCAAAAATACTAATTGTTAACAAAATACACATAGTTAAATTTTAAATCAAGAGTATTGATTGTGTACTAAGAAACTTGAAATTTCGATAAATTACATGAATTTTCAACCAAATAGTTGAATTTTCTACTGAAACAAATAACTTTCTAACAAGAAGTGGAATATTTATACATTTTTAGTTAAAATATTTAATTTTAAAACAACAAAATAAATTTTTTTAACAAAATAGTGAAGTTTTCAAACAATAAGAAGAATTTTGAATAAAAGTGATGAATCTTCAACCAAAAACATTAGTTTTTAACAAAATAGTTCAACTGATAATCAAGTACCACAACAGATTTTAGTGTTAAATCAAAAAGTTATATATAGTAAAAGAGATTAATTTTCAACAAAATACTTGAAGTCTTAACCAAAATACAATAATTTTTAACCAGACATTGAATTTTTAACGAAAAATTTGATTTTGAACTTAAAAAAAATTCAACAAACTTAAAACCAACTGTAAATTTTTGAAAATTTTGTACAAAGAAGTGAGATGTTTTTTAAGCTTTTCAAAAGGTTTCAAGAGAATAAGCCAATTTCCCTTGAATTGGTAGGAAAATTTTTAATTATTTTTTCTTCACAAAATTTTGTTGAGAGAATATTTGAAAAGATTTTAAAACATACAAAAAACTTTCAAAATTATAAAAAAAAATTATCTATAAGCTTTAATGGCATTTTTCATATTTTTTCAAATGTAAAAAGAAATGTAAGGGAAATTGCAGAAATTTAAAAAGATATTCAGAAGTTTTTAAATAATTTCAACAATAGTTTACAAATTAAAGAGATTTGAATTTTTTTTCAACCAAATGTAGATTTCTGAAGATTTTGAAATAAAATTTTCAAGTTAAAACATTTTTTTTTCAAGATTCTTGGGAATATCTAAAGTTATTCTTTAATTTGAGGAGAATGTTTTAAAATATTTTAGAACATTGCAAAAGATTTCCAAAACTGTCAAAAACTAATGCAGAATATGTTGAGACAATTTCAGAAATAATTCGAATCAGTTTAAAAGATATTTAGAAACTTCAGAAGTTTTGGAGAGATTAAAAATATTTTTAAAAAATTGCAAAAGATTTTCAAAATTGGCAAAATCAAATGCGGAAGATTTTAAGACTATTTGAGAAATAAATTTTTTGAAGAGATTAAAAATGTTTTAAAATTTAGAAAGATTTCCGAAAATTGATAAAATATTTTCAATTGTTTTCCGAGCTTTAGGCAGCCCTAAATATCTTTCAAACTAACTCAAATTTTTTTTTTCAATTTTGTAAAATCCTGTAATATAAACTAATATCTTAGGAATTTTCTAGATACTTTTTTGAAATATCTAAAATCTTTAAAAATCGTTTTGAATTTTTCTCGAGAAACCTAAGAGAAACTTATTTATATAATTTTGAAGCAATAAAACAACAAAAATATTTTTAAAAAATAGTTACTGGAAATTTTTATTTTGTAGTAAAAATTATTTTGCTCTTCAAATTATAATTTACCAACAATTTTTGTTTTTTCCTGACTGAAAAATTTTCTTTGTTGAAAATTCTACAATTTATTTCAAAATTCGTCTCTTTTGTTTAAAAATTCATATTTTTTAGTGGAAATTTGATTTTTGCTTAAAAATAAAATTGCAATTTTTCAGCTTAAAATTGAAATTGCTTTTGTTCGAGGATTCAACTATTTAATTAAAAATTCGTCTTTGTGAATTAATTCTACTCGTTTTTATTTAAAATTAAAATCTTTCTTAGATTTGATAGCAACTATTGTATTTTTCTATGACAATTTTTTTTTCATTTTTTAGAAATTCAACTTTTTGGTCAAAAGAAAACCTGTTTTGTTAAAAATTCGCCCTTTTGTTGAAGCTTCATCAGTTTTAGGTTTGAAGCGTAACCATTTGGTTGATAATTCATCTTTTTCAAAAAGTTAATCGTCTTGCTGAAAAAATCATCTCTTTGTTTAAGGATTCAACTATTTTGTTGAAAATTCATTCCTTTATATGAATTCAAATATTTCTTATTGAAAATAAAAATATTTTCGGATTGAAATATGAACTATAACATTTTTCGTTGAAAATTCGTCTTTTTTGGAAGAAGATTAACTTTTTTGTTAGAAATTAATATTTCTGAGTTAAAAATAAAACTCTTTTGTAGGAGATTTGTCTCTTTTGGAAAATATTCAATATTATGAGGTTAAAAATACAACTGGTTGAAAATTAATTTTTTTTTCTAGGATTCTCCCATTCTGTTGAAATTTTGTCTTTCTTGTATGAATTTAACTGTTTTTGGTGGAAAATCTTTATCTTCAATTGATAAATTATTAGATTTTAGAGAATATTCACAATATATCTACAATAATAGGGTATTTTAACGTTTTTCACTAGAGTAAAATAAATAATTTGTTCAGAGTGTCATATTTTGACTGTTCCATGTAATATGATATCCAGTTTAGACAAGTCCGTATCAAGAATGAAGTTCGATATTACTTCTTCTAAGTGTTGCAATTGAAGTTTTACAGTTGTTAGATGCAAAACTCTATATTTTTTATCTGGATGTAGCAAATATTGAATACAGGAATAAAGAATCAAGAGTGCGCCGCTTTCACCACATGTTCCGCTTAGCCCAATCTGACGGTTTTCCGGAAGTTATAATTTGTTTTGTGATGAAAGAAATTATAATTTTCAAAATTTTGAAAACCAAAGCACAGTTCGACAAATTACAAAATAAAAAGCAGGTTAGCAGTTACAAGATGTAAACTGGCTACGTTTGTCAAGATGTAACTATTTTGTTGGAGAATTTGGAAGATTTTTTTGTTGAGTTAGAAGCTTCGGACAGATGAAATAATTTGTTCGACATTTGAATAAGTTTTTTTTTGTTGTTGTTCTCTTTTATTTATATTTTTCCAGTTCGTCAGTTCTGGATCAAGTGATTAATTTTCTTAGGGTATCATATTTCGACTGTCTTATGTAATATGATATCAAGTTCAGGTAATTCCGTGTCAAGAATAAAGTTCGATATTGCTTTTTCTAATTTTTTTAATTGACGTTTTACAGTTGTTAGATCCAAATGAAGCAAATATTGCATTCAAAAATGCAGAATCAAGAGTGCGCCGCTTTCCCCTAAATGTAGCGCTTAGCCCCAGCTTACGATATTCCGTGAGTTACGATTTGTTTTGTAAAGAAAAAAATTATAATTTTTTCAATTTTGACAACAAAAGTACAGTTGGGCGAATTACAGAATGAAAAGCTACATGGAACGGTCGAAATATGACACCCTAAAAAATTATTTATTAGATCCAGGGCTTTCAAACTAAAAAAATTAAAATCGAACATCAAATTCTTTGAAAAATTTATTGCAATATCAACAAAATTATTTCATTAGTCCAAAGCTTCAAACTTAGCAAAAAAAAGTCTTCCAAATTAAAAAAAAATACGCCTTGACAAATGTAGTCAGCTTATACCTTGTAACTGCTAACATGTTTTTCATATTGTAGTTCGTCCGACTGTGCTTTTTTTGTAAAAATTAGAAAAATTATTATTTGTTTCTTCACAAAACTAATTATAACTTCCTTATTTGCTTCATCTAGAAAAAAATATAGAGGCTTACATCTGACAACTGTAAAATATCAATTGGAAAACTTGGAAAAAGTAATATCGAACTTCATTCTTGATACGGATTTACCTGAACTTGATATCATATTACATGAAACAGTCGAAATATGATACCCTAGAAAAATTAATTATTTGATCTGGAACTGTCAAGCTGAAAAAAAAGAACATCAACTTGAAAAAAAACTTATTTAAATATCAAACAAATTATTTCATCTGTCCAAATCTTCAAACTTAACAAAAAAATCTTCCATATTCTTGAAAAAAGTTACATCTTGACAAATGCTGCCAGCTTTTGTTTTCAAAATTTGAAAAATCATCATTTTTCGCCATCAAAAAACAAACCATAACTTACGGAATACCGTAAATTGGGGCTAAGCGGAACATGTGGTGAAAGCGGCGCACTCTTGATTCTTTATTTCTGAAATCAATATTTGCTGCATCCAGATAAAAAATATAGAGGTTTGCATACAACAACTGTAAAATTTGAATTGCCTGAACTTGGTATCATATTACATGAGCAGTCGAAATATGACACCTCTAAAAAATATTTCATTTATTTATTATAATCTTTATTATTTCATTAGCACAGAGCTATAAAAGTGCAAACATTTCAAAAATTTATGATTTATTTGGCAAATATTAGGAAAAAATGATAATTTTTGAAATCTCAACAATAAAAGCACGGTTGTACGAAGCAGGTCAGCAGTTACAGGTGTAAGCTGGCTACATTCGTCAAGGCGTAACAGGTTCATAAATGGATGCCCCACCTCATCCGCTTTCATGTCGCTCATCCAAAGACTCAGCGGAAACAGGCGATTTGCACTCTTTTACAAAATGTTTCAACGTCGAACGTGCGACTTCATAACGCGCAATAACATTGACTATTTAGTGGCGTATTAAATCTAATTATGGGAAGATTCAATTCCAATAAAAGCATGCCCGCATTATCGCTCAATGCGTTGCGTAACTATCCAAATTAGGATTAATTCCCCGCTGCAGACAATAGCCAATATACGCACCTAAATTATAGAAGCTTATCCTCGATAGTATATCTTCCGAGTGATGTACGATTGTATGGGGTCGAATATAATTGGGGGGAAAATCACGTATTCGGGAAAAATTAGTTTTTTATAGTAATGCTCATGTTTGAGTTAATGTAATTTACTTTTCCAATCAGGAAATTATAAATCTTAATTTATTTAAAGTAGCTTCTATCATTTATAAAATTATTAGACAATTTTAGGTATTGGATCGGGCATAAATTACGGTTTGATTAACTCTCACTTTTTCTTATGAATTAACAAAATAGTCTAATCAGAAAGAGTTAAATTGAACAAAAAAAGACGAATTTTCAAACAAAGAATTTTTAGCCAAAATATTTGAAATATCTACAAAAAGAGATCAATTTCAGAAAAAAAAAGAAAAATTTTTAACTAGAGTTAATAACCCGGAAAGATTTCACAGCCAATGAAGAAAAAAATTGAATCCAAAATGTTAAATTTTCGAACCAACAAGACGAGCTTTTCATAGAATAGTTGAATTTTAAACCAAAAAATTGAATGTCCAACGCAAAAGTTAAATTTTCAATCCAGAAGATTGATTTTCTACTAAAAGATACGAATTTTAAACAGAATAGATAAACTTTCAACAAAATAGTTAAACTTTTAAACTAAAAAAGATCAATTTTCAACTAAACATGGAATAGTTGAATTTTCATTTGAAAAATTAATTTTTAACAAAATAGTTTAATTGAAAGAAAATTACATACATTTTCAACCAAATAGATGAATTTTCAATCAAGAATAATAATTTTCTACCAAAAAAGATCAATTTTAAACAAAAATGGAATAGTTAAGTTTTCATTGACAAAAATTCAGTCAAAAAATGTATTTTTGACAAAATAGTGGAATTTTCTACCAGATTGTTGAATTTTTAATCTAAAGTTTTATTTTTTAACTCGGAAGATTAATTTTATAATAAAATAGACGAATTTTAAACTAAAAAATATCAATTTCCAACTAAACATGGAATAGTTAAATTTTCATTTGAGGAAATTAATTTCTAACAAAAAAAATGAATTTTCAACAAAGGTGTTAAATTTCCAGCCAATCAGATTGATTTTCGAGCAAGAAGATTTACTTAGATTTATTTAGAAGATTTAGAAGTTCTACCAAAAAAGACGAATTTGGAACAAAATACATGAAGTTTAAAAAAAAAATTATTCAATTTTAAAATCAAAAAGACGAATCATCTACGAAAAAGTTGAATTATCAACCCAAAAATATTATTTTTCAACCAATAAGTTTGATTTTCAACCAAATAGTTTAATTTTCAACAGTTTACATACATTTTAAACCAAATAGATGAATTTTCAATGAAGAATAATAACTTTCTACCAAAAAGGATGCATTTTAAACAAAATTGAAATAGTTAAATTTTCATTAAAAGATAAATTTCAATCAATAAATGTCTTTTCTATAAAATAGTAGACTTTTCTACTAAATTGTTGAATTTTCGATCAAAAGTTTTGAATTTTTAACCCAGAAGATTAATTTCCTACTGATAGAGACGAATTTTCAACAAAATACATAAACTTTGAAAAAAATTGTTAAACCTTTAAACTAAAGAGGATCAATTTTCAACTAAACATGGAAAAGTTAAATTTTCATTGAAAAAAAAATGAATTTTTAACAACAAAAAAAAGAAGTTTCCAACAAAGTTGTTGAATTTTCAACCAATCAGTAACAAAAAATTTAAATTTTTAACCAATTAGTTTGATTTTCGACAAATTAGATAAATTTTTAACCAAATGGATGAATTTTCAATCAAGAATAATAATTTTCTACCAAGAAAGATGAATTGTAAACAAATCAAATAAATTTTCAACCAAATACCCGAACATTTATACTGATAAAGATCAATTTGTAATAAAAAAAGGAATAGTTAAATTTTCACTGAAAAAAAATTTGAATAAAAAAATGTATTTTTTACAAAACGGTGCAATTTTCTACCAGATTGTTGCATTTTCAATCAAAAGTTTGGAATTTTCAACCCAGATTATTAACTTTCTACTAAAAGAGACAAATTTTAAAAAAATTACATAAACTTTCAACAAAATAATTAAACTTATAATTTTAAAAATCAATTTTCAACTGAACATGGAATAGTTAAATTTTCATTTCAAAATTTAATTTTTAATACCATAAAAATTTGTCTACCAAATTGTTGAATTTTCAACCAAAAGTTTTTAATTTTTAACCCAAAAAGACGACCTTTTTACAAAACAGTTGAATTTTTGACCAAAAAATTGAATTTCAAACGAAAAAGATTGATTTTCTACTAAAAGAGACGAATTTCAACTGTTTTATGGAAAATTTATGTATGTTGTTGAAAATTCGCCTTTTTCAGCAGAAAATTAACCTTCTTTTTTGAAAAATCATGATTTCAGTTGAGGATTCAACTATTTTGTTACAAATTTATTTGTTGTTGAAAATTAATTTTTTAAACTGAAAATGTATCTATTTGTATGAAAATGCATCTCTCTTGATTGAAAATTACATTCTTGGTGAAAAATATTATATATTATTTTTGAAGGTATAAATTTCAACAATGTATTTTATTGAGTCATCTTTTTTAGTTAAAAATTTAACTGTTTTGTTGATCATTTTTTTTCAGGTTTAAAGTTTTTTAAAACTATCCTTTGAATCTAAAATAACAATAATTCTGTAAAAATACATTTTTGGATGAAAAATTCTGCTTGAAAATGTGCATGGTATTTGAAAAAAAACACAAAAACGGTCCTAAACCAATCGAATTGTTAATTTAAAAAATAAATGAAAAGGAATTTCATTGCTGAATTTAATCCTGCAAAGTTGGTTTGCAAAATGTTATCAGGTTCGGTTCACGTGTTTTGCAATAATTTTTTTATACAAGTTTTATTATTTTGAATTCAAACCATGATTCCAAAAAACTTTGAACATCACAACAAATTATCTTTGATAAAAATATTTCATTATTGTATTTTAAATAAATAAATAATATTCATCAGAAAATAGTTTTTTAATCGAAGTGTCTCGTCGTCCCAAAATTTCGGTAATATTATAAACTGTTCGGGAACTTCATTATTCGGAAATTTTTCAATTCGAGAATTTTAACAATTGGTAATTTTATTATTTGGGAATTTTATAAATTTTTACTTTTATTATTCAAGATTTTTCATCTCGGTAATATTAGAACCTGTTTGGGAATTTTATTGTTCGGGAATTTTATTTATGGGAAATTTTATTATTAACGATTTTATTATTCTAGTTTTTTGTAATTCGGGAATTTTATTAATTGCGAATTTCATTATTCGGAATTTTTCAATTCGGTAATTTTATAAAGTGTTCGGGAATTTTATTATTTGGAATTTTATTATTGGGGAATTTTATTATGCGGGAATTTTATTATTCGGGAATTTTATTAATTGCGAGTTTCATTATTCGGGATTTTTCAATTCGGTCATTTCATAAAGTGTTCGGAAATTTTATTATTCGGGAATTTTATTATGCGGGAATTTTATCATTCGGGAATTTTATTATGCGGGAATTTTATTATTCGGGAATTTTATTAATTGCGAATTTCATTATTCGGGATTTTTCAATTCGGTCATTTCATAAAGTGTTCGGAAATTGTATTATTCGGGAATTTTATTATGCGGGAATTTTATTATTCGGGAATTTTATAAATTGTGACTTTTATTATTCGAAATTTTTCAATTCGGTAATATTACAAACTGTTCATAAATTTTAATATTCGGGATTTTTGTAATTTGGGAATTTTCTTAATTGAGAATTTCATTAGTCGGGATTTTTCAATTCGGTAATATTATAAACTGTTTGGGAATTTTATCGGAATTTTATTATTCGGGAATTTTTCAGTTCGAAAATGTTAATAATTGGGAATTTTATTATTCGGGATATTTCAATTCGGTAATATTATAAACTTGAAGATTAATGGTTTTGGATGAAAAGTCAACGATTTTGTGAAAGTAATTTTCTTGGTTAAAAATTCACCTATTTTATTGAAATTTTGTCGTTTGGGGTTAAAAATTTTACAATTTTGTTGAAAATTAATTTTTTTGGTTAAAAATTCAACTACTTGGTTCAAAGTTAAACTACTTTGTTAAAAATTAATTTTTCGTTAAAGATAGATCATATTAGTTAAAAATTAAACTCATTGGATAAAGATTTAACTGTTTTCTTGCAAATTCTTACGTTTTTGGTATTTTGTTTCAAATTCTTAATTTACAGTAGAAAAGTATGCTTCTCGGTTGAAAATTCGTATTTTTGGTTGCAACTTCAATTAGTTGAAAATCAATCTGTTTTGTAGAAAATCATACAATTTTGTGAAATTCATATTTTTTCGATTGGAAATTCAAATCGTTTGTTACAAGCTCGTATTTTTGGGATAAAAATTAAACTAATTTTGTAGAAAATGTAACCATTTTGTTATAAATGAACTTTGTTTCCTAAACAATCATATACAGTCAAATCTAGATTTACTGTCGGTTTTGATGCTGATGGTGGCCATAAATCCAGTCTCGGAACTGTTTGGTCTCTCTCCCGTTTCTCTCTCTGTTTTGTCACGCCTGAGTGAACATCGCACATCCCTTTGCAACTCCTCTCATTCATCCCCACGGCGCGTCGTCAATTCTCGAAAACACTAAATCCAGAATCACTTAATCCAGATTCTATTGTATTTTGTTGAAAATTCGTCTTTTTGGTAGAAAATTCAACTTTTTGGTTGAAACTTGAACTAATTTGTTAAAAATTTAACTTCTCGGTTAAAAATTCGTGTATTTTGTAGAAAATTCATCTTTTTCGGTATAAAATGATTCTTTTTGGATAAAAATTAATTTTTTAATTTTAAAATACTTATTTGATTGAAAATTAATCCAGTTTATTAAAAATTATACAATTGTGTTAAAAAGTATCCTTTTTGGTTGAGAAGTCAACTGTTTTGTTAAAAGCTCCTCTCATTGGCTGAGAATTCATCTATTTTGTTAAAAATCCATCTGTTTTGGTTGAATTCAATTATTCCTAACTTAAAATAAAAATCTGTTATGGTTTAAAATTGATTTTTTAACTGAAAATTTAACTATTCGAGTTAAAATTCAACTACTTGGTTGAAAATTAATTTATTTTGTTAAAAATTCAGAATCTTGGGTAATCCGGAGTAATTCTTTATATACAGATAATCCAGGGTAACCCGAAATAATCCGGGTAATCCACTTACGCAGGACAGCATTTTTAGTAGTTGTTTCCCCTTGGGAAATGCTTAAACAGTTCAGAGAACAAAACTTTGGGATAAATATTGATACTGATCCACTTAAATGTTACTTGAGGGTATTTTTGAGTCAGGGTAATAAATAACGAAGAATACAAATCTCATGTTATGGAACCATCGTTAAACTTTCATTACCTTTTGACGGCGAACCTGTCCAAGTTGTACCAAAAGAAAAAACTCATTTATTTTGATCGTATGTCATATTTACGCCTCATGAAAGGGCGAAAGAATGTAAAGAGAATAAGAAGTGAGGAAGAGACATTACGTCTTCGTGTTATAAAAAGAAGGAAAAAATTTTATAAGAGAGGTGGAGCAAACCTGGAGGTAAGGGATCGGTGAACGGATCCACGCAAGCAGGCCTCCGCTTTGAGGCCCTTGGGCCTCTCTTCTCTCCCATAATTTTTTTACTCTTCATATCTTCTATCTTCACTTTATGATATATTTTTACATTCGAGTTTAAACGCTTTTATATACTTTTATGAATTGTTATACTAGAGTAAATCAGGAATATTTACAACTGCTGAAATTTAATTTCGCGTCATCAGAGCATCTAGAGCCGTAAACTACGTTATCACAATTTTCTCCTATTTTTTAACTCCATCCCCATGTTACGAAAATAGTTAAATTTTTGAATTAGTTAATCAAATTTCTAACAAAATATTTGACTTTTTAACCAAATAGGTAAATTTTCAACTAAAAGGTGAAATTTCCACCAAGAAGATTAATTTTATCAAACAAAAAAATACAAATTTTCAACACAATACATACCATTTTAACAAACTTATTTAATTTTGAAGCTAAATTTGATTTTTTAGTAAGAAAGATAATTTTCCACCAAATAGTTGAATTTTCAAATCAATAGTTTAATTTTCAAGCAAGTAGTGGAATTTTCTACCAAAATAGTTGAATTTTGAACAAAATATATGAATTTTCAACCAGAAAGGTAATTTTCAATTAAATGATTTAATTTTTTACCAAATTGTTAAATTTCCAAGCGAAAAAGACAATTTTACTACAATGCAGATGAATTTTCAATCTGCAAATATAGTTCAGAAAAAACAGGTAATTTATATCCAAATAGTTAAATTTTCAACTAAAATGATGAATCATCAACCACAAAAAAATTAACTTTTCGAAAATTAGTTCAACCACAACAAGGTAAATTCTGAACGAAACTGGTAATAGTTGATATTTTAACCAAAAAAGATTTTAATATAAAATAAGAAACAGTTGAATTCAACCAAAAAAGAAGAATTTTCCACAAAACAGTTGAATCGTCAAGCAAAATAGATTAATTTTCAACCAAGTAGTTAATTTTTTAAACCAAAAAGGATGAATTTTTAAGCAAGAAGATTATTGTTCTACCAAAAAAGACGAATGTTCAACAAGATACATAATTCTTCAACCAAATTCTTGAATTTTGAAGCCAAATAAGATTTTTCAACAAAAAAGTGAATTTCCTACCAAATAGTTGAATTTTCTGCCAAATTAGTTGAATTCAATATCAAAATAGTTGAATTTCCAACTAAGAATATGAATTTTCAACAAAAAACTTAATTTCAAATCGAATAGTTTAACTTTCAACAGAAATTGTAAAAAAAGCATTTTTTCCAAAGAAGTTAAACTTTGAACATAATAGTTGATTTGTTAACCAGAAAAGACAAATTATCAACGAAACTTATAATAGTTGGTGTCTCAACAAAAAAAGATTTTAATTTGAAATCAAATACTGTTGAATTCAATAAAAACAACGAATTTTTAACAAAATGGTTGAATCGTCAACCCAAACAGAGAATTATCAACCAAACAGTTACATTTTTAAGCAAAAAGGATGAATTTTCAACCAAATACTGGGATTTTCTACTAGCAAAGATGAATTTTTAATAAAAATATCAATTTATAACAAAAATGGAAGACTTACATTTTTAGTTGGAAGAAAAATAATTTTTAATAAAAAATAAATTCTTAACAATTCTTAACAACGAATTCTTCTACTATTTCAACAAAGTAGTTCAACTTTATGCTAAGCAGTTCAATTTTTGACAAATAAATATGACATTTGAACAAAATTGTTGAATTTTCAACAAAATAATTCGATTTCTGAACCAAGTAGTAGAATTTTCAACCAAAAGAGATGAATTCCGAATTAAAAATATAATTTTTTGTGAAATTGTATCATCAGGAAACGTGGTTTTTCAGAGCCAACTCTTCCCAATTTAATTTTTCTCTGATTCAATCAAATAGAGTTTGGAAAATCTAAAACAAGTGATTCCATTTAGCTAGAGTAAGTATTTATGAAGGCCTTTTGAGTAAAAAATACACATGTGCCGTTTCTGTCGATTGAGTTTGGGATTTTTGCCTGTTTCTGGGGGAGTCTTCGAACATTGCTATCTTTTTCACGTATCAACGAAACTCCGCTGGGAAATTTGCTTCATCGAAATTTGGCACGCATCAAACCTGAAACTCTAGACTCTTGGATACTTTGATTTTTTTCTCTTACGATCATCAATTTAACAATCAGTGTAGATGATGCTTAGTGTTTTCTTCTATTTATTGGAAAAAATTCTTGAAATACCAATAATAAATTAGCATTTGAAAATTAAGGAGATTTATTAAACATTTATCTGTAAAAATATATGTTTAACACTAATATTTTCTATAAATTGTTCATCAAATTTGTAATGAATGCAGCACAAAAATTCCTAACTTCACAGTAATACAAGAATCTGAATTTCAATAATAACTGAATTTTATTTTTATCTTAAATTAAGTCAATCAATTAATTTCAACCATAAATTTGTCTTAAATACCGTATCTCTGTCTGAAATATGAAGTAATACAAGGAACAACTGGTAGGTATATTAACTTTCGAATGATTTTCAGTCGTGCGATCTGAAATTCATTTGGGCTAGCGGAAATGCGTGCGCGAACTGCGATGCGCGAACACTTAGAAAAAATGGCGATTGACGCGTTGATCTCGGTAAGTTTGAGATGTGTATATTTAAGTCGTTTGTGAAACGTTTTTACTTAAACAAAAAAAAAGTATTTTAAAAATGGTTGAAATTCAGAAATGATAAAGAGTCAGTGTCGATCAATGCCTGTTTAAATCTATGTGCTGGATGTGTGCGTCGTTTGTGTGAGATTTTCTGTGTCTTAAAGCTGATACAAATTCCAAGGAATACATTATTATGGAGGTAAAGAAAAGTTCAACTTTTTACGGGAAATAAATTGCCTTACCTTATTTTCATCATTTCTGTCATATTGTATAAGTAGGATATGTTATAAACTTCAAAAACATTAGGCAAAGGTTTGACGGGATGTCGAAAATTTTGCGTCCTGAATTAACCTAAAAATGTTATTTTACGTGCATAAAGCGGTTGACTTTAAAACAAGCGAGTGACTGGATGCCATATTACAATCATCAGTTGACTTTCAACCGGCAAATGATCCTTTTGGTTACATTTGAAATTCAACCTACTTTTTTTAATGAAATTCATATTCTTGTATTACTGTGTTTTATGGATTTGGGAGTGGTACAGTAGAGTAGTACAAATTTCAATGAAGTCAATAAAGTAACCTTTTGAGTAGGATCTTTAAAGTGAATAGGAGGCGAGAGACCATTAAGAATTTATTGAAGTCAATCTGTGAGCTTTGCAACTAGTTTTACTAGGCATAGGGGTACAGATGTACTTCCCGCAAGATATTGGCACTATATGCTTCATATGATTGAATGAGCGTCCTTCATTGCATTACCCCCATAAAGTTAGTTATGCTCTTAACTCAATTTCCGGAGCCTATGGCAATGAAGCGATGCAAAATTTGCGGTACGGGTTTTTTAAATTCAATTTTCTTTGTACTCTGTACGATGATATATTTTATATACCAATTTATAATCAGAGGGTTTGGTGAATGATAAATTACTGAGTAGTCGAAAAATTCTTATACATCTTAAGAACCTGAATTTATTATACAGTCAATTAAACTTTAAAGAATGTTTACAAATTGAAAAAATAATTTTTATTCAACACTAATTGCGAAGTGTGCAGAAAATACCCGAATCAATTATGAAACGCTAATGGGCAAAGCCTCCAGTTGTTGCTGCCATCTCTCAGCATGTTGAGCAACTGCTATGTTGAAATTTTGCTATTATTGCTTGCTTTTAGCTGAAAAACACTGAAAAATTATTAACTTACTATAATTCACATAGAATAAGACACTAAAATTTTTCATAGCTTAAAATCTTCAATTTTCTTACGTACAATATTTTCCTTGTATATGCCTAGTACATTAAATATAAAAAATGGTATGTTACTTTATTGGTAATTGTAACAGTAATACTTGTGATTTACCTAATAATATACGCAGTACCTAGTAATATTACTATTAATGATAAATGTAATAATCATAAATTCGAGAAGCAATAATAAATCAATAAATAAATAAGGGGTCATCCGTAAATAAAAAGTTTTTTTTCATGAATTACGTACGGTATTTTCCGAAATTTTTGACTACTCCTTCGCCCATGTAAGATACCGTGGGATTTTCCCCAATCCCACAAAATGTTACCAAGATTTTATAAACTTTTGAAAAGCGAATATATATAAAATATAAACTCCGTTAATTAAATAACCTGGAACTTTACAGAAATGACTAATTTATTAAAATTTCTCTTTATTTATCACCACTTCACAATGTTTTTCTTTTTTCACATACAAAAATATAACTATTTTTCGTTGAAAGTTCATTCTTTTCCGTTGAGAATTCTAGTATAAAATTTTTGGTTAAGAGTTCATTTTTTCTTGTATGTTATAAATTCAACTGTTTTATCGAAACTTTCACAATTTTATGATTTTTTTTCTTTCCTAACCAAAGCCATTTGATCTGATAAATTTTGAACAGTAGTCAGAAAAACTTCCACACTATAACAAAAAAAATAAGTATCGTTGTAGATTCAACTATTATATTGAAAATTTGTATTTTTGATTTGAAAACTCATCTATTTTTGTAGAAATTCAATAATTTTTGGTTAAAAATGCAGCTTTCTGGTTCAATCGATTGAAAATTAACTTTTTTCAGAAATTCACATTTTTGTGTTGAATATTGTACTATTTTGTGTAAAATTCGTACGTTTGGCTCGAAAATTCAACCATTTGGTAGTTGAAGATTAATTTTATAAACTGTAAATTGAACTATTCCATTCTTAATAAAAATTTATCCTCTCTAGTTTAAAATTTAAGTATTTTTCTGAAAATTTTTGTTTTTGTTGTTGAAAATTAATTTTTCAACTTTAAATTGAACTATTTCATTTTTGGTTGAGAATGTGATCTTTTTTAGTTAAAAATTTAGCTATTTGGTTGAAAATGTATGTTTTTGTTAAATATTTGTCTGTCTTTTTTTTTAGAAAATTATTCCTTTTGGTTATAAATTTAACTAATTGGTTAAAAAATTATGTATTTTGTTAACCCTTACTCTGTAAAAGGGACTCATTCGTGTCCGAGTGAAAACGAAGTGCGTCGATTATTCGAAGTCTACAAGTGAGAAAATTTGGTAAATAAATTATTTTTATCTGAAACTCTTCAGCATATTTGTTAAGTAGAAGCTTTAGTAATGTCCTTTGAATTTCGTCAGATTTTACCCGTCAGTGAAAAATATTTAAAAAACGTACTGGACACAAACGACCCCCATTTACAGACTTTTTTTGGTAGAAAATAAATTTTTTTTGTTAAAAAATGTATCTCTTTTGTTGAAAATAGAATTATTTTGTTGCAAATTTGTTGTTTTTTTTGTTGAAAAAAGTTTGTTTCTGAAAATTACCTTTTTCGCTGAAATTCTTATTTTCTGGTTGGAAATTCATATTTTCCTTTGAAAATTCTGTTTTGTAGAAAATTCGTCTTTTTGGATTGAAAGATGAACAGTTTAGTAGACAATTCAACTGTTTTGTACAAAGATTGTTTTGAATATTTTAAAATGATTTTGTTAAATGGAAACGTAACTATTCCATTTTTGTTCAAAATATTTGAATAATTTGTTGAAAATTCATATTTTTTGGTAAAAAAGTAATCTTCTTGGTTGAAAATTCAACTATTTGGTCAAAAATATGTGTGTTCTTGATAATTTGTCTTTTTTGAAAGAAAATCAATTTTCTTGGTTGAAAATTTGTCGTTTCGGTTTGAAATTGAACTTTTTGTTTGAAAATTCAATTATTTTCTAGAATGAAGGGTCTACATGTACCAAAAAAATTCGGCTTTTCGTACCAAAATTTCGAGACCCTCCTTTTCCAACTACCGCTATTCGCACCGAAAAAATGTCTCTATTTTACCGAAATTTCGGTACACGTAGCCACGACCTTCGTAAAAAGCTCGTCCTTTTGGCAAGAAAATTCAACTTTTTGGATGTTTTTTTTTATTGACTGAACAATCTATCTGGTTTGAAAATTTAACTCTTGTTAAAAATTCGTCATTTTGGTTTGAAAATTCATCTTTTTTGGTAGAACTTTCATCTTATTCGGGAAAAAAAGGAACTGTTTCTTGAAAAATAACCTGTTTTGTTCGAGGATTCAACTGTGGTCTAATCACACTGCTTTTGCTTTTAAATAAAAATCTTTTCTTTGTAAAATATCAACTATTACTTTTTTTGTTGAGAATACATTTTTTTTTGTTAAAAAATAAACTACTTGTTCGACAGTTAAACTACTTTGTTAATGAATAAGATGCAGTAAGATTTTACTTAGATTCCTCTCCACCTAAATCATCTTACGTTATTTTTGGATATCCCCTGAATAAATTCACGAAGAAAATGTAATCAGCAAAAATGAAGTAAGATATTGCGGGGGGGGGGGGTCAATAACTGAAGTATTCTAACGAAGTGTGGTACGTGGTACAAAATTTAAGGAAAAAATGTTGTAATTTATGCACTAAAATATAAATTATAATCGGTCCCTAACAGTCCCTTAAAATTGCATTTAATTTAATTTACTGAGTAAAGTTTTCTACAAATTCTTTAAAACTCTTCAAAATTCCCTAAAATTCTTTGAAATCTTTGAAATTCGTTGATATCTTTAATAGCATTTTAGAATCCCTCGAAATTTGTGGAACGAATTTGTGAAGCGTTGCCAAGGAAATGTGAGAATATGAGAAATTGAACGCTAACTAGCCCTTTAAAAACACCCCAAATGCGCGATTACGTCAAGTGCAGAACTCATTGAAAATAACCAGGTCACAAATTGGCGACCTCCCTCCAAATTCCAACAACCCAGCTACTCGGCCTCTGGTGCCAACATTCGCGAGGGGTAACCAAATTATTGATCCTCGAGCCAGCTTTAATTCCTTTAAACGGAACAAATCGCGCAGACAAAACATTTCGTACAGCATTTAGTACTCGACTTCCTATTGGCACAACGTCCCGGTCCTCGAGAGCACTTTACATGAACCGAGTAGAAGTGCTTGACAATACTTTTTCTGGTCCCGAATTCTGGTTCCTCGTTATACGGTGCCGGCCTCGGACTCTCATCCCACTATTGACACTTCTTGTCACCTTTTTTTTAACGAGGCAACTTTTTTGTTAGCTTAAAAAAAAATGATACTAATGCTACTATTTCCTCAACTTGCTCGCTAATGCTTTTTTCACTTTGTCTTTGAACATATTTTCAAACTTCTTCGCTAGTTTGGCTAAAATAACACATCCGCTATCTCAAAAGTCGAGATTTCCAAAA
Source organism: Andricus grossulariae (assembly GCA_011634705.1). NCBI lineage: Eukaryota > Metazoa > Arthropoda > Insecta > Hymenoptera > Cynipidae > Andricus > Andricus grossulariae. Next base: position 20,880,439 of record JAABKJ010000755.1, read on the forward strand.
ATTTATAAGGATTTTAAAATATTTGAAGGGATTTCTAAAAATTGCACGAGAATTCAACATATTCCAAGGGGGTTTAAAGAATTTTGACTGATTCCAGGGATTTTATTATATTTCAACAAATTTAACATATTTTAGGGTATTTCACAAAATTCTAAGATATTTCAAAAGATTTCAAGGGATTTTAAAATAGTATCAAAGATACCAACGGATTTCAAAGGATTTTAGGGGATTTCAAAAAATTTCTAGAGAACTTTAGGGATTGAATTGAATGGAATGTAGTGTTAAGGCACTTCTAGGAATTTTAAGGTACTTTTACGGATTCCATTGAATTTTATGAGTTCTTCGAAGATTTTAAATTCTCTAACATTTTTAAAAGAATTTTAAAAGATATTACTGATTTCAAGGAATTTTTACGGTATTCAAACAATTGCAAGAAATTTAAATTTATTTAAATTTTAAAAATTTAAGAAATTTTTCAATATTTGAGGGATTCATAGGATTTTAAAATAAATAAAAAATTTCATTAGATTTGTTCAACTGAAAATAAACCTATTCCATTTTTGACTGTAAATTCATGTTTTTAAATAGAAATTCAATTACAGTAGAACCTGGATTTAGGGTCGGTTTTGGGGCTGACCTTGACGTTAGAACCAGAGACTCGGAATTATTTTGTCTCTCTCCTGTTTAATCTCTATCCTGTTTCTCTTTCTATTTTGTCACTCCTGAGTGCACACCTCACATCCCCGCGGCGTCAATTCTCGCAAGGGCATAATCCAGGGGAACTAAATCCAGGTTTCACTGTATTTGGTAGAAATTTCATGTATTGCATTAAAAATTCGTATTTTTTTCTTGAAAAATTATTCTTCTTGCTTGAAAAATTATCTTTATTAGTTAAAAATTTATTTTTTTGGAAATTCATCATTTTCATTGAAAATTCATCTCTCTGGTTAAAAGTTTAATTATTTTGTTGAAAATTTTTTTTTTTCGTTAGACAATTATCTGTTTCAATTGACAATGTAACTATTCCATTTTTGGTGAAAATTTATCTTTTTTATTTAAAAATTCAACCGTTTGACTGAAAATGTATCTTTTTTATTTGAAAATTCAACTACTTGATTGAAAAATTATGCCTTTCTTTGGAAATTGAACTACTTGGTTGGAAATTTATGTTTTGTTTCATGATATATCATTTTAGTTGAAAATTCATATCTTTGATAAAAGATATAACTATTTTGTTGAAAATTCGTCTTTTATTGGTTTAAAAAAATAATTGCTTTGCTGAAAATGTAACTATTTCACATTCTGTTAAAATGTATATTTTTTATGTAAACGGTAAAAAATTAAGCTTCTGGGCTGAAAATTCATGTTTCTTGTGAAAAATTCTACTCTTTCCTTGAAAAGTCGTTTTTTGGGATAAAAATTTCAATTTCTTTGGTGGAAAATGTAATTGCTTTGTTGGCAATGAAGTCTTTTTGTTAGGAATTCATGTATCTTGTTGAAAAATCTTGTGTTTTGTTGAAAATACGTGATTGTTCGGTAGAAAAAGATTCTTTTTCGTAACAAATTCATGGTTTCGTCATAATTCAATTATTTGATTGAAAATAATTCTACTTTGTGGAAAATTGAACAATTTTGTTAAAACTTATCCTTTTTGGTGGTAATGTCAACTTTTTTGTTGAAAATTCGTCAATCTGGTTGGACATTCAATTATTTTGTTTGTAATTCGTCTTTTTTGGTTAAATTTAACTGTTTTCGAATAAGAATTTAAAATCTGTTATGTTTGAAATATCAACTATTACATTTTTCGTCGAGGCTTCATCTCTTTTGATTGAGAATTAATCTTCTTTCCAGAAAATTCAACATCTTTGATCAAAATTAATTTTTTTGTATGAAGATTCTTCATTGCAGTTGAAAGTTCACCTCTTTGGTTGAAAATTCAACGATGTCATTTTGGGTAAAAAGTTGTCCTTCTTAGTTGAAAATTCACGTAGTTTATTCAATTATTTTAGAAAATTAAGATTCTTGCTTGAAAATTCATCTTTTTTTTTGAAAGCTCAACTATTTTGTTGAAAATTGATGTATTTTGTAAAAAAAATCTTGTTTGGCAGAAAATTAATCTTCTTGGTTAAGATATTAACTACTCGATTGAATCACTTTATCTGTGGAAAATTCGTTATTTTTTGCATTAAGAATTAATCTTTTTAACTAAAAATTTCACTATTCCATTTTCGGTTCCAATTTTTTTTCTAAATTCAACTATTTGCTTGAAAAATCATGTATTTTGTTAAAATTCATATTTACTGACAGAAATTAGCTTTTTTTGTTAAAAATTCATATTTTTGTTTGAAAGTTCCACTATTTGATTGTAAATGAATTTACTTTGTTGAATATTAAACAGTTTTCTTCCAAAGTATCATTTTTGGTCGGTTTTCTCAAAAATTCGTCCTATGAACGGGGGATTAAACTATTTTGTTTAAAATCTGTCTTTTTGGGATAAAAATTCAATTTTTTTGGTGGAAAATTTAACTGTTTTGTTGACAATGAACTTTTTTGTTGGAAATTCACATATTCTTTTGGGTAACAAATTCATGGTTTAGTTCTAATATAATTATTTGATTGAAAATTAATCTTCTTAGTTAAAATTTCAACTACTTGATTGCATTACTTTATCTGTTGAAAATTCGTTATTTTTTGCATCAAGAATGAATCTTTTTCATTAAAAATTTCACTGTTCCATTTTCGGTTTTAATTTTTTTTTTCTAAATTCAACTATTTGCTTGAAAATTCATGTATTTTTTTGAAAATTTATATTTTCCGACAGAAATTAGCTTTTTTTGTTAAAAATTCATATTTTTGTTCAAAACTTCCACTATTTGATTGTAAATAAATTTACTTTGTTGAATCTTAAGCAGTTTTCTTAAAAAGTATCATTTTTGGTCGATTTTGAAAAAAATTTGTCCTATGAACTGGGAATTCAAATATTTTGTTGAAAATTCGTCCTCTTTGGTTGACTCCAATTGTTTTTTTTTGTGCAGAAAAAATTAAGTTTGGCTGAAATATCAAGTATTACATTTTTCGTTTCTGAATTCATCTCTTTTAGTTAAAAATTAGGCACTGTCTATGTTTACGGAATTTTCCGTTATGTTAGCCCTGAATGAGCTGAAAAAGGGGTTAGAGTTACGGAAAATTCCGTAGACATAGAGAGTGCGTCTAAATTAATATACATTGTAGAAGGTATAACAATTTTGTTAAAAAGACATTTTTTGTTTGAAGATTGTTCATTCCAGTTGTAGATTTATCTCTTTTGTTGCAAATTTAACTATTTTTGTTAAAAAATAGTTATTTTTTGACTGAAAATGTATTTTATAACTAAATATTTAACTGTTCCAGCTGAAGATTCATCATTTTAGTTAAAAATTCAACTAATTGATTCAAAATTGATTTATTTTGTTGAAAACTTGTAATCTTAGGTAATCCAGAGCAATTTTTTATATAGAGTTAATCCAGAGTAATCCGATAAAATCAGGAGTAATCCACCTCGACCTCGCATATTGATTTATATTTAAAAGTAAAATCTTTTATTCCCAGAGCTGATTCGATTGGGCATCATTGAGTACGTGAAGTGTCCTGTCGAAGGTTATGCCAAGGAAGCAGTTTGACGGAAATGATAGGATGAAGGTGGCGGTCAGCCACGAGGGACTCTGCCGGCTATGGCTATCTCAAATAACTATGGAAATCACCATGAACCTCGGTTCTCACACCGTCGTTTCATCACTTCGTTTCTTCTCACACGGGCTCTCGCGAGTACGAATGTTGCTCTCACACAAATTCCTACTCGTTGGCCCGCATATGCACTCCTCGTTTTCCTCGCATTTGCTCTTAGCGAAACGACTATGGCCCGTCGCGATTGTTGCAAATTTTCCTCAAGCGCAAAATTATCACTCCGGCATCTCCGCCAAGCACTTGTGCAGAAGTCGTTTGCGTAAATACGGTTCGCCAAACCGTAATCTGGAGACGGAAAACGTTTTACGCCTATCACGCAAGAACTTGTCTGTCTTTTTCATATATATATTTCCACCTGATACACCCGCAACTTAACCGTTATCTTTTATAATTAACTGGACCGTTTAAAAAACAAGTCACGCTGTTTTGAACACTTTTTCCACCCTTCCTCTCCCTCGTCACAGATAATCACAAAATGCTTGAATCCCTAGGGCGACGTCACATATACGAACCAAGAAGGTTTCTTTTCTACCAAGAACACGAATTTTCAACTAAAGATGATCAATTTTCAAACAAAACTGAAACAGTTACGTTTTCAATTTCAAAAATTAATTTTTAATTAAAAAAAAAGAATCTTCAAGAAAATATTTAAATTTTCAACCTAAGAGATGAACGGAAATAGTTCAATTTTTTTAAATTCCTTTATTCTTCTTGAATTTCTTCAAAATTCTTTTGAATCATTTTTATTTCTTCGTATTCATTTGATAAAAGCGTAAAATATATAGCCTTCAAACCCCAAAATTCTCGCTCTTAAAACGGAGGGAATAGGATGATTTTTCACGAAAATAGGGGAATAATAGGGTAATAAATTCATTTGAATTAAATTAATGACTTAATTCATTAATTAATTAATTTTTTTTTAATGAAAAGATGATTCTTTAACCAAAAATGGAATAGTTACATTGGCAATTAAAATAATTAATCGCCTAGCGAAAAAACTAATTTTTACCACAATATTTAAACTTTTGATTAAATTAGTTAATTGATTGAATTCAATATGAAGCGCCTAAGTTTTCAAGTTCAAATATATTGCATTTTTAATTAAATGATCGAATTTACAAACAAAAAAGATTTTTTACTAAATGGGACGAATTTTCAACAAAAGAGTTGGGATTGGAAGCTAAAGAGTCGAAACAAAAGTTTACTTTCAAACCCGAAAAGATGAATTTTCAACCAAGAAAGATGATTTTTTAACAAAAAACAGTAGCATTTCTAACTGAATAGTTGAATTTTCAACCAAAAAAGTAATCGAGTTCTTAACCAAAAATATTAGTTTTCTACAATAAAGACAAACTTTTAACAAAATAATGAAATAATCAACAGAATAGTTAAATTTTCAATTGAAATAATGAATTCTGAACACAGCGAATTAATTTTCAGAAAAAGATGTTCATCTTTCAACCAAGTAGTTCAGTTTTCACTTAAAAACAGATTTATACTCAATAAAAAATATAATGTTTGATATTTCACAAAGAGAGATTTGAATTTCAAATAAAAAACAGTTGAATTTAACCAAAAATATGAATTCCTGATCAAAAATATAATAGTTGATATTTGAAACAAAAAATATTTTAACTTTCAATCAAAAAAGTTGATCTTTGAAACAAAAAATATTTTAACTTTTAATGAAAAAAGTTGATTTTAACAAAAAAAAGACGAAGTTTCAAATAAAGAGTTGAATTTTCAACCAGCAAAGATTTTTCATTCAAACTAAAAATTTTTTTCAACCAAATTATTAAATTTTCAAACCAAAAAAGCGAATTCTCTAGAAAACAGTTGAATTTTTAACTCGAAAATGTTAATTTTCAACCAAAAAGTTCATCTTTAAATAGACAGAAAAAAAAATGTCAACAAAACAGTTAAATTTTAAAGCAAATGGATGGATCTGCAACCAAATTGTTTGATTTTTTTTAAGTAGTTCATTATTCAACCAAGTAGTTGAATTTTCAATCAAGAAGATTTTTTTTCTACCAAAAAAGATTGATTTTCTACAAAATGCATAAATTTTCAACCAAATTGTTGTATTTTCTAATACAAACGATTCATTTTAAACCAATAATGGAATAGTTTAATTACCAGTTTAAAAATTAATTTTTAATGACAAGTAACAAATTTTTAACAAAATAGTTCAATCTTTAACCAATAAAATTAATTTTTAACAAAGCAGTTCAACTTTAAACCAAATAGTTGAATTAAACAAAAAAAATTATACTTTCTCAACATTAAATTTAATAGTTGAAGTTTCAAGCAAAGGGATGGATCTGCAACTGATAAAATTAATTTTTTTTTTAATTAGTTCAACATTCAATCAAGTAGTTGTATTTTTAATCAAGAAGATTTTTTTCCTACCAAAAAATACTTAATTTCTACAAAATGCATACATTTTCAACCAAATTGTTGTATTTTTAACTACAAATGATCAATTTTTAACCAATAATGTTTTAAAATTAGTTTTAAAATTAGTTTTTGATGAAAATGAATGAATTTTCAACAACATAGTAAATCTTTGATCAATAAAATGAATTTTTCACAAGGCAGTTCAACTTTAAACCAAATAGTTGAATTATCAACCAAAAAAGATAATTTCTCAATATTAAATTTAATAGTTGAATTTTCAATAAAAAAGATCAATCTTTACCTAAAAATGGATTAGTTAAATTTTTAGTTGAAAGATTAATTTTCAAATAAAAATTAACGAATTTGCAACAAGATAGTTTAACCCTCAACCAAATAGTCTAATTTTTAACCTGAAGAGATGAATTATGAAACCAAAATAGAATAATAGACTTTTCATTTAAAAGGAACGAACTATCTACCGTTACGGAACTTTCTGTAAAAATAAACCCCTTTTCCAACTCTGGTAGGGCTAAAGTTACGAAAAATTCCGTAATATTATTCCTAGCTTCATACTTCACTGGTTAGTTTGACAGAAAATTCCGTAATACTAGTCAGTGCCTGAAAGGAATAATCTTTCAACGAAAGATAGTTGGATTTTCTCATTAGGTTCTAATAATTCAGTTCACATTTAAGCAAAAAAAAAAACGAAAATAAGGGGAATTTTGATGTAAACAGGGGAGAAAGATAAATTCTTTTAAAAACAGTCAAAATAGGCGCCTTTCCAACCTCTCACTCAGCCTCCCCTACCCATCCTCATTTATAATCATTTCCCCTACTTTTGCTCATTTTCCCTTACTTCTTTCCCCTAATTTTCCCTATTTCCCTTCCTCTTTTTTCTTCTACTTCCCACCACTAATTTCCCGCACTTCTCCTACGTCCTCTCATCTCTTTCGCTCTACTCCCCCTTCCGCTTTCCACTTAATGTCCCTACTTTTCCTCCCCTATTTTCCCCTACTTCCCACACTTCCCCTACACTTATTTCCCCTACTTCCCTCCTATAATTTCCTCTAACTTCTCCTTAAAAATAAGAACTACGGAAGGACGGATGAACACCCAACCGAAATTATGAGGGTTGCTGCCCGGGGATACAAACCCCTATAAAAAGGGTTGAAGGGGGAATAGAAAAATAGGGGAAAGAGTGTCAAGTGTGTATAATTTTCATTATTTCAAGCACTTCAAAAAACTGTTAATCGCATTTATATTTTCCATGTGTGATGTCACATTCTCCGTTAACCCCTCTCCTCTAGGTCACAAATCGTCACAAAAATCCCCCCCCCCTCACCCGTTAGTGTGAAGTTGTTTCGGAACGGCGCCAAGAGGATTTACTTTCAAATTGTTTTTATTTCAGAAAAGGGTAATGAACAATAAGTGAAAGGAGGATTCTAAACTGCAAAGTGCAGTTCCATTATTTTCGATTTAATTAGCTTCTTGCAAAAGAAGAATGAAGAAATAGTACTATTAATACGCAATCATCTCCTTCAATGGAAAATGAGCGAATAAAACGATCAGTTAGATGACGTAACGAGACCAAGTGTGCTGAGCATATCACGTGACTTGGAATACCTTGAATTGAATATGAGATACCATTCATGAGAGTCAAAGCACTCGCGGAAGCACCCGATTCGATTCGATTCTGGCAAATTAATGCGGTTTAGAATATCTCATTCAAGAAACCTACATTTAGTCTATACTTATAGGGAAACACGTGCCTGTAATCGGATAACAAGGTCTGAACGATCTCTTTTGCGCAATACCAAATGCACCGAACTGTGCTGATGTATGGAGGGAAATTCGATTAGGATCCTGTTACTGATCAATCTTTCAGTGGAGTTCCTAAGATGTATTTACTTCTCTCCGGTTACTGAAGTCTTTTCGACTAGATATTCATCGTTCCGATAGATTATGTAAAGACAGGGTGGTCGTAGATCAGTGAAAACCTGGAAATCATCCTGTACCTGAAGTACAGAACATTCAAATGAACGAAACATTTTTTCTTAGTTTTATTTATTGAACAGAGAAAGTCAGAGAAGAGTTAGGAATTTTGAAAAAAAAATCTTGTAAAAGTCAGGCAGTTTATATAATAGGCGCTTTAAATGAGGAGTAAGGCTATCAAATTGAGTTCATTTGTCAATATTTAAGGATATATTGTAGCTTCACATACATTTTGTTAAGCTAAAAATAAATTAAATGCGAAAAAATCATTTTATTTTCATACTTTCATGAAGTGATTGAAAAAATTAAAATAGATTTTTTCACTTCTGATTCAGGAAACGCGTAACAAGTTTAACCTATTCACGTAATGAATCTCTAATCAAAAATCAAAAATTTTGTAAAAATTCATCTTATTTGATGGATAGATGTTAAAACCGAGATAATGAAAATTATTTTCGCCAACTCAATTTTTATAAGCGAATTGATAATATTCCAAACGCAAACAAACAATCATTATCTCAATTTTTGTAAAAAATTGATTTATCACGTTTTGTTTGCTTGCTCCTCAAAGAACTGTCAATAACTGTCATTTGAAATTTTACAATTTCAATTTGAAATCGTTTTATTGCGTTCACACAAAATTCTACGTTAAAAGTGTTACAAGATTAAGATCCTTGTCTGAATATTAATCGTCAGGGAAAATTAGAACATTTTAAAAATAAATTTTTCGTCTACACTGATCTAATATTTTTGCCAGTAATTTACTTGCCTTTGCATTTCTATCTATTTTCTTGCAGATATATTTTCCTAAAAGTTCTACTTTTAGTTGCAAATTGTATTATTAAATTGAAAATGTAACAATTTTGTTGAAAAGTTATCTTGTTTGGTTGAAAATTGAACAACTTGATTTAAAGTCAAACAACTTTGTTGAAAAAATCATTTTTCTGTTGGAGATTCATTTGAGTTGAAAATTCATTTCTTTGTTCGAAAATTGAACTATTTTATTAAAAATTCTTCTTTTATAATTGGAAATTCAACAGATTTGGTAAAAGTTAAAAGTCTTGGTTAAAAAATCTTTTTTTTTTGCCAAAGGTTAATTTTTTTGGTACAAAAATGTACCTATATTGTTGAAAAATTGTTTTTTTTTGTATTAAAAGTTAATTTTTTGAAGTGAAAACGTAAACGTCCTTTTTGGTAGAAAAGAAATCTTCTTCTTCTGAAATATCCTCTTTGTTGGTAAAAAAATGCAATTGCTTCGTTGAATATCAACATTGTAGTTGAAAATTAATATGTGCGGATTGAAAATTCGACTGTTTTACAGAAAATTCACCCTTAGGCTTTAATCTTCAACAATTTGAATACAATTTTTTTTCTTTACCAATAAAATAAGTATTTGGTAAAAACTCAACTACTTGGTCAACAATTGAACCATTTGGTTGAAAATTCATCTTTTCGGGTTTAAAAGTCAACATATTTCTATGATACTCATCTTTCTAGCTTGAAAATTAAACTATCTGTTTACAAATTTATTTCCACAGGCAGCCAATTCAACTATTTCGTAAAAAATTTAATTTTGTTGTGGAACATTCAAGTACTTTGTTAGAAAGTAATTTTTTTCTTTTTAGAAAATTCAACTGTCTTGTTTGAAGATTCTTCTATTTGTGCAAGAAATTCGTAATTTTTTATTGAAAATTAATCGTTTCTTATTGAATTTTTTTCGTTTGAAAATTCGACCATTTGGTTGGAAATTCATCTTTGTAGGTTGAAAATTCGACAATTTGGTTTAAAGATTCAAGTATTTTCTTGAAAATTCAATTATTTTGTGGAAAATTGAACTATTTTGTTGAAACTTAATTTTTTTTTGGTCAAATGTTCAACTGTTTTGTTGAAAATTAGTCCTTGTGGATTCAAAATTAAACTGTTTGGTTAAAAAATCATATTTTTTGGTCAAATATTTAACTGTTTTGTTGAAAATTCGTCCTTTTGGATTGAAAAGTCTTTTTTTTTTTTTTGAAATAAATAAATAAATTCAACATTTTCAAACTTCAATCTAAAATTGTTTCATTTTGTTTATGAAAGATTTTATGATAAAAAGGTTGCACGATTAAAATGCTGGTCTTTGAATATTAATGGTCAGGGAAAGTGAAAAATTGGTCAGACAAAACCCAGGGAAAAGTCAGGGCATTTTTAGAAGTGAAGTTTTGCGGCCACCCTTTGAAGAAAGTATAGTATAAATTTAATAACATGTAGTTACTATAATAATCTACATTTAATAATTTATTATTCATACATCATCAGCATCTTGCGCAATGTAAAAATGTTCAACTTTCGCACAGATTGTCTTCTTGTGCAAATTAGAAATCTATTAAGGTCTCATTAGCCTAACATCGTCACTCTCTCGTGAAATTATCATACACATTGCTGTAATCATGAGATGTTGATCCCTATCTTGGAGAGATCATGGAATACTTATGCAAAGAAGACACTTAACTAAAGGCGTCAGCATCCTTTCGCTATAATGTAAATCCAAGACTCTTACTTCATTCACATTGTCCAGGTGTTTATAAAAAAATATTAAAAAATCCATTTGCAGATTCTAATTATGAAACGAAGCTATCTGGGAAAAATGCACAAATGAGATGAGGGGCCTTTCAAAAACTGTGTCACACTTACAAGAGTTTGGTGGGGGGGGGGGGGGAGATTAACATTGAATGTCACATCACACACGCAACCTACTATTACATTTTCGTCTCAGAATTAATCTCTTTTAGTTAAAAATTTTACGTTTTTTTTGTATTGAAAATTTAACTACGCGGGTTAAACTTGAACCACCTTGTCAAACCTTCATTTGTTTGCTTGAAGATTGAATAATTTTGTTAAAAATTCGTATTTCTTTGTCAAAGATAAATTGTTTAACTGATAATTTAACTAATCCATTATTGGTTAAAAATGGTTAGTCTCTGCTTGAAAATTCATGTTTTTTTGAAAAATTCGTTTATAATCTAACGAGGTGGTAAAAAATTGAAAATTCTATTACTTTAGTGAAAAATTTAAGTATTTGGTCGAAATTTTACTTTTTGGTTGAAAATTTAACTGTTTGGTTAAATATTAATTAGTTTGTTTGTTGAAGATTTAAACATTTTAGTTCCAAATTCGTCCTTTCTTGTTATCGTTGTAGATTCATTATTTTATTTGAAAATTGTATTGTTTTGGTAGAAAATTCGAATGTTTGATAAAAAATTAATTTGTTTGTTAAGGATTTAAATATTCTACTAAAAATTCGTCTTTTTGGTTGAATTCAACTTTTTTGTTTGCTTACAATTAAAATCATTTTCCTTTGAAATATTGACTATTACATTTTTCGTAGAGAATTAATATTCTTTGGGTAAATTAAACTGTTTTTTAATCAAAAAATAAATTTTTTTCTGGTAAAATATCAATTATTGTATCGTGTTTGAATTAATTCTTTTTGATTGAGAATTCAAATACTTGGTTGAAAGTAAAACTTGTGTATGAAAAATGTATTGGTTTTGAAGATTCGTAATTTTAGTCGGAAATTCACCTATTACGTTAAAAACTTAATTATTACCTTAAAAATTCAACTATTTTGTTAAAAAGTCAGCTTTTTTGGTTGATAACTTAAATATTTTGTTAAACATTCGTCTCTTCAATAATTCGTTATTTAAGCTTGAAACTTCAACTATTTGGTTGCAAATGCAACTATGTTTGGTTGAAGTTTAATATTTTTCGTTTGACAATTTGACGATTTGATTACAAATTCATCTTCTTAGGTTGAAATTAAACTATTTGGTAAGAAATTTCCACTATTTGTTTGTATGTGCAACTGTTTGGTTGATTAATAATTCTTTCTCTGATAAAAATTCATTTTTGTAGGTTTAAAATTTAACTATGTGGTTAAAAATTCAACTATATTGTTAAAAATTTAATTATTTGTTGAAAATGTGACTATTTTGTTAAAAAGTTCTTCAATCGAAATTCGTGTTTTTGGATTGAAAACTCATCTTTTTGGTTAAAAATTCTGCAAGAAATATATTTCGACTTCAAATCTTAAGCGTTATATATTGAATCCAACATGGTACCTATACATTAATTTTATTTAAAAGAATTTATTTCCCTACTATTACCCTATATTTGTAAAAAATCGCCCAACTTCCTATTTTGGACTGTGATGTTTGTCAGAATATTATGTTTGTATGTTTAGTGTTTTATTTCAGGCAGTTATCAAATGAAACTAAGAAGGTGATGGGCGAAAGAGTGTTTAAAATAGAGTGACGTAATTTTTGATGGGCCCTTAAGTATAATAAAATTAGGTATCAAGTCAAAGAAACATGATAAATCCATTTTTTGAAAAACATTAGTTATGCATGATATTAGCATTTTTAGGAATCAAGGAATATGATTATTGACCCTTGGTTTGCCATAAGAATTGTTTCCAATTAAAATGTCACCTAGAAGGATTTAAATTAAGGTTTAGTATTTATTTTGTACTTAAGTCTTCAATATGCTTCAGAAAGTGCATACATATAAGCTTATAGGTTCAATGTTCAATAATATTGGATAACCAGTTAGATAGTTTTCTCTTCATGATCGTATTTGAATTTTTCTTATAACTCTGGTATTTTTGCGATACCTCATTTGTCTGGTTTTATTAGAGAATCATCTTAAATGGATTTATCTCGTTTTGTTCGCATACTTCTCAATTCGGGAAAGACAAAAATCCAGGACAATGCTCATAAAACGTGATTTTCGTTTAATTTCGAGGACGAGTAGAAAAGCTTTGTTCGTTAGGGCCTTGTCCTGCTCTTGTGTCCACTAATTTGCGGGTTGTTTGACAGATCTTGGATAATTGTTAATTATGTTTAGAGAGCCAGATTGAGATCGTAGTAGGTAACAGGTAGGTCATTGCTTCAGTAGCTCTCAAAGCAGTATTAAATTTACGGTCACTCGAGCTCGGTTACCAACTCAAACTAGACAAATATCACTTTAAAGCGGCACTTCTCATACGGTAAACGCCAACTGCAAGTTTCATCCAAAATTCCGTTTAGTGAGTACACGTTGATGCAACTGAACACTCCGCAGTTAGAACTTTAACACGTGGTTGCAATGAGAAAGTCAAAGGCTTCAATTAGTCCACCTTATGAGCAAGAACTGAGAGCGTGAACCAATTAAAATTAATTTCAATTATCTCTAGAATTCTATTTGACGAAGGACCTTCCAAAATATCGGGGAAGTAATGTGCCGAGTAGATAACCCCGTATTTGGCCAGACACAAAATCAAGGTCTATTTTAGGAAAAAATTATATGCATATGATGAAAATGATTGTTTTTGTGATAAAACCAACACTAAAGTTTCGGTACCAATTCAAAACATTTTTGAAATGCGTTGTATTGGCTTAAACGGATTGTTTTGACCTAACTTATGTCTCTTGTAGAAAATTATAGTCCAGTTCGATTTGGATGTGGGTCAAAATCCCTGTTTGATATTTCTTTTTCCAAGTGATAACTTCATTTTGCCTGTTCTTTTCACGATTTATCAAAGCTTAGTAATACCTTGAAAGCACTTTCTTGTTTTTCTTTCTTTAATTAACAAATAGAAAAGTTATGCAACTATTTGTGTGTCAATATTTTAGTTTTTTGGGGACGCGCCGAACGATTCATAAGGGTTTTTCTCGGAGGTCGTTTCTTCTTTCAGAATGTACCTTTCATGGTTCGATAGAGAAGAAATTGCTTGGAGGTGCTCCCTTGTTTATTTTATTTTTTTATTGAAAAATAAAAAGTAATGCAGTTTTCTCTGCGTCAGGTCTGGAATTTTTGCAGACGTCCCGTTCTTTGACAACGTTTTTTTTTGGAGTTGGTTTCTTGTTTTTAAGCACTTCTTTCTCAATTCGATAAACCTGAGACAAAGGTCAAAAGCAATCTTTTTTCAATTAAAAAATAAATAAGCTATGCAACTCTTTCTGATAAGAGTTTTTCTCAAAGGTGGTCGCTTCATTCAGGATGTTCTTTTCGTAATTCTATAAATCTGAGCAATAGATCAAAAGCAGTTTCTTGTTTAAAAAAAAATTAAATGCCATAACGTTAGAAAGCTTTTTGTGTTTTCTGTAAAATTCAAAGTTTTGCACTTACGCCCTTATACCCCGGGAAATTTCATGTTTGAAATCATTTTGATAACTTGTGTTATTTAGTCTAAAATAGTCTATAGATTAGAGACAGAAACTCATTCAAAATGTCCTCCGAATATAAGTTTCGTTTTTTTCAACAGAATCAACTATAAATATCTTATCGATGGACTCTACTCTACATGATTTAAAATAAGCTGAGGAACTTTGAATGGAGACAACAATCATGTGTAATTTAAACAAATTTAATAAACAATTACACAATTTGACCGTTTTTCAATAAATAAATTTCGTTTCTTTTAGCAGAATCAACGGCTAATATGTTGTTAATGCCTCTTGTTATTTTACTTTAAAATCAATCAATAATTTTGTATTTTTTGAATGAATTTAGTAAAGAAATGAATAATTTAATCATTTTCAGTACATGAGTTTCACTTTTTAGTATAAGAAACTATAAATATCTCACTAATGGCATTTTGCGGTAATACTTGGCAGTTAGATAAGAATAATTGTGTATTATTCAAAAAAATTTCAATTCCAATTTCCTACTTTGGCCATATATTTCGATTTTTTGAAAGTTTAATGATAAATCAAACAGTAAGTTGTCACAAGAAAGGCCCCTAAAAATACATTTTTAGATCATTATACGGAAATTATCAAATCTATATACTACAAAAGGGCCCAATTATGCATTTGTTTATTAGATTGTTATAAAAGATTAAGACTTTTTATTTAAATTTTTTCAATTTCAAGTCAACATTATTTTGCTTCTATTTTCTTTTAAAAATACTAGAAAACAAACACGCGATCGATTATTATTTTTATCGTCTAGGGAAATTTTTAAATTAAAATATAAAACTATGTTAATACAACCTTTTTGTATTTCATGGTGTGTATTATTCAAATAATCGGAAAAAACGTTCATATAACCTAAAATCGTACCAAAATAATATTATTCAATAAAATACATGGATTTTCAATGAAGTAGTTAAATTTTTAACTGAAAAAGCTCAATTTTTAGTCAAATAGTTAAATGTTCAACTAAAAAAAATCAAAGTTTAACCAAAAAATCGAAGATTTGCATTTTCAAATAAAAAACTCAATTGAAAAACTTAATTTGAAAAAACTTGAGTTCAAACAAAATAATTAAATTTTCATCTAAAATGATGAATCTCTTACCAAAAAATGAATTTTTGACAAGGTAGTAGAACTTTCAGTTACGTAGTTGAATTTTGAACCAAAAATATTAATTATCTACAAACAAGACAAATTTTTAACAAAATACATGAACTCAACACAAAAAGTTAAATTTTCAAGTAAAGAAGACACATTTACGATAAAAAATTGAACAGTTAATCTGTCAGTTAAAAAAATTAATTTTTAACAACAAAAAAAACGAATTTTTAACAAAGTAGTTAAATCTTTCAAAAAAATAGTTCAATTTTCAACCAAAAGATGAATTTTCGACAAAATAGTTATATTTTCAAAGAAACGATTTTCAACTAAAATCAAGACTCTTTAGGCAGAAACATGAATTTTTCAAAAGTAATTAAGGTTTTAAGTAAAAACAAATAAATTTTTATCAAAAAGTGGAAGTTTAATTTGCAGTTAAAAAGAATTAGTTTTTAACCACAAAAAAGCGAATTTTCAACAATATAGTTGAATTTTTAACCAAAGAAATTAATTTGCTACCAAAATAGTTGAATTTTGAACCTAACAAGATGAATTTTCAATAAAGCACTTGAATTTTCAACAAAAAACCAACTTTTTCACAAAATTGTAAAACTTTCTACAAAGTAGATAAATTTTTCATCAAATAATTAAATTTTCAAACAAGAACATGCATTTTAAACGAAGAAGATACCTAAAAAATGGAATAGTTAAATTTTCAATCAAGAAAATTAATTTTCAACAAAAGAAAGAAAATGTTAAAAAGAGTAGTCAGAAGCTATTTGAATTAGCTATGTATATAACTGCGCATTGTCAGGATTACTTTGAATTAAAAGTTAATTACTTGAATTACCTGAATTATTTTGAATTAGCTGTATTACAAATGCATTACGCTGAATTATAGGTGGAATATTCTAGATTACAAGTGTATTACTTGCATTACCTGAATTACTCTAAAGAACTAGATTGCGAGTGGATTACCCTGGATTACTCCGTCTAAAAAGTGGATTACACTGATTTAGAACTGGACTACTCTGGATTAAAAGTGGATTATTCCTGCTTGCAAGTACTTTCCTGCTTGAATTACACCGTATTACAAGTAAGAAAATCGGACGCAAATTTTGGCATGAAAATTGATTTCTTCAGAGACACTTTTCTGCCTCACTCTGCCCTGGTACACTCTTCAGTGTTACCTGGTGATTAGGGTTATTTTTCTACGAAATCGAAAATAATGTTTGCAAAAATTGGTCAGCGGAAACTGCTAATAGAATATAGCCTGTTATTTTTGAGTTTGGAAATAATGATTTGAAAATGCTTTCAAACGGAATGGAATACGCCTTTCCCAGCTCAGGGAAGTATTTCGACCTCGTAAAGTCATGTATGACTTGCCACCAGCTCTCAGCGGATCGAGAACGAGGGAAGAAGTGAGAAAGACAAGCTCATGGGGAAATTATTACAGCAATGCAGATGGAGGAAGGCGAAAAGAGCTCTGGAACGCTGCGAGGAAGTAAGAAAACGTTATTGCTGAACGTAGGTGCTATCCCAGTGATGGGTTATATTCTTGAGCGGTGCAGCTCGTTTTATAGGCGTACAGGGTGAGAGATAGGTTTCTATGATCGCTCGGGGAAAATGGGAACTGCTGGATCGAAAACTACCTTGCATCTCCTCCTACGGGAAGTAACTCCCTGGTTGAGAGAGACTCTTCCCAGAGCCTTTCCAACGAATCTCGCGATGAATGAAGAAACTCAGAAATGAGACCACCCTAACGGTATTTCCACCAGAGGGAAAATTCTCGAGATAGTTCGAGATAATAGACTCACAAGAATTAACTAAATCTTTATTATATTTTATTATGATGGTTTATTATATAGACATACAGTAAACCCTAGGATCGCAAACTGATGCATATCATTCTAGTTATCAACTTCAGATAAAAAACGAAATAATCTTGTGGATCCAACATTTATTCTTACACAACTTCATGCATGTCTGTTGAGTGACAGCAATGATAATTTTTATTTAGAATCACAAGTTAGTCATGACCGACATAATATTTGTAAAACAAGGAATGTTTTAGAAAATTTTGAGTTTTAGGGTGGGGAATAAATTAGAGTTTTCCCATATTGGGCTATAAATCCAGTGACTCTGGAAAATAATGTTTTTCTTCATAAAGGTTTTTCTTTAGATTTTCCTAGTTCCGACTCCGACAGGCATTTTCAAACAAACAGTTGAAATTTCATCTAAAAAGGATCAGTTTTCAACCGAAAATGGAATAGTTAATTTTTCAAGTAAAAACATAAATTTTTAACTAAAATAAAAATAAATTTTAGCAAATACTTCATCTTTGTACCAAAGGAATGAATTTTCAAAGAAAATGATTTAATCTTCAAGAAAAAATTAATTTTTAACAAAAAATGTATAAGTTGATATTTCAGGTAAAGTCAATTTTAATTTTAATTTAGAAGCAGTTGAATTTAACCAAAAAATACGAATTTTCAAACAAATAGTTCAACTCTGGGCCAGAAAGAATGACTTTCTAACAAAACTGTTGAAGTTTCAACGAAATTATGAAACTTTCAGCAAAATAATAAAATTTCTAATCAAAAAGATAAATTATCAACCCTAAATTTAATAGTAGACTTTTTAACCGTGTAGTCGAATTTTTAACCAAATAAGGATTAAACATCAACCAAAAACAGTTGTATTTTCAACCAAATAGTTTAACTTTATAGGCAAGAACATTAATTTCTTAGAGGACAGTTGATTGATCATCAAAAAAGTTCATTCTCAAACAAGAAGGGTGAATTTGTAACCAATAAAGATGAATTTCTGACAAAACTCTTGAATCTTCAACAAAATAATTAAATTTTCAGCCATATAATATAATTTCTAACCGAAAGCGATGAATTAACAACGAAAAATATAATAGTAGAGTTTTCAAATAAAAATTATGAACTTTTAAACAAACTTTCAACCAAAGTTATGAAATGTTAAGCAAGTGGTAGAATTTTTAACCAAAAAGAATAATTTTGAACCCTGGAAGAATAATTATCTAACAAAAATAAGACGAATTTCCAATGACATACATGCATTTTCAACTGGAAAAGATAAATTTTCTACCAGAAATAGATAAGTAAAAATTTTCAGTTAAAAAAAGTAATTTTCAACAAAAAACAACAAAACTTCTGACAAAATGGTTACACTTTGAACAAAAAAAAAAGAGTTTTTAGTAAAACAAGTAGTTGAATTCTCAAATGAAAAGGATAACTTTTCAACCATAAGTGGATTACTTTAATTTTCAGTTAATAAAATGAATTTTTAACCAAAAAAAAACAAACAAATTTTCAACTCAAAAATATCAATTTTTATTCAAAAATGAAATAGCTAAATTTTCAGATAAAAAATTAATGTTTAACAACAAATTTCAGAAAAATAGTTACATTTTTAACAAACAATAAATTAACTTCAGCTAAAGAGTTCAACTTTGAACAACGTAGTAGAGAGTTGCTGCCCATGAAAATTCGTGATAATCAACTGATCTAAAGAATCGAGTCATTCTGATGCGAAAAGTGATGGGAAGGAAGCATTGGGGGGGGGGGATTTAAACGACTTAATTAGCTTCTTAATAGGTCACAAAACCCTTTTTTGCAGGCACGCGGTGTCTACTTTGACTAATTTTTAACTAACATTGCTAGAAGCCCGACTGATGAAAGATTTAGTACGAGGTTACAGCAGCATGGTATCATTAAATGGTCACCCCATTCCGGAGCTTTATAAGGGTATATTACACCTTTCTAGGTAGAGGCAAAAACTTCGAAATAAGCTCCCGATGAGCCTTCGTCCTAACACTTACATCAATGGGGCTCCTAGCAATATTAGTTAACAATTATTCAATTGTAAGTTTGTCATAGCTCACTCTGATGACTCTAATATACTTTTTGAAATCCAAGCAATAACTGCCACAGTACAACTCTCTAATAGGGTAAATTACAAGAGATAGCAGAGTCATCTTCAATTTATCACGTTTTCATCTTTGCTCAGAAGCTATGTTTCAGACAAATCTTTTTAAATAAGCAAATGTGGATTTATCTTACGCACAATAAAGTAAGTTTCGTCAACGTATAAGCTGTGTTTTTTGCAATTTTTCTTTAACGAGTAATTTTCGGAAATGTAAAGCTGTTTTGGAGAGGCTTTCGTAAAGTGAACCGATAATAGATGTTTCGTAGAGGGTTAACTTTCCTAGTAGTTTAGAATACGTTCCATCGATTTCCACAAAGTTTCAAGACATTTGATAACTGCATCACGGTCGAAATCCTCTAAACGGTGACATCATTCACAAGTTGGAAGTCCAGGCTCTTCTGTTCGAACTATTGTCGTGCAAACGTCCATCCAAGGTAGTGGCCAAGGCTATGAACGTACACGATATTGGTTCGGGTTATTAATGCTACGACACCCATTGTCATCAAGAATCACAATAGACGATGCTAATGGCTGGATGGAGAAGTAGTAACTTAGTTGAAGCCATTGTGTTCCATAACTGTCTCTTCGCTCTGAGTTTCACGTCCTTCCATGTCCAACATTTCTAAGTTACCATACGTCTGGCTACAGATTTGAAATTTCATCATTGATTTACTCGCATACCTTGCAGAAAAAAATTCACAGAAAGAACCTTGCCTAACTTTTGCCGCGTCTCATTCGTTTAACAACTAGATTGAAGTGACTTTTAAACAAAAAATGCTGCATCTTAATTTTGGATCATCATATGTCTCAAAATGAGCCCAGCTTTTTCTTTGTTAAGAAACTTCTCATTTTATACACATAAGTTCAAAAACTACGTCAAATCGCCAGAGACGATTTTTGACGCGAAAGAGGCAGAGGACAGAATGTGACATCACATAATTAATCACTCAATATTAATCACTGCGCAATAATCTAATACCTAATCTGATACTTACTCTGAGGTCGACTCTGCTTACTTATTTATTATATTTAGTTTATAGATCAAATTATAAGTTTAATCAAGTATACTGCCGATCATATGGTTGAATCGTAAATGCGATCGATCGTCTGAGGTCTTTAGGTTTGTCTTTTTTCTGACGAAAAATTGTGAGTAGGCTATTCTATTGATTTTGACCCGTAGAATCCGTAAATGAAGGTCCCAAAATCGTAGCTGCTCCTCTTTCCAAGATACAATCGAAAAATGCCTTTTTCTATTATTTTTATTAAAAATGATGCATTAAAATGGAAAAATAGAGTTTACTATGTAATTTTGACACAAATAGTAATCATTGTTATTACATAATAATATATTCAATGAATATTGTTTAGAAACTAGACAAATGTACGTGATTGCCAACGGACGTGTATTATAAACTATCTATTTAACTATCTTTTTTGTATATTGTAAACTATTTTATTAGCTGCTATATTATAGAATATCAGTAATATTAATAATGATACGATCGAAGTTGTTGAAAGATATGTATCAAAGCGACATTTTAGAATTTGAGACTGGAAACAATAATGATAAAAAGAAATTGCTTGTTATTTTTGCAAATACTGAAGAATTATTCAATACTGTATTAGAAAATCTAAATATTATCGGCGATTACCGCCTTAAAATTATGGCTGATGGTGGTAAAGGCTGTTTTTAAATTTGCATGTCTGTGATAGCTGATGTATCAAAAGTTCCTCCATTGAAAAAAAGTAGTTTATAACGAAACAAACACCAGAAATAACTGGACCAGTGTAAATAAATTAATCATAGTTTGTAATGGACCAGAGATAAAAGAATTAGAAGCAATTTATAATACTGATAGAGACAAACATTATGAATTGAAAACATATGGAGATTTGAAAAAAGATAATCAGAAGTATGTTCTTTCAGGTCGTAAAACTAAATTCTCAAAATATTGTCACAGTATAATAAATGGGCCACTGTTTGTAGAGAAAGACAACATATGTGTACTAGAAAAATGCATCATACCCGAGCTGCATATTCTACAAGGATTTGTCAATCACCTTTTTTGGGACGGTCTAGTACCGTTACTTGATCGAGGAAGAGCACTACACTGACCTATGAAACTGAAATTAGTATCCAAAAATTATCATGGTGAAATATTGGAAGGAACTGTATGCAGAAAATTGCTGAAAGAACCCGATAAATTACTGGATCCTAATATTTATAAAGATGTAGGTCAGTTTGGTTTGATACCTGACGTAAGTGCATTTAGGGCGATAAACAAAATAGTTCATTTCTGATTTTCGAAAAGAAAATTTAACAATATTAATCACCGAGGCAATTTGTTGGAAGAACTAGCAAAGGCAGTAATGGCAACAGATATCTCGATCACATGGAAAGTACATGTTTTATTTGAGCAGTTTGAAGATTGTTTAATATTTTCGAACATTCAGAAGGTTCAGGACTATGCTCAGAACAAGCTGGAGAATCGGCACAGAGAATTTTTACGATTTTGAGAGGAAAGAAAAATAAATTTGATCAGTGATTCCTCTTACCTACACACACTGAAAGATGCTGTTGTAGAATTCTCCTCGTTTCATTTATAAAAAACACAATTATAAAATTGTAATAAAACTTTTCACTATTTGTGACAGATTTACATAGTGTACTTTATTTTCCCATTTTAATGCCTCATTTTTAATAAAAAATCACATTTTTCGACTATATTTCAGAAAAGGGCGCAGCTACGATTTTGGGACCTTTATTTTCGGATTCTACGGGTCAAAAACAATAGAATAGCCTACCCAGAATTTTGCCTCAGTCAAAATAAACCTGAAGACCTCATACGATCACCGTGGCGAGTAGCCAGTTCTTTAGATGCTTGCAAAATATAAAATTAGTCATTTTATTTAGCAACTAAAGTACTCGTATCTAAATACAGACTTCACACTCTTCTTTCCTATGCCCCTTTTTACCCCGTTTTCAAACAACTTTCCCTTTTCCTTGTTTTTTTCACTTAAATGTGAACTAAATTATTAAAACTCAATCAGAAAATTGCACTAGTTTTCGGTGAAAGTTAGTGATTTTTAATTGAAAGGTCTAGAATTATATTTTTTTATGTGAAGAAACAATTTCGTTTTCATGTGCACAATTACCAGTTTGATTAAAAATGTATGCGTTTTATTGTAAATTCATCTTTTCGAGGTCATGAAAATTCGTTTGTTCTTTTGTTGACAATCCATTTTTTTTCAAAAGCAAATTTAACTATTCCATTTTTGGTTAAAAACTAATAATTTGTATTTTAAAATTCAACTGTTTTGTAGGAAATTCCTCCTTTTGTTTAATAGTTCAACTGCTTTCTTGAAAATTCGTCTTTTTTGGTTGAAAATTTTATTCTTATTTTTAGTTCCACTATTTGGTTGAAAATTCATATTTTCGAATTGTAATTTAAAATTTAACTGCTTGGCTGAAAATTCAACTATATAGTTAAAAATTAACTTTTTGTTGAAAATTCAACTGTTTTGTAGAAAAATGTTCATTTTATTTCATCCTTTTCCGTCTTTTGTCTTGGAAATTCAATAATTTGGCGGAAGATGCAACTATTTGGTTGACAATTTATCTTTTTGGTTAAAAATCAACTTCCTGGTTAAAAATTTATATTTTTGGGTTAAAGCTTCAGCAAGTTTGTGGAGAATCCATCTCTTTGGTTTGCAAATTTATCTCTTTTGGTAGAAATGTAATCTTTTTCAGATAAAAATAAAACTTCTTGGTTAAAAATGTACCTGTTTTGGTTGAAAATTTAACAATTTTGTTAAAAATTCATCTTTTTGTTTGAATTTGGCTGTTCTAAATTCACAATTGAAATCTCTTCTTGGATGAAATATCAACTATTATATTTTTCGTTGAGAAGGAACCTTTTTTTCTTTAAAAATTCAACTATTTCAATAAAAATTGAATTATATTGTTAAATGCGTTACTACTTTGTCAAAAATGTAAATATTTTGATGAAAATTTGACTGTTTAGTTGAACATCTGTCTGTTTGGATACAAATTTTGTCCTTTAAGATTAAAAATTCAACTTTCTTCTTAAAAATGTCTCCTGTTTCCTTGAAAGTTCAACTATCTTGGTTGGCAGTGCGACTGCATTTGGTCGAAGTTTAATCTTTTTTGTTTAAGATTTCGACCACTTATTTGAAAGTTCATATTTGTGTAAGTTGAACATTTAACTTTTTGGTTAAAAAGTAACCTTTTTGCCTAAATATTCAAATGCTCTGTTGAAAATTTGTCTTTTTTGTCGATAAGTTTTTGGTTAAAAATTCAGCTCTCTTCTAAGAAAATCATTCTTTTGTTAGAAAATGCGACTATTTGGTTCAAAATGCTACTGTTTGTGGTTGACGTTTTTTTTTTTTAGTAAAAATTCTACAATTTTAGTCTCAAATTATTTTATTTGTTTGTAGAAAATTCAACTATAGGGATGAAAAATCATCTTTCTAGGTTAAAAATTCATTTTTTATGGTTCAAGAGTTAACTTTTTCTCGGTAAATACGACAGTTTAGCTTGAAATCCTAAAATTTTCGTTGAAAATTCATCTCGTTTGGTAGAAGGCTCATATTTTTTTGTTGAACATTCAACTATTTTGTTAAAACTTCAACATAATTCGACTTAAAATCTTAGGAATCTAAAGCGGTTGATATCAAATTCAATATGGTACCTGCATTAATTTTATTTATCAGGTCTATAAATCAATTCGGTGCCTTTACTTTAATGTCTTGTAACTTTTGGTCAAACTTGAATTTTTTCTCGCCCTAAGCTAATTTTGAAGGGCGAACCTTAAGCTTCAAAACACAATATAATAGATGGCGGCCCTGCGGACTCAACTTCAAAAATCATTATTAAATACAATGGCGTCCGACAAGGGGCATTTGAGACATTGCACTTTTTTTGCATTCCAATTTAAAAATCACTATCGTGAAGTCTGTGGAATTACTCTTCACACTAATGATTTCTGAGGTTAAGTCCGCAGGGCCCCCACCTGTTAGATTGTGTTTTTAAGTTCAAGGTTCGCCCTTTGAAACTACCTTTGGACAGAAAAAATTCAAGGTTGATCAAGAGTTACAAGAAATCAAAGAAAAGGCACCAACTTAATCAAGAGGGGTGATTTCGAAGGAATTTAGTTAATTAATTTTCAAGTTATTTAAAAGCTAATTTCAAAGTTACTTTCTCTGGTGGGGTCAAAATTGGCAGATAAAAGCGTGACGTATTTTTTTAGCAACCCCTAAGAGGATTTTGAAACGTTGCTAATTATCTTGCCGATTCCTCGGGACCGTGTGATCGTGGAATCAGACAATGAAGGGTGAAACTTGGCAGCAAAGATTCGAGGAATTCTCTTGTATCGCTTAAAGTAATATTCTCCGAGTCCTTTAGAGACTAAGCGCTGAATGAAGGTTTCGAAGGAGGGCAGAAGAAGAGCGTCTTAGAATTATTTCCTCAGCACAGACTTTGGAATCTGGTAGAAGATAGGTTGAGTCTCGCAGACAGGTTCAGAGATACCAGGGGGTGAGTGCAAAACCCGAGTCTAAAGAGGTCTCATCAGACAGACTGCAGTCGTTGAGACGATCCTCGTATTTAGCACAATTAGCTCGTATTAGCTTTTGTCGAATTCTTTGACCTGTCTCGACTCGCTCTTCCGCTTCAAGAGTATTATCGCGTTTCCTATTTAATAAAGTACACGTCATAGAGTGAATCGTCGTTTTCAGTTAACAAATATCCGCGGAATTTACCAAAGGAAAAGTAGAGATCAAAGATGCAAAGGGCTGTTTCCAAAAAGTTTTTAGAATTTAAAAAAATTCTTCTCTTTCAGAATGATTTCAAATATTCAAGCTGTTTGGAACGGCAGACAGTCAACTCCTGGATATCAAACCGTTGCATATTATTCTGATTATCAAATTGAGATCAAAATGATCCACTTTGCAAATCCAAAATTCATTTTTAAACAACTTTATTCATATCTGTCGAGTGGCAGTTGCTATACTTTTTTCAGAAAGAGGTCTAACTAGCATTTGAATAAGTCACCTTAAGTGCGTAGAATTGGTGGTATTTAGACATATTCAGCTGACTTATTGAAATGTTAGTTAGGCCCTTTTTTGATGTGTGGCTTCATTTATAAAACTGGAAATGTTTTAGAAAATTTTAAATTTCAGGTTGGGAGAAGAATTCCAATTTCCTTATGTTGGGCTATGCATGAATCTCTATGGCTTGGGAAATTAATTTTTTTTCTACAATTGTCTATTTAGGTGAGGCTCTTCACTTGGGAAGATTGCTAGAGAGATTGATCAGCAACCTGAGTCGGATTAGTGTTGCGGAACGAACGTTTTATTTAAATAAATTACACAGGAAAACTAAATCAATCTAAAAAATGTATACCGTCTCGCCCACAATACTCCCTCACCGAGTGAGTCAGGCTATCCCGAAAGGGAATGGCTTGATGGTACAATAATAATAGTTCCGACTTCTACTTCTGAAAGATTCACAACTTCCTAAGGCAAAGAGAAAGTTTCTTCATAAAAACGTTGAATTTTCGACTAAAAAAGATTAATTTTTAATCAAATAGTTGAATTTTCAACCAAAAAGATCATTTTTCCACCGAAAATAGAATAGTGCGATTTGTAGTTTAAAAAATCGATTTAAAAAAATCGATCTTTCAAGACAGTAATTAAATTTTCAACCAAAGAGGTGAAATAATAACTAAAATTATCCATATTGAACTGCGATAGTTACGTTTTCAGTTGAAAAATTATTTTGTAAAAAAAAACTAATTTTCAATAAAACGGATAAATTTTCAATAAGAGAGATAAATTTTCAACTAAAACGATGAATCATCAACCAAAAAAATGAACTTGTTAAAACAGGACTTTAACTTACTACTAACGGATTAAATTTTCAGCCAAAATGAGCCAATTTCAACCAAGAAGTTAATTTAAAAAAGAAAAAAACGAATTTTTTAACAAAATACATGAATTTTCAGCCAAATAGGTGAATTTCCGTATAAAAAAGATAAAATTTCAACCAAAAAGTTTAATTTTCAACTTAATACGACAAAACTTTACACAAAAATGGAACAATTAAATGTTCAGTCAAAACAAAATTTATTATCGAAGAAAAAAAATTTTCATCAGAAGAGTTTCAATTTTAATCAAGAACGATTGTCCAATAAAAAGAGAATAACAATTTCGACCAAATTGTTGATTTTTCAAGATAAAAAGGTAAGTTTTTAACGAAACAGTATATTTTTAACCAAAGAGATGAATTCTCTATCAAGAAAATTATTTTACTACCAAAAAGACAAATTTTTAATCAAGAAGAATAATTTTGTAACAAATAGCTCAATTTTTTATTGAAAAAAATATAATTTAAGAATGGAATAGTTAAATTTCAATATAAAAAAAATCATTTGTAATAAAAATAGAAAATCTCATCGAAAGTAGGAAAGTAAGAAAAGACATTTCAATTAAATTGTTGAATTTTCAAGCGAAAAGGGAGAATTATCTGCAAGACACTTGAATTGTCAACTAAAATGTAAATTTTCAACTAAGCCGTTCAATTTTCTCATAAGTAGTTGAACTTTTAATGAAAAAATACGAATTTTCAACCAGAAAAATGAATTTTCAACTAAAAAATTTACATTTTCAACCAAAAACAAGGAATAAGTTTTCATCGAAATCGTTAAATTTTCATACAAAGAGAATAATAATTTTCAACAGAACAGTTCTATTTTTCACTAAAAAGAATGATTTTGTAACAAAATGGTGTAATTTTAAAAAAAATAATTCAATTTTAACCAAATAATAAAATTTGTTTTTTTCCAAGAACAATTTTCCAATGAAGAGCGAAAAAAAATGTCAAGTAAATTCTTGAATTTTCAAGACAAACAACCGAATTTGTTACAATCAGTTAAATTTCTTACTTGCAAATATGAATTTTCAAAAAACAGTTCACTTTCAACATAATAGTTGAACATGCAATCCAAAATAAAAAAATTATTTTTCAACAAAATTGTTGAATTTTGAAGAAATCATTCAATTCTCAACCAAACAATAATTTATTAACCAAAAATTCAATAAGACTTTTTAGACTTTTTAAAACTTGTTAACAAAAAGAATTTATCTTTTAACTCAAATGTTTGGATTAGGAATAGTTAAATTTTCAGGTAAAGAACTCATTTTCTACCAAAAAATAAAAACGAATATATTCAACTCTGAAAATGATTGTTGTTTTCTTTCTAAAAGTGTTTATATAGATTTACCTAGTCCTGGCTTCCACTTCTAGAAGATTTACGAATTTCTAGCACCAACAGAAAATGTTTTAGAAAATTTTGAATTTCAGGATGCAAGAGAAATTCTAATTTTCCTACACTGTTCCATAAATCACTTCTGGCTCTGGAAATTTTTATCTTGCCTTCAAAAAGAGGTTCTTTAAATTTATGTAGTGTAAGTTTCGGTCGAAACTCCAAAATTCAACATTTTTTTCAAGATGTCGGAAATTTCTTTAAAAACTTAGATTTCAGTGAGCATGTAGACGGTCATGACTTCGATCTGGCATATAAGAATTGACACTTGACAGTTGCTACACTAGGGTGGTCCAAAAATGCATTGCAAAATTTTGTTTCACCCTAGAGGGCAAGGCGCCCCGACAAAAGTTTCCATTTCCGGAAAAAGAAAATCCCTAATTTTTTTTTAGAAATTTGAATATTAACACGTGCCACCGGGCACTTCAAAATCCCATTTAATTAACATGAGGAAATTTTGGATTTTCGAAAAATTGAGCTCATACTTCAAGGTTTGCTCGAAACGTGCCAAGTTTATTAGACATTGAAGAGGAGTACCTATGAAATAAAACCATACTAATACATTTCATTTTTAGCCCACCCTTACCCCCCCACAGCGCCCCAAATATAACCCAAAAATAAAAAAAATAAAAATTTTTACGTATTACTTGTTTAAACCATTTTTAATTGTTTAAACAAATGTAACTTATTTAAACAATTATTTATTCCCAAGAAATGTAAAAAATAATCACATTTTCTGATTGAAGTGTAATTGTTTGGAGAAGCAAATTTTTAAAAAGCATTAGGTAATTATTTAAACAATTACTTATTGTTTATTCTTGACATTTCTAAAAATTGACCCAGAGATGTCCAGTTTTTTATCAAATTGGTATCCTATGCTATTTTTTGTTGAATAATTATATAATTTTGATACATATCTTTTAATGTTCAATACATTAATATTTGTTTAGTCAATTTTGATTTGCTTAAGCAGTTTTTTTTAGAAAACTTAAAAAAAAATGAAATAAAATACATATAATTATTTTTCTGACTGTATAATGTATAGAAAGAATATATTGACCATTTTTTAATTGTTCAAACAAATATAATTTGTTTAAACAATTACTATTCCAAAAATACGTTTAAAATCGTATTTTATGAATGAAACATAATATTGAATGATTCCGAGGAGTAATAAATTCTGCTAAGAACTTTATGTTATTATTTATACAATTAATTATTGTTTTTTTTTCAAATTTCCTTCAAATTGAGTATGGATGGTTTACATCTTTTTTGGCGCATTATTAAATAAATCATAAAAGTCATTATAAAATTTAAATTATAAAAGTGTATTTATATTCAGAAAATACGATTTAGAAAATATTTTTGGAAAAATAATTGTTTAAGAAAATTATATTTGCTTAAAAATTAAAAAATGGTCAATATATTTTTTCTATACACTATGCAGTCAGAAAAATAATTATATGTATTTTTTTAATTTTCTTTCTTTTTAAGTTTTCGGAAAAAAACTGCTTAAGCAAATCAAAATTGTTTAAACAAAAAACTGGACATCTCTGGGTCAATTTTTAGAAATGTTGAAAATAAACAATAAGTAATTTTTTAAATAATTACATAATGTTTTTTCAAAAACTTGCTTCTCCAAACAATGCCTAACTATTACATTTCAATAAGAAAATACCATTATTTTTTACATTTTTGGGAATAGATCATTGTTTAAATAAGTTACATTTGTTCAAACGATTAAAAATTGTTTAAAGAGTAATGGGAAATATTTAAATTGTCCATTAGTAATTATTTGTATGAAAAAGACGACAGAAATTGCTAAAAAGTAACAATAATAAGTAAAAATGTAGTTTTTTTATTTTTAGGTCATATTTGGGGTGCTGTGGGGGGCAGGGGGGTAAGGGCGGATTGACAATACATTTTTTATCAGTATGGTTTTATTTCATAGGTACTCCTCTTCAGTCTCTAAAAAACTTGGCACGTTTCGATCAAACCCTGAAGTATGAGTTCAATTTTACAAAAATCAAAAATTTCCCCACGTTAATTAAATGGGATTTTGAAGTGCCCGGTGGCACGTGTTAATATTCGAATTTCGAAAAAAAATTATGGATTTTCTTTCTCCGGAAATGGAAACTTTTGGCGGGGGGCCTTGCCCTCTAGGGTGAAAAGCGTTTTTTGTACCACCCTAGTGTACACTGACTTCAAGTGATTTCAGTGACTACCCGTGAATTCAAGTGACTTCATGCCAATGACTTCAGCAAAAGTGTACACCTGAATTCACGAGTTGTTCACCCCTCGTAAATTTCTATTAAAAGAGATAAATTTTGCACAGAGAATGGAATAGTTAAATTTTCTGCCAACAAAATTAATTTGTCATTAAAAACAACTAATTTTCAATCAAAGAAAAGAAATAATCTCACATTTTTTGGACAACCCTCATGTACATACTTTAATTATTCATAACATGTTTGATATTTTGAAATCTAAAATATATTTGTAATGTCCACCAGAAGTTTAAGTCATATGTTGATAAATATACAAAAATAATCAAACAACCGCCAAATTATTCCTAAAATAAACGATTCCAAAAATAATTTTTGAAACATCAAAAAGTGAAGTTAACATCCCAATTTTGAAAATTATGCAGTTTATGTAATTTTAAACGCCAAATATTGAAAATCGACCACCAAACGGCCACTGAACGACCACCAAATGATTACAAAAAGAATTTTCGAAAAATATCCAAAAGTAATGTGAACACCCCAATTTTGAGTGAAAATGCTGTAGTTATTGTGATTTTGACCACTGAACGTAAAAAATCACTAACGAGAAACGACCACTAAAGACTACCAAATGATTACAAAAAGAATGTTTGAAAAATGTCAAAGAGGGGAGAGCAGCGTGAAGTCAGAACTCAAACTTTGACAATGCTGCAGTTTTTGCAATTTTGAATACCAAACAATTGCAAAAACAATTTTTGAAAAATATCAAAAAGTTGAGAGCAGCATGAAGTGGGCACTCAAATTTTCAGAATGCTGCAGTTTTTGTAATGTTGACCCCTAAACTTAAACAATCATCACCAAACGACCACCAAGCTACCACCAAACGATTACAAAGAGAATTTTTGAGAAATATCAAAAAGGAGGTCCGATCAGCTGGCACCTCCACAACAGAATATCAATATTTCTTTGAAACCAGAATTTCGGGCAAATTTTGGGCAATAATGCCGATTTTTGGGCTCTTGTATTTTTCCAAAAAAACAAAATTTTGGGTGGAGGTGCTAACTGCCCGAGCAGCTAGCACCTCCAGTAGATAAAAACCTGGAATTTTTCAAATCTAATCATTCCAGAATTTCGGGCTACTTTCGGGCTCTTGAAATACCAAAAAACCAATTTCGAAAAAACAACCCCTATCATTGAAAACCAACCCTCAATTTTGAAAAATAATGTTTGGACAAAATAAACCATTTCAGAATTTCGGGCTATTTTCGGGTTCTTGAAATACCCAAAAACAAATTTAGAGAAAACAACCCCTGTCACTGATAACTAACCCTAAATTTTGAAAAATACTGTTTGGACAAAAAAAATTACTCCAGAATTTCAGGTTATTTTCGGGCTCTTGAAATAACCAAAAACAAATTAAAAAAAAAACAATCCCTATAATTGACAACCAACCCTCAATGGTGAAAAATAATTGTTGGATAAAACAATCTACTCCAGAATTTCGAGTTATTTTCGGGCTCTTGAAATAACCAAAAACAAATTTCAAGAAAACAACCCCTGTCACTGACAACCAACCCTCAATTTTGAAAAATACTTTTTGGACAAAAAAAATTACCCCAGAATTTCGGGGTTTTTTTCGGGCTCTTGAAATAACTAAAAACAAATTTTGAAAAAACAACCCCTATCATTGACAACCAACCCTCAATTGTGAAAAATAATTTTTGGATAAAACAAACTACTCCAGAATTTTAGGCTATTTTCGGGCTCTTGATATACCCGAAAACAAATTTCAAAAAAACAACCCCTGTCACTGACAACCAACCCTCAATTTTGAAAAATACTTTTTGGACAAAACAAACTACTTCAGAATAGTTGAAGTTTCAGCTAAAAACGAGAGCCAAAGAAATAAATAATTTTTAAGCAAAAAAAAAAAAAAACTAATTTTTAAATCGTTTAAATTTAAACCAAAGAGACGAGTTTTCAACTAAAATGATGTTCCTTCCACCAGAAAAATAAATGTTTAACGAAGGAATTCAATTTTCAACCAAAGAAGATGACTCTTTAACGAAAAATGTAATAGTTGATATTTCCAATTTGTTTTATTTTCAAACAAAAAGGGCAGATTTTCAACAAAAAAGGATGAATTGCTAATAAAATTGTTGAATTTTCAACAAAATTTCAAATTTCTACTATTATATTATTGATTGAGAATTCATCTTTTTTGGTTAAAATTTTTTTATTATTTGGTTGAAATTTTTATTATGTAGATGAAAATTGAACAATTCTGTTAAGAAGACATCCTTTTTGGTTGAAAATTCAACTGTTTCGTTGAATATTTGGCCTTTTGGATTGAAAACTCAACTTTTTTTGTAGAAAATACGTCTTTTTGGGTTGGACTTGAACAATTTGGTTGATTTTTTTTTACTGACACTTTTGAATTCAACTGTTTTTTATAAAAAATTAAAATCCTTTTTGGTTGAATATCAAATTTTGTTGGTTAAACATTCATAGGTTTGGTTAAAAATAAAAACTATTTTGTTAGAAATTCCCTTTTTTTGTTTTTGGTTACAAAGTATTTATTTCTTTAACTCAAAATTAAATGATTATATTTTTTGTGGAAAATTGATCTTTTTAGCTGGAAATTCAACTATCTGGTTAAAAATCCATGTATTTTGTTGAAAATTGGTATTTTTTGTAGAAAATTGAACTACTTGGTTGAAAGTTAAACCATTCTATTCAAAACTAATTTTTTTGGTTAAAAACTGATCATTTTAGTTAAAAATTCATCTGTTTCGTTAAAAATTTAAGAATTTTGATAAAAATTCATTTCCTTGATTAAAAATGATTTATTTTCTCAAATCAAAATTAAACTATTATACTTCTGGTGGAAAATTGATCTTTATTACTTGAAATTTCAAAAATGTTGTTAATTGTTTCTTTAGTTGAAAATTCATTTTTTCGGGTTAAAAATGTTATGCTTTGTTTAAAAGTTCAATTACTTGATTGAAAACTCAACGTTTTTGTTGAAAATTCACCTATTATGGACACAAATTTTATTATTTGGTTGAAAATTAACTATATTATTGAAAATCCACAAGGTCAGGTTGAAAATTCAACTTTTTTGTAGAAACGTTTTCTTTTTTTGGCTTCAAAATTCAACAATGATGTTGAAAAATGATTTTTTTAGATTGAAAATTCACATTTTTTTTAAATTCATCTTTTTGGGTTGAAAATTCACCTATTATGGTTACAAATTTTATTATTAGGTTAAACCGTTTTTTTAAGTTGAGAATTCATCTTTGCTGATTAACAATTGTATGTTTCGGTTAAAAATTTAATTACTGATTGAAAAGTGTAATTAGTTTGTTAAAAATTCGTTTTTATGGTTTAAAACTCCACTTTTTTGTTGAAAATTCATGTTTCTTTTTAACATTTATCTTTTTTGGTTAAGAATTTTATTATTTAATTGAAAATTCACCATTTTTGTTAAAAAGTTGTCATTTTAGGTAGAAATTTTTTTTGCAGTTAAAAATTCATGTGTGTATGCATTTATTATACTCTCTCCCTGTTGCGGGTTTGAGAGTCTACAAAAAAAACAGTACAAATTTTGAAAATCTCCTATATTCAAAGCCTACTTTACAACATTTACTACCTCTTTCCTTTCTTGCAACACTAGGAGGAAACGGAAGAATTCATGTATTTTTTTGAAAATTTATCCTAAAAAATTTGTTCGCTTTAGTTAAAAATTCAATTACTCGATTAAAAAGTTTAAAAATTCATCTATTATAGTTAAAAATTTTATTATTTAGTTAAAAATGCAATTATTTGGTTGTGAACTGATCTTTTTTTAGTTATATATTCAACAATTTAGTTGAAAATTCATGTTTTTTTAAAGATTCATCTTTCTTGATCAAGAATTTTATTCTTTAGTTGAAAATTCCACACTTTTGTTAAAAGGTTATTATTTTAGGTTGAAAATACAACTATTTAATTGCAAATTAACTAATTATATGAATATTCACTTTTTTGTTGAAAATCCAAATTCCAGATTGAAAATTCAACAATGTTGTGTAAATTTTTATTCTTTTTGATTTAACAATCTTTCTTGGTTGATAATACAATTTGTTGGAAATTTTTGTTATAGTTGAAAAGTCATGTAGTTCTTTTTAAATTCATCCTTTTTAGTTGAATTTTTTTTGTTTCTTTAGTTAAAAATTCAATTACTTGGTTAAAAAGTTTAATTTCTTTCGTAAAGATTCATTTTTATGGTTGGAAATTCACCTTTCTGTTTAAAAATAGTTAAAAATCTTATTATTTAGTTAAAAATGTAATTGTTTGGTTGAGAACTGATCTTTTTTTTTATGAAGATTCATCTTTTTTGGTTAAGAATTTTATTATTTAGTTGAAAATTCAACAATTTTGTTAAAAATTGATTTTTGGTTGAAAATTCAACTATTTTGGTGGAAAATTAATGGTTCTGTTAACAATCTATAATTTCAGTTTAAAAATTCAACTATTTTGTAGAAAATACGTTTCTTTCGACTCGAAAATTCAACATTTTGATTGCAATTTTTATTATTTTTGATTGAACAATTTTCCTTGGTTGAGAATTCAACTACTTGGTTTAAAGTTGAACTACTTTGTTAAAAATTCGTTTGTTTTTGTACGAAATTAATTTTTTTGAATGAAAATTGAACTACTCTATTTTTCGTTGAGAATTCAACCAATGGTTAAAAATGTATCAATTTTATTGAGAATGCAATGTTTTCAGGAATATTAAAACGTTTTAAATTAAATATACTGCCCACATTAATTCTATTTAAAAAGCGCATTTTGTCCTGTGAAGCCTAGTATCGATAGATTTGAAAAAATATTGTTTTGGCATATTCTTTTAGTATAGAGGGAGGTGTAAGAAATATGAATTAATTAGAAGAATGAATGAATGAATGAAATAAATTATTATAAAAGAGTGAGGAGAGGAGCTTACCGCAAAAATGGTATTTTGCAAACCAAAAGGAATGGGCGTGAGCCTCGTGAAGAGCACAACCTTAAATGCGAGAGGTCCAGAAATGACCCTCAAAATGGCTCGAGCAGTCTCACTTTGTAGGAGTGCCCCAATGGGCAATTTTGAGGAAAGAGCGCTGAGCGTAAAGTGGGCAATCGCAATTCCCAAATTCGCTGAGAGGACCACCATCATGATTCCTCTGAGAAGTCCAAACAGATAGCCGCTGGCGATGAGGAGGAAGAGGTAGCCGATGACGATCGGAAACGAGACGACAGTAAACAGCGCCACGAAAATTACTGTAATTATCCAGCCATTTTGATGCTCGATCCAATAAAGGAGAACCTTTATGTAATCTCGACAAACAAAAATTATTGCGCCTACTATTGCTAAAGTTGCGACAGTTGCTGCCACATAACAAATTGTGTTCTTGCTGTCCATTGCGGTGGAGGAGCTGCTTTTTTCCTGCACAAGCAAATCCACATGTACTAATATTTCTTTTTTCATCACTTTTCACAAATTCAACTATCATCCAAATATTTTCACGATTTTAACACTTGTTTCTAATGTAAAATTCACCTTTTTCTCCAATTTTCAACAGTTCAAAGTTAGACTCTTGAAAATGAAAGAAAATTGAATTTTCAACTGTTGAAAACTTGAGAAAATTGACAATATTGACAATTTAATTTTCAATTTTCAACCGTTGAAAATTTAAGAAAATTTAAAATTGGATTTTGAACAGTTAAATTTTCAATCTTCTTCAATTTTCAACACTTGTATTCACAATTTTCTTAAATTTTTAAAAGTTTAAAATTGAATTTTCAATGTAGTGATCACATTGAATTTTTAACAGCTGAATTTTAAACAGTTACATTTTCAGCTGTTGAAAATTGAAGAAAATTGAAAATTCAATTTTCAAATGTTAAATCTTAAAAATTGAAGAAGATTGACAATTTCATTTTCAAACTTCTTCAACTTTCCATCGTTGAAAATTGAAGAAAATTTAAAATTGAATTTTGAACAGTTAAATTTTCAATCTTTTTCAATTTTTAGCAATTGAATTTTCATGTTTCTTTAATTATCAATTATTTTCAACTGTTGAAAATAGTAAGAACGAAAATTATAAACTGAACTTTGAACAATTAAATTTTTAATTTTCTACAATTTTCAGCAGTTGAATTTTCAATTTTCTTAAATTTTCAACTCTTAAAAATTGGAAATTTAATTAAATTTTTTTGTAAATTATGAATTTTTTGAAACTTTCACCAGTTGAAATTATATTTTCAATAGTTGCATTCTTCATCGTTAAATTGTAATCTTTTAATAATTTAAAAAATTAAAAATTGAATTTTCAACGTTTGAAATTGAAAGAAAATTGACGATTTAATTTTTAACAGTTGAATTTTCTTTTTTTTTCAATTTTCAATTGCTAAAAAGTGAAGAAAATTAAAACTAAAATTAGCGAAGTTAAATTTTTAATTTTCCTAAATTTTCAGCAGTTGAATTTTAAACTCTCTTAAATTTTCAACAGTTAAAAATGGAAAATATAATTTTTAACGTTCTGAAATTTTGAACAGCTGATAATTGAATTTTCAACACGTGCATTTTTAATAGTTAAATTTCCAACTATTGAACATTAAAGAAAATTGAAAGTTGAATTTTTAACTGTTGAAAACAGTTTAATTTTATTTTTTTTGTCTACAATTTTCAGCAGTTGAATTTTCAATTTTCTTAAAGCTTCAAAGTTAAACATTGAAAA
Organism: Andricus grossulariae; assembly: GCA_011634705.1. NCBI lineage: Eukaryota > Metazoa > Arthropoda > Insecta > Hymenoptera > Cynipidae > Andricus > Andricus grossulariae. Next base: position 20,917,152 of record JAABKJ010000755.1, read on the forward strand.
ATTGATTTTTAATTTCTTTTATTTTTCCATGTTTTTCAATTTTCAATAGTTGCATTCTTAACCGTTAAATTTTAAACTGTATAACAATGATGAAAATGAAAACTGAATTCAAAAGTTTGAAAATGGAAGAAAATGGAAAATTTAATTTTTTAAAATTGAATTTTCAAATTTCAACTACTGAAAATAGAAGAAAATTAAAATTGAACTTTCAATTTTCAACTACTGGAAATAGAAGAAAATTAAAATTGAATTGTCAATTTTCAGCACCTGAACTTTCAATTTTCTTTAATTTTAAATGTTCTAAAATGTTGACCAGTTGAAAATTGCATTTTGAAAAGTTGAATTTTATCAGTTAAATGTTGAACTGTTCAAAATTAAAAATTGAACTTTCAACTTTTAAAAACCAATTGAAATTGACAATGTAATTTTCAACAGTTTAATTTTCCACGGTTAAAAACTGAATTTTCAACACATGAATTTTCAATGTTCTTAAATTTTCAACAGTTGAAAATTGATCTGTTGAAAATTAAATATAATCGTCAATTTTATTCATTTTTGAGCAGTTGAATTTTCAATTTTCATAAATTTTCAACAATGGAAAATTGAGCTGTTGAAAAATGGAAAAACTTTAATTTTCAACAATTCGATTTTTAACAGTTTAATTTTCAATTGCTCAAAATAAAAAGGTAGTATTTTCAGTAGTTGAATTTTAAAAGTTGAAAATCCAATTTTCAATGTTATTAATTTTTTAACAGTGGTATTTCCAACGTTTTCAAAGTTGTTTATTATAATAGACAAAGAGGTTGCATATATCATAGATTAGTGTTTATTGTAATTTTGTAGAATGCTTTGCGAAAACTATGAAAAGGATAAAGACTTTCTGGCAAACCCAATAAATTAAATTCCGTTAAACTGGAAAATTTTTCATTTTATACTTGTGTAAATTGAACAGTTCAAAGAATGGTTTTTGGTTAAAAAATATAAATCCACGCTATCATTGTCAAAGCTTTAAAATGAAGAAACAATCAATAAATTTGTAAATTTTCAAAACGATATAATTTTAGGTATCTTGAAGTTAGAAATATTAAAAATTGAGCGATTACTTTTTTTTCTTCAAATGAACCATTTTCAAATTAAAAGAAAAATTATTTAAATTTCAAGTCCTTCCATATTAATAATGATTAATTTGTGATTAAGACATAAAAAAATCAATATTTTCACTTACAAATTAAAATTTTTTTAAATGAAACAAGTAAAATTGTAACGTTCAAAGTCTAAGTTTAGCGAAACGACTGAAAAATCCTGAAGAATAAAATTGCCGACATTTAAAATATCAGGCAATATAAAATTGTTTCAATAATGAATAAAATAACAAATACGCTCATCAAAGTGTTATATTTATTATTTTATTATTGAAAAATATTTCAATTGTTTCGATTTGCGAATTTGATAATTGGTGAATTTCCCAATGGTCAGCAATTTTACAGTGTCGGATATTTTATAATGTCGGCAATTGTCTTTCCTGAATTTTCTATTATCGGGAATTTTTCAATTTGGTAATATCATAAACTGTCGCGAATTTTATTATTCGGGAATTTTAAATTGTCGGCTACTTCTAATTATGGGAATATCATATTTGAAATATTTTCTTTTTTGAGAATTTACGGGTGACGGGAATTTTATTATTCCGGATTTTTCACCGTCCCTGAAAATTGATCACTTTCGGCACAAAATTTCATTTTTCTTGCTTAAAAATGTAAGTCTTTGGTTGCAAATTAATGTGTTTTAGTTCAGGAATCAACTGCTTGGCTGAACTATTTTGTCAAAAATTCATTTCTCTAGTTGAAGGTTTATAATTTAATGTGAAAATTCGTTTGTTGTTGTTGAAAATAAGGTTTTTTAACTGAATATTTAACTATTCTATTTTTGGTGGAAAGTTTATATTTTTTAGTTAAAAATGCAACTGTTTGATTAAAAATGATTCTTTTTTGATTGAGGATTCAACTATTTTGTTGAACATTCTTCGTTTTGCTGCAATTAAACTATTTTTTATGAAAAAATCATTTTTGTTGTTGTTGAAGATTCATCACTTTAGTTGAAAATTAATCTCTTTGGTAGAAAATTTAATTATTATGTGGAAAATTCGTTTTTTTTGTTCAAAATTAATTTTAACTTAAATTTTAACAACTCCATTTTGTTGAAAATTGATATTTATTAGTAGCAAATTATTCTGTTCGGTTAGAAATTATTTAATTTTGAAGAAAATTCGTCTTTTTGTTTTGAAAATTCGTCTGCTTTGGAGGAAACTTAATTTTTTGTTTGTTAAAGATGCAACTGTTTGGTTAAAAATTATTCTTTTTTGGTCGAGGATTAAAATATTTTGATGAAAATTCTTCGTTTTGGTATAATTAACCTTAAAAATTAATTCTTTTGGTTGAAAATTCATCATTTTAGTTGACAATGAATCTTTTTGGTAGAAAATTGAACTATTTTGTTGAAAATTCGTTTTTTTTTTGGTAAAAAATTCATATTTGTTAAAAATTCAATTTCTTCGTTGAAAGTTGAACTATTATATTGAAAATCCATTTTTTGGTATTGAAGATTCATTACTTTAGTTGAAAATTGATCTCTTTGGTAGCAAATTTATCTATTATGTGCGAAATTTCTTTTTTTTTTTTGTTCAAAACTGATTTTTTTCACTTAAAATCTAACTATTCCATTTTTCGTTGAAAATGATCTTTTTAGTTGAAAATTAATGTTTCATTAGAAGTTCATTCAGAAAATTGAACTATAATGTGGAAAATTCGTTTTTGTTGTTGTTAAAAATTAATTTTTTTATCTTAACATCTAACTATTCCATTTTTGGTTGGAAATTATCTTTTTAGTTGAAAATCAATCTGTTTCATTAGAAATTAATTCATTTTGTTGAAAATTCGCTTTTTGTTTGTTTTGAAAATTCGTCTGGTTTGGTAGAAATTTAATTTGTACTTGTTAATAATGCAACTGTTTCGTTACAAACTATTCTTTTTTGGTTGAGGATTTATCTATTTTGTTGACAATTCGTCGTTTTGGTAGAATTAAACTATTTGCTATTTAAAATTAAAATATTTTTTTGGTTGAAAATTCAATTACATAGTTAAAAGATGGAATACTTTGTTCAAAATTCATTTATTTTGTTGAAAATTTGTTATTTTTCTGGGATGAAAATAAATTGTTTTGAATAAAAATTTAGCTATTCCACTTTTGGTTGAAAATGATATTTTTTATTGAAAATTCAACTATTCGGTTGAAAATTCATCAGCTTTGGTAGAAATTAAAATTTTTTTTTGGTTTAACATGAAACTGTTTCGTTGAAAATTCGTCTTTTTTGATCGAATAAATGTTTTTGAAGTAAGATACAAATATTTTTTAGTTGAAACATTAACTATTACATTTTTCATTGAGAATTTATCTTCTTTGGTTGAAAACTCAACAACCTGGTTGAAAGTTTAACTACTTTGTTAAAAATTCATTTTTGTGGTTGAACATTCATCAGTTTAGTTGAAAATTCATCTCTTTGGTGGCAAATTTAATTACTTAACTGTTCAAGTTTTGACATTAAAATTTGAATTTGTTTAATTTTAAACAGATTCAGAACCATCTTGTAAAATCAATTATTCTTCATTTTTAATACTGGAACTTCAGTTCAATTTTGAAAATCAATCATTAATTTATAAATACGGTTGATCCACTTGAAACATTTTGTATGAAAAATTTTCAATTTCAAACGCTTTTGATTTTGAATGGTTCAAGTCTTCTTTTAAGTTAAAAAGTGAACTTGACAAAAAAGCGTTGAAATCAAATTTGTTTTAAATTGCATTATATTATGTGATACGAAATGTGTGATATTTCAAGTGATTAAATACATTTTCCTTCTAAAAATTTGTAAAATTCAAGGTAAAAAAATTAATTCACTGTCATTTCCTGGTTTCCCGGTTCAGTGACCACCCTGTGAATTCTCAACCATTCGAAATATAAGAAAATTGAATTTTCAGCAGTTGAAAATTCAACTGCAGTGGAACTTTGTTTCCTGTAGTAACAAATACAGTATTTCGTAGTTAATAATTTTTGGATTATTTAAATTTATATCATAAAACCATTATATTTAAAAAAATGGACAGAGTTTGATATATAACTGTTAAATTAATTAATATTTGCCAAATTAATTAAATGATCTTTAAAATGGTTTATACAATCGACAAAAATAGCCATATTGTTAAATATAATAAAATTGGAAAGAAAATCTGTGTGTACACTACCGTCGGAAAGTATCTACACGGCCAGCGCGTGCGGTACGAAACATCACTGAAGACTTTGAAACACGATAACTCGCTCGTAAATAATGCTACATTATCTTCTTTTTTTTAATAATTAGAAAGATTACCAAGTTCCACGGCAAATGAGCGCTAGTAAAGTTATTTCTGAAGAGGAAATTAATTGTAAATAATGTAATTAGTTTAAATAAAAATTAAAAACTTACGTCCGAGATATTAAGTTTCCGAATCGTTCTAGCCTTTAAAAGAGAGAATTTATTTTCAATAAAAAATAATTACCAGAAATATCGATGATGAAAGGAAGGAGGAAGAAAATTTTAGTGCATTTTAGTGCATTTTAGTGCCGCTCGCGCTAGCCATGTAGATCAACAAAACAGTTGAATTTTCAACCCAAAAATACAAATTTTCAACAAAACAATTAAATTTGTAACCATAAAAAATAAACTTTCAACTAAAATTTTGAATCTTCAATCAAAAAAATAAATTTGGTAAAACTAGTTCAACTTTTCAAACCAAAAAATATCGTGTCCCAACAAAACATACATGAATTTTCACTCAAATAGGTAAAAATTCAGTTAGAAAAATTAATATTCTACAAAAACAATATTTGAATAAAATAATTACTTTTCAACCCAAAAAGATGAATTCCGACACAAAATAGAAGAGTTAATATTTCAAATAAAAAGGATATTTATTTAAAATTAAAAACCGTTGAGTTGCATAAAAAAAAACGAATTTCCAAGAAGCACATGAATTCTGAATCCAATCATTAAATCTTTAATTGAAAAAGATCAATTCACTACCAAAAATGGAATACCTATGTTTTCAGTTGAAAAAATACATTTTTAGTCAAAAATGGAATAGTTAAATTTACACTTGAAAATTTAATTTTCTAACAAAAGAAAAAAACTCATTTTTTACAAAATAGTTGAATCCTCAACCAAAATATGTAAATGAATTTTTAACTGAATAAAAGAATTTTCAACTAAAAAGAACTTTAAATTAAAAAATAAAAATAAAATTCAACGAAAAGACAACTTTTTCAAAATTATATCAATTTTCAACCCGAAAATACGAACTTTCAGCAAAAAAGTTAAGTTTCAACCTTTCAACCAAACAGTTGAATTTTGTACCAAACAAATAATCTAATTTTTAATCCAAAGACGAATTTTCAACATAATAATTTTATTTTATACCAAAAAAATATTATAACATAAATATTATATTATTAATTATATCAACTACAATTTTGAATTTTTAATCAAAAAAATTAATTTGGTAAAAGTAGTTCAATTTTCTAGCAAAAAAAAAAAAACAATTTTCATCAAAATACATGAATTTTTACACAAATAGTTAAATATTCAGTTTAAAAAATTGATATTCAAGAAAAACAATATTTCGACCAAATAATGACATTTTCAAACAGAAAAGACGAATTTTCAACGAAAACTAGAATAGTTGATTTTTCAACCAAGAAGGATGGTTATTTTAAATAAAAAAATATGAACTCAAGAAAGAAAAACGAATTTTTAGCAAAATAGTAGCCGAATTTTTAACAAAAACAGATGAATTTTTAACCAAATAGAAGAATTTTCAAGCAAAAAGGATCATAATTTGAAATAAAAAAAAGAGTTAAAATTAACTGAGAAGACGTATTTTATACAAGTACATGAATTTTTGAACAAATAATTGAATTTTCAACTTAAAAATATCAATTTTCAATTAAAAAGTTGAATTGAAAAAGGGAATTTTTAGCATAATGCTTGAATTTTGAACTGAAATTTTGGAATGTTTCACGAAAAAAGATGAATTATCAACAAAACATACATTTTCACCCAAATAGTTGATCAACAAAAATGGAATAGTTAGATTTGCAGTTAAAGAAATTAACTTTCTTTAAAAAAAAAAAGAAACGATTTTTGTTTCAGAATAGTTGAATCATCAGTCAAAACAGATTGATGTACTTTGAAAAGAATAGAGGAGTTTTCAACAAAATACATGAAATTTTAACCCAGCAGTTGAATTTTCTACTACAAAAAAAAAATAATTTTTTAACTCAAAAAAGATGTTAATTTTAAATCAGAAACAGTTGAATTTAGCCAAAAAATAAAAATTCTTATCAAAATACTTGACACCTCACATAAAACAGAATAATTATCACACAAAAGTTGCATTTGGAGCTGAAAAAATTATTTTCTACTGAAAAAACGAATGTTCAACAAAATACATAAAATTTCAACCAAGAAGATTAATTTTCTATAAAAAAGTCAGATTTTTATCAAAATACATGAATTTCAAACCCAATAGTTAAATTTTCAATCAGGATTAACTTTTTACCAGAACAGTTAAATTTTAAGTTAAAATATAAAATTTTAACGAAAGCAATGCATTTTTAACGAAAATGATGAATCTTCAACTAAAAAAAAAAAGTGAATTTTCAACAACAAAAAAGTTCATTTTCAAACGAAACAGATTAATTTTTAACCAGACAGAGAAGAGGAAAAACCAAATGCAATAAAATTGTTGAATTTCCAAGTGAAAAGACGAATTTTCGACGAAATGGTGGAAATTTAACCGAATAGTTGAATTTTCAATTAAAAAAGATCAATTTTCAGTGAAAAATGGAATTGTTATCTAAATCAACAGAAATAAACACAACATTCCTAAAAACTCATTTGAAATAAAAAATGATATATTCAGGTATATTTTCGTTAAATTTGGATTCTTTTTGAAATTTGTCAATATTCAACAATGTGATTATTTTTCTCGATTTTATAAACCATTTGCAAAAATATTATATTTGAGATTTAAGTTTTCCGGTTTATTCGAACAATGTTTATCTTTCTCTGAGTTTACAATCGGATTTTGAATAAGGAAAGCAAAGTTCAGACTTCCGAGAAAAATTTCAAAATAGAAGAATCATAATTACCTTTTTCATTGTTCCGCAAGATTGGTTGATTTAGCCATCTTTTTTGTCGTTTTTGTACAAGAAATACTTTCTTCTCCAAAATACGAACATAACCTCTGGCAACGAAAAGTTTCACAACTTGCACCCGATTTGCTTTTGTGCCAACACATCTGTTGATAAATATAAATTTCAACAATTTTCCATCTTCCTCTTCGTCGTAAAATGCAAGCTTGCTTATTATTGTACGAATATTACGGTTCTTTTGTGATGAGTTTTATTTTCAGAATACGTGTCAGAGATTCGTGGAAACGGTACAAATCATTATAATATTCATGTATTTATGCTGAGATTTATTATTTCAAAATAAATTTTCGTGCCGCACTCAAAAACAATAGATTCGAAATATTTTCATTTGCCACGAAACGCTTCTTAAAACCACTTAAAAACTATAAATCTTATAACCTGTCATTTCCAGTTAAAATCACAAACACCTATCATCAGGTATTTTAGGCAGTGCTCCGCGCGGGCACCTTGGGCTACTGCGCATGCGATGCATAAGGAGGTTCATTGGCTGCCATTCGCGCGCTTATTTGAAATGATGAAAAATACCATTTTTGTATTTATCATAAATAAAATTATTAATAACATTTGCATATTCATTTTCATTGTTATACACAATTTCGAAACCATAAATTAGTGAAAATAATTTAAAAAATAAAAAAGCATTACATTACATAACATGATATTTTGTATTTACTGAATACTTATTTTATTTTTTGACCTAATGCTCAGAATATATTGAAAATCATCCACGTACCACTCCAACATGTTAAATTATGATTATTTTCAATTATTAATAAAAAATAAAAAAATGTATTTTTTACGATTTCAAATAAGCGCGCGAACGGCAGCCAATGAACCTGCCTATGCGTTGCATGCGCAGTAGTGCAAGGTGCCCGCGTTGGGAGCACTGATCTTACGCTGTGCTCCCAATTTTAGGTTCTTTACCTATAGCGCATGCGTCGCGTCAACAACTGGATTGGCTGCCTTTGGCGCGCTTATTTGAAATAATTATTTTTGTTTTGTTTTTGTTTATGATTCTTCACAACAAATAATTATTGTAAAGTGCATATAGAGAATAACATTGATTTGAGATGCATATTTGCGATGAAAAAAGTATTCCTTTCTGCATATTTAAAACCGTTTATTTATTTTCAAGAATTAAAAATCAAATAATTATTTTACTTTTTACTTTTTAAGTTTATTTTGTAATCAAAGAATTAGTTTCAATAATTTTAAAAGTATTGTTTGTTGCAAACAATTTTCTGGTATATTCAATCATCTTAAATAAGCGCGCCAACGGTAGTCAATCCAGCTGTTGACGCGACGCATGCGCAATACAAAAAGATACCAAATTGGGATAATTGATTTCAGGTTGGGTAGGTGAAATCCAAGATGTCTGTACACAGAGGGCCAAACAATAATACAAGTTACATGCGATAGAACTTTATTTTTTTAATAACTTGAAAAAAAAAAGAATTTTTTAATATAAGTGCATTCGGACATTATTTTCTACTTTTCAAAGATTAAATAGTAATATCGATAAAAAAATTTGTAATAATTTTTTTATTTAATAATAAATGACAAATTTCATTTTTACACAAAAAAGGCGAAATTTTTACAAAATGCATGAATTTTCAATCACATAGTTACATTTTTAACTGAAAAAGATAAGTTTTTAACCAAAAATGGCATAGTTGAATTCTCGATTTAAAAAATTAATAAAGAAAATCAACTTCAACAAAATAGTTAAATTTTCAAACGAAGAAATTAATTCACAAGCAAAAGAATAATATTCTATCAAAAAAGATTACTTTTCTACAAAATACGTGAATTTTCTATCATATAGTTGAATTTTCAACTATAAAAGGTAACAGTTTAACCAAAAATGGAACAGTTATATTTTAATTGAAAAATAACTTTCAATCAAGCAAATAAACTTTTAATCAATAAGATGGATTTTCAAACAAATAATTTTTCACTGAAAAAGACGAATTTTCAACTAAAAAATTTAATTATTTGATGTTATGGTTTTTGACCAGCAAAGTATATATGTTAATGTTTTTTGTCTACATGGTCAATAATCAATATTTTTGAAATATTGATGATTAATTTTTAAAGTTGTGAAAACAATCTCTCTAGCTTCGCTGGGAACCCTGGATCGTTCAGATTAAAAAAGAAATATAAGAATGGAAAAAAACGAATTTTCAACAAAATCGGTAAATTTTCAACCATATAGTTGCGTTTTCAACGAAAAAAAGATGAATTTTTAACCAATAATAGAATAGTTCAATTTTCAGTTAAAAAATATTCAACAAAAAAAAAAAACGAATTTTCACCAAAATAGTTAAATATTCAATCAAAGAGATGAATCTTGAAAAAAAATGAATTTTTAACATATTAGTTGTTCTTTCAAGCAAAATTTTTTATTATAGGTAAGCTGTTAGTTTGTTGATCAGTGCAGTAATTATATACGAAAATGTTAATTTTTGATCTACTGATCTGTCAGCAGCACAGATCAGTAGATCAAAAACTAACATCTTCGTATATACAAAAAATTTTATTTTTCGCGGAACTTTGATTACAACACTTAGCGCCATCTAGCGGCTGGTAAACTCCTCTATTTGGTATTTGAAGTTGTGACGTCAGCGGGCAAGATGTTTTCACGCTGAGGGCCAAGCCACAATACCAATTTCACGGGACGACATTTCATTATTTTGATAACTTGGAAAAAAAATTTACCGTAAAAGTGAATTTGGAGGATATTTTTGTTCTTCTTAAGCTGCTCCTTAGATAATAAATTTGTTAAAAATATTCTCGATTTTATTATTCAATTGAGAAGATTTTGTGAAACACAAAATAATATCCAAATACACTTTTGGAGATTTTTTTCCCAAGTTATTAAAAAAAAAAGAAGTCTTGACCCGTGAAATTGGAATTATTGTTTGGCCCTCAGCATGAAGCCATCTAGGATTTTCCCCACTTCACCTGAAATACCTAATAACCTCATTGGCTCTTGTTCACGCGCTAATTTGAAATTATTAAATATGAAAATCAATTCTTTACAGTACTAAAAACAAATGTGCCCAATTTTTGTTTGTCTCACGAAATTTGTAAATCAACATATAAAATTAATATCAGTACTTGTAATTCATAATACCTTTTATCTAAAATATCCTTTTACGAATACGAATACAAATTTTCTGTAGCGTCAATTTTGTGAATCGAAAATTACCAACTATTAATTTTATTGGCCGTCGCTGCGTGTACCGAAATATCGGTACACGTACACAATTTTTTTTTAGTTTGAGGAAAAATTCTAATCATTTTAAAAGATATTTAGAAGTTTATGTCGAATTTTAGACAAATGTTAAAAAAATTTTAATCAATTGAAGGGATATTTGAAAGATTTAATAGCTTTAAAGAAGATAAAGAAGAAATTTCAAATTAGAAAAACCAACAAAAATTTTAAACAAAATATAGATTTTAATAGAAGATTTTGGAAAAAACTGTAAAAGTTTTCAAAGATTTTTGAAATTTTTTGATAGAGAGTGAGTTTAAGAGATATTTAAAAGTTTTGAAAATATTGAAAAATAATTTGAAACTTGTAAAATAATTTTTAAGAGTGTCGAAAAATAATGTGGAAGATTTTAAGATAATTTCTTTAATTTTAAAAGACGAATTTAAATTTTGATTTATTCTTAATTTAATTTCCTAAATTTGCATGATTCAACCTAAAATGTATAGAAATTTTGAATGTAAAGTGCATGAAAATATTAACATTTATTTTAAATCAATATTTGTCATAAGGAAGGAACTGGTTCCTTTGAATTAAAAAACGATTATTCATTTTTAAGGAGTAAAATCAAATAATTATTTTACCGTTCACCTTTTAAAAGCCTATTTCGTAATAAAAGAAATCGTTTAAATAATGATGCAATGATTACGTATTATACACAATTGATTTTCTATTTAAAAATGACAAAAAAGTGCGCGTTGGATAGCCAATCAAGCTGCCGGTGTGAAGTAAGCGCAGTGTGATAGGATCTGAAAAGTGGTAGCCATGGTAGCACTGCGCATGTGCTAATGTAGTGATCAGAAACTGCTGCTCTCTAGTCATGGTAAGTCTGCCTTTTACGCGGGAAATATCAAATTTACATTAATCTTAGCAATTATTTTAATAAATAACATCATTAAAATTCGAAATAAACCAAATTTATAACTTTATATTTATATTTATATAAATTCATATTGCCCCTAAAATAAAAATAAAATTTTGAATTGTAAAAAAAGAGTTTGAGTATTGATATTATTTATTGAATTTTATTATTTTGTTATAGTGTAAAAAACGAGGGTCAGCAATAAAACTTAAAGAGATCTGTGCCAGTCAATTTTTTAATTTCATAAACAAACTAAGTAAGAAATACTCATTGTCTAAATTAATAAGAAGAAAGAAAACGTTTTTTGTCTTCGTTTCCCTCAAATTATATTGTTTGTAATCTTTTCTAATGAAAATTCATCCCTTTACATTTTTTGTTAATTTTATAAACAAATTATGTGAACAAATGTTCAGTGTTGGCATTAATAAGGAGAAAGAAAATAACTTTTGTCTTTATTTTCCTCAAATTATAATTTTAGTGATTTTTAGTAATTGAAATTTGTCACTTTCTATTTTTTCTCATTGTTATAAACAAAACGTATAAACAAATTCACAGTGTCAGCATTTACGGGAATAAACAAACAGTTAGTCTCCCTTATTTTCGTTAAATTATGTTGTTAAGGATGTTCAGGAACGAAAATTTTTCATTTAATATTTTCTCCTAATTTTATAAACAAATTATATAAACAAATGAACAGTGTCGGCATTTATATAGAGAAAGATGTAGTTATTTGTCTCCATTTTTCTTCAATTATGTTACCAGTTATGTTTAGTAATGAAAATTTGTCACTTGATATTATTTGTAAATTTTATAAACAAATTATATAAATAAATACACAGGGTCGGCATTTTTGAGGATAAAAAATCTTTTTTTCCTTTTCTCACTCAAATTATATTCCTTAGGATGCCTCACACCGAAAATTTGTTATGCTATATTTTTTACTAATATTATAAACAAATTATATAAGACAATGAACAGCGTCGGCCTTCATATAGAGAAAAATTTAGTTCTTTGTCTCCATTGCCCTCAAATCATGTTACCAGCTATGTTTAGCAATGCAAATTTGTAACTTGATAATATTTGTGATTTTTATAAACAAATTATATAAATAAATGCACAGTTTGGCATTTATAGGGAGAACAAAATAGTTTTTTCAATTATCATTAAGTTATGTTACATAACTCGAGTTATTTTTAGTAATGGACATTTGTCATTCGTTATTATTTTTTACTCCAATAAACAAATTATATAAATAAATGCTGAGTGTTGGCATTAGGAATTCGGAAAAAATTTAAGTATTTTTGGTAGGGAATTGGAAATGATTAATAAACTCTTCAAATCAAGAAATTTATTTGCATTACATATTTTCTCTCAATTATCGTTTAATTATTTAATTATAGTTCAAATTTGTGATTTTTCACTTCCGCTTTTAATTCTAATTCGACTAATTCTAAACAATACGTCTTAGGTATGTGCTGCACAACATATATATTTACAAAGATGGCGCCTACAAACTAATTGTTTCCAGAATTTTCATCTTAACTGCGTCGGTTTAGAATAAATAGTTTTTCAAGTTAAAAATAAAAAATATTTTTTACAAAAAAAAAGTTTCAGATTTTATGATTGATCTAATTTGATGAGGCATTGATGAGTATTTTTCTCATATCACATTTGGAAATAAAAATTGTATCAATCGCGAATAATATAAGTTGAAAGAATATAAAACTTACAATTTGTTTGAAAATTTCAGTGATTTCAGTTATTCTTTTTGCATGCAAATTAAAAACTATAATACGATTTAGTCGTGCCTGAAATAATTATGAAAATCTGATGCAAGGCAACAAGTTTTTGTTGTTAAGCAAGAAAGAGGAAATCTTTTTCTGAAATATAAATTTGACTTTAAATAAATGTTAAAAAATTGTAAACTACCGTCGGAAATTATTTACACGGCTAGAACAAGCAGCACTAAAAATCACGTATGACTTTGATAGTCGATAACTCGCTGGAAAATTATAGAAATAATCTGAAATTTACAAGAGGCAATCTCTAAAATCTTATTTTCAATTTGAGCCGGAAAAACTGAAAAAATGTTTACAAAATTCCGAGTTATGCATAAAAGTACCCAAGCGTTGCGTCTAGTTTCAGCTGATGGAAAATCTACGCAACGCTTGGACATTTTTATTTATAACCTGAGAACGCGTGAAGATTTTTAAATTTTTCTCAACTTAAATTAAAAATATGATTTAATAAATTACTTCCTGCAAATTTCAGAGTTTTTCTGTAACTTTCGATCGAGTTATCGTCTGTCAAAGTCATCAGTGATTTGTAGTACAGCTCGCGCTATAGTCGTGTATATCATTTCCGACGCTAGAGTATCAATAGAAATAAATAATTTGGTATTATTATTAAATAATTATCTCACGTTTGATTTAATTGTTTTTGTTACTATTAACTGTAACGTCGAGTGGTTCGTCCATAGATTGAGAAGATGGACTTAATTCCACTTGTGAATTTGTGTTAAGGTGATGAAAAAGGGATGTTATTTGGGGGTGTCTTGGAGGGTGAGGACCCTTAATTGTAAGATCCATCTCAGATTCTTGCGGTCTTTCTCTCATGACTAACCCAGCGTTATCATTTTCGGAAGGGCTGCCAGAATTTCTTATCGGTGAACCACAACACTTAACTCTTTCTGGAGATTTATCACAGGACATTGTATATCTGAAAAGAAAATTAAAAAAAATTAAATTATGAATTCAATAAATAAGAATTTTTCTTAACGTCCAACATTCAAATTTAACTACACTAACGTCGGACATTATCTCACGTACGAATAATAACTGATAACTTTGAAAACCGATAACTCGATCGAAAGTTCTAGTACACCTCTGAATTTTACAGGAAGTAATTTTTTAAATCTTATCTTTAATTTAGGTGAAGAAAACATAACAAATGTTTGCAAGGTCCCGAGTTATAAATAAAAATGTCTGAGCGTTGCAGCCTCGCGGCTCAGGCCGACTGAAGATCGACGCAATGCTTGGACTTTTTTATTTATAACTCGGGAGCACACAGAGATTTTTTAAGTCTCCTTGGCTTAAATTAAAGGTAAGATTTCAAGGATTACTTCCTGTAAATTTCAGACTTCTGTTACAACGTTTTTTTTTTGACGGTATTGTACAAAATTCTTAGAAATTAAAAAAATAAGAATCCAAAGATTAAATATTGTCAACACACTCCCAGAATTTCTCAATTTGAATTTAATAAACCAAAACAAAAAGGTGGAAAGGAAAAATTCTCTGATTGCTTTTAATTTTTTTTTTTTTTTTTAATGAATGATTTAAAATTGTGTTCTCCAAATTTCATCGCTAGATTTTTTTTTTAATTTTCTGAATTTTGTAGTTATATCTGAAAATTTCACCAATTTTTTCAAAAGCTTAAACAAATTTTATACTTTTTGAGATATTTTTCTATAATTGTAGAAGATTTAAAAAAATTGTAAAACCGACCGAGCGCTTTCTAATTTAGAGAATTGCATCTACCTGAAGTTTTGAACGTTCAATAGAACAAAATGTTGCTCCAACTGCAAATAAAAATAAATATTATACATTTTTTTATTAATGAATTATTTCATTTGCAAGTGGGCTTATATTCTGGAATTTGAGCTTAAGAATCTATTAAATAATAATTTGATGATAGAAATGTCTTATTAGGAAATTTTTAATGTTCAGAACTTGAAGTAGATGAGAATTTTTATTAAAAATTGGTTTAGTTTAGTATCATGTAAATAAATCACAAATGCTCGTGATTTGAAAGCAATAACAGTTTGGAAAGTCGAGATTTCCCAATTTAAAGTTGTTCTAAATTGTTATAAACAAATTAATGAATATAATTGGCATCTAATACATTTTTTCGAATTTGAATCCATTACTTATAGAGATTTTCTTTGCATAGAAATGGCAAATAAGTGAATTTGTTTATGAAAATTGTTTATACATAAAAATGTAAAATGGTCTTGGATCAAATTCTATTGTCTGCTAATTTTATTCTTCAGATGAAACGAAATGATTCTGCAGAAGAGAAGAATTTTGTACGCATTGTAATTGCAAATAATTTAATCTGTTAATAAAAATTGTTTATAACAATGAAAAATGTTATTGGATCGAAGTCTATTGTGTATACATTTTATTCTTCAGATGAAGCAATATGATTACACAAAAAGAAAATTATATATATATATATAGTAATGTTGGAGAAATAAATTTATTTATGAGCATTGTTTATAACAATGACAAATGTTGTTGGACGGCAGTCTATTTTGTACAAGTTTTGTTCTTCAGAAGAAAAGAAATAATTCCGCAGAAAATAAACATTTTCTATGCATAGAGATGCCAAAAAAGTGAATTGGTTTAAGATACTTGATTAAATTATAAACAATTATTGTTTTTCGTTGCTCAAGTGCAATTAAATATTAATTTGACACATTTTACTAATAAAATTTGTGTAAGTATTGCATTCAAACTCCAAAAATGCATCAGATACCAGATTTATTCATTAATTTGATGCAAAAAATACAATATATATTTATTAATTTGTTAACAATAATGTATAAAATGCAAAAACTTTATCGGAAATTGGAACTTCTATTCAAAGTAAGCAAAACTACTAATTGTACATCTTTTTGAGACAATATCAATAAATGGGGCTAATTAGATAGCCAAAATATAAAAAATTGCATTTTTCAAGTTATATAAGTAATTAATAAGATTTTTTAATAAAAACGATGTTAAAATATTACCGTAATGTTGCTTCGCAATATTGCAACAATGTTGATGTGAAATGTTGCTTTATAATGTTAATGCAATGCAGCCACAATGTTGTTATGAAATATTGCTGCAATGTTGCTATGAAATGTTGCTTTGCAACATTTTTGCAATTTTGCTATGCAATACTGCTTTGAAATATATTTGCAATTTGGCTATGCAATATTGCATTGCAATATTACTACAACGTTGCTATGAACTGTTGATGCAATGTAGCTGCAATGTTACTCTGCAATATTTTTATAATATTTTTGCAATTTTGCTATGCAATATTGCTTTTCAGTATTACTACTACGTTGCTGTGAAATGTTACTTTGCAATGTTTATGAAATGCAGCTGCAATATTGTTTGTAAAATTGCTGCAATGTTGCTTTGCAATATGTGGCATAATAGGCTTTATAGTTTAAGCGCTAAGGGCACCATCGGGGCTCTACGTCCGCGTATAAGCTAAACTCACCTGCTTTGCAATATTACCACAATATTGCTTCGCAATGCAGGTACAGCGTTGCTATGAAATCTTGCTTTGCAATATTAGTACAACGGTCCTGGGAAATGTTGCTTTGTAATGTTGACGCAATGTATCTGCAATGTTGCTTTGCAATATTTTTGCAATATTGCTGCAATTTTGCTGTGCAATATTGCTTTGCAGTATCACTACAATGTTGTTTTGAAAAGTTGAGGCAATGTAGCCTTTACGCTTTGTAATGTCGCTTTGTAATTTTTGTGCAATGTTGTTATTAGATATTGTTGCAATGTCGCTATGCAATATTGATGTATCATATTGATGCAATAAAGCTGCAATATTGCTACGAAATATTGCTGCAACGTTGCTTTACATTTTAGTTGCAATGTTGCTATGCAATATTGCTTCAATGTTGGGCTCTGACTCTCCAAAACTCTACTGAATTTCGTTTTAAAAGGTGAAGCTGTATACACGAATTTTATACTAAATTTGACGATGAAAAAAAAACAATGAAAAACAATTGTTTATATTTTATAATTTAGAATTGTTTTTAAAAAATTTACCCATGAGGTGGAGGTAGAATTCGATAGTCTCGACACGCTGGTACTGTTATAGGCCCATTTTCGGACATTTTTTCTGAAGCGGAAGACGCCGAAATCTGTGGGGAGGACAGAGTCGGTGGGGGTGGTGGAGAAACGTCAGGACGATCCACCCCCGGAGGCGGCGGCCTGAGAAGAAGTGGAGCAGCACTTCCCAAACCCAAACAACGCATTCTCCATGCGTCCTGTAATAATTGTAAACGAGCCTGCTTTCTCCATTTTGCACGCCTATTCTGGAACCAGACCTTCAAGAAAAATATTATTAATTTTTTTGCTATTAGATCAATTTTTATTTAAACAGTGTTAGAAAAAAGTACTTTTTCGAGAAAAATATTTTTTCTTAGCTCTGAAGACATAGATATATTTTTAATCATGCTTATCTACAACTTGAGCGCAGAATAAAAAAGTAAATTATTTGTTCATTGTAAAATTTTAATGTTATGAACAATTTTTATGAACAACTATCATCCATTCTTCAAGGAACCTTTTTTCGTGAGCTAATGTAGTTCGAAGTAGCTTCTTAGGCTTATTAAACAGCAGAAACTTATTAATTATTCTCATGATGCTTTGTTATAAATAATATAAGCAAACAAATAAAAAATTTGCATAATTTTTGGCGAAAAATTTGATTGCAGAATGTTTTTAATAGTTGACGTTGATCTTTGTTATAAATAATTTAAGTAAGCAAATAGAAAATGTTCAACCTTTTTTGCGAAAAAAATGGTTTACTTCTTAAATGTAACGGAATAGCTGATTAAACTTGATAAATTAAAGAATATTGTCAACACTTAACATATTTAGGTAAACAAATAGATAATTATTAACCTTTTTTTTGCCATTTATTTCCTTTCTTATATGTATCATAATAGCTTATCAGACTTACCAAATGAGTAAAAACAAATAGATAAAAAGGAATTTTATTAATCCAAAATAGAATGAAACTTTTTTATTTGTCCACACAAAGAAAAAGAAAACACATTTTTTCGCAAAAAAGGTTAAAAATTATCTATTTCTCAACTCAAATTACGAATAACAAAGCCAAATGTTAAATAAACAATTTCCTGCGGTTGAATGAATCTGAGCGCTACTTCCATAGATATTATATGGCAATTGTTTTTATTATTTGTTTATTAAAATAGTTATAACAATAAAATCCTACATTAAACAAATTCACTACAATATTCCAAATTCTCTTGGAAAGGAAAAGTTACATTTTCTTTTTTAAAATGATTCTTCAGAATAGGTTCAATAATCAACAGGAATCTATTTATACTTTGAATTGTTTATCAAAAGTCTAATAATTGAATTATTAATAGAAATTAAGAAAATAAATAGGTGAGAATTACCTGGACTCGAGCTTCTGAGAGAGAAATTCGAAGGGCGACTTCCTCACGAAGAAAAACGTCAGGGTAGTGCGTTTTTTGAAAAAGGGACTCCAACTCTTGAAGTTGTTGAGGCGTGAAAGTAGTTCGGTTTCGTCTCTGCATCAAAATCATCAGATTTTTCCCATGAATTTGAAATTATTTTAGATCCAGGGAAGTTTTTAATCTACGCGGAGAAAATTTTCTATAAATTACAGCAAATTAATTAATTAATTGATTAATTATGTAAATTTATTTATTGATTCAGTAATTGATTGATTGAATTATTCATCGATTTATTTATTTATTAATGTACTAATTAACCAATTTAATTATTTAGCAAATCATTAATTTATCAATTTACCAACTTACTTATTTATTAATCTACTAATTGATTAATTGTATTATTCAACAATTTATTAGGGTCATAATTAATTATGTAAATTATTTCTTAATCTTTTCATATGAATTTTAATTAAGCAAAGTACAAACTTTTTGTGGTCGATGTTCTAAAAATATGTAGATGTCAGATCTGTTATTTCAAGCTGGGAAGATTGACGTCATTAAATCATAATATAAAAAGAAGATTTTACGATAGGATAATTGATGTTTAATTTTTTTTTCAATTTTTGTTAAATACATTTTTGTTAATGCATTATAAAAATACATTAATAGGATATGTAGTTATCTTTTTAATTAAATTTGGGCCTTACTGTAATTGTTTGTGTATAAAACTTTTAAGAGTAGAAATTTTTAGTAAAATTGTGATTGGAAAAAATGATTTTAGAGTCAATTTTTATTATTGATCTAAATTATTCCAGGAATGTTTGTGACCACAAACTGAAATTTTTATAAATGTCAGTACAAAGTAGTTATAGTGACCACCCGAAGACTACCCTCGCCTTTTATAACTTTTGAAAACAATCCTTAGGAGCTCAAAGAACAACCTCCACCATTTCCAAAAATTTACAGTAACCAAATTTTTAAAAGTTCACTGAAGAACGACCTTCGCCGTTTCCGATCCTCAAAAATTGTTCCTGGGCACACAAGAAACATTCACGCCATTTCCAACTTCTAAAAATTGTCCCTAGGCGGCCAAAGAACTACCCCCACCATTTACAAATTTTTAAAAATTCATCCGAGAACTACCTCCGTCGTTTACAATCCTCCTAAAAGGTTCCTACGCACCTAAGAAACACCCACGCCATTTCCAATTATTAAAAATGGTTCCTTGGCACTCAAATATCACTTTCGCCGTTTCTAAATCTCAAAAATTGTTCCTAGGAGCACCAAAAACCACTCCCGACGTTTTCAACCATACAAAATTTTCCCAAGGCACTCAGAAGCCACCCTCATCGTTTTCAAATTACACATTTTTTTCCGGTAGATATTCATTTAGCAGAAAGTTCAACTTCCCTAATAATCATTTCCCCAAAAAGCCACTAGATCCCTAGTAACAATCTAGTGGTTCTTTGGTAACAAATGAATCCAAGAACCGTTTCAAACATTTCCAAACCTCGAAAATTGTCCCTAGGCACTCAAGAACCACCCCCTTTCCACCCTTCCCGGAAATTGTCCTTAGGAACCCGAGAACCACCCCCGCCGTCAAAATGAGATGGATTTGGAATTTACTGTTTAAAAATCATTGCACCCTTCAATTTTCACCACAAAGCTTATTTTTATTTGAATTCATGTAGAATTTTTTTACGTCTTATGAATTTTTAATTTCCTCGGAGGATTTAGTCAGTTATGCATGTTTCTTGTCCATTAATAAATATTATTTTCACGAACAACTTCGATAACCGGTAACAGAATTATGTTTTTGTTTTTTAGTTACGAAAAATGTCTTAGATTACAGTATATTTAGTATATCCAGTAAATAATACTATTATTTCAACCGTAAAAAATTGTCGTTAGGCACTCGAAAACCACACCCGCCATTTCCAAGAAAAACATTTTTCCTAGGCCACCAAAACCCACTTCTACGTTTTCCAGCCCTTAAATGTTGACCATAGGTACCCAGAAACCATCCTCATTTTTTCCAACTTTTAACAATTGTCCTTAGGCACCCAAGAACCATCCAAACATTTTCATACTTTTTGAAATTTTTCCTCAGTACTTAGAAAACCTCCTTCGCCTTTTCCAACTTTTAAGAATGGTCCCTAGGTATCTGAAAACCTGAAACTATTTTTAAAATTCACCCAAGAAACACCCTCGCCGTTTCCAAATTTTAAAAGTTGTCCTGAGGTACCTAAGAATTACCCCGAATATTTCCAAATTGTTTTACAGTTTACCCAAGATCCACTCGAGCCGTTTCCAACTTTTAAAAATTGTCCCTAGTCACCCAAAAACTACCGCCTTCTCCAAATTTTAAAAATTGTCCTTAGGTACCAAAGAACTACCTCAACTATTTCCAAATTGTTTTACAGTTTATCCAAGAACCACCTGCGCCGTTTCCAACTTTCAGAAATTATCCCTGGTTACCCAAAAACCACAGTCGCCTTTTCCAACTCTTGAAAATTGTCTTTAGCTACCTAAAAACTATTTCCACCATTTCCAAATTGTTTCACAGTTTACCCAAGAACCACTCGCGCCGTTTCCAACTTTTAAAAATTGTCCTTAACCCAACAAAATTGTTCTAACTCAAATCTTATTGAAAGTTATTTATTTTCGAGGACGAGAATCAAACTAAAAAAATCTGAAACCTACACTGACCTGGCGACGACGACCAAACATGTATTCCGTGAGTAGATCCGCTTGTGGCCCAAGTGGTGAAAGATAAGGTCCTGCCATTTCTTCTTTTTGAACTTGCTTTACTTCCGGAAGTTGAAAAGTTGAGACCGGACCGGGGTAATTCCCTGCTTAAGACGCTGAAGATTTCTTCCAAGACCGAAAGAGTTCCTCCAGTTTTTACTGAACCTGCGTCACAGTCTCCAATTTCTTCCCCGATTTGTACTGAACTACGTTATGAAGTCTATAATTTTCTTGAATATCCTAATAGAAGAGCGTTTGCAATTGCTCGGGAGATGGCGAGTGAGAAACTGAAGCGAGATTTGCGGGAATGACGGGGAACGACCCTCAGCATCCGAGAATGGTTGAGGGGTTGTTAGGGGTTGTTGAGCGTTGATTGGTGCTTTTCACCAGAGAGGCGGAGACTCGTTATTGGGGGTGTATAACACCCCCACTGTCGTGAAAATATGCTAAAACCACCACTGATGAAGCCGATCTGATAAATAATATGCTAGAGTCCACTAGTGGAAAAGGATAGATCATTTTCGATCGTTTTCGATTGTCCTATTACTTTCCTTTTTATTTTTTGCTCTTTCCCAAAACCGAGCTTCTGCTTTATTTCGTACTAGCAAACATCAATCGCGCGCTAGTTTATTCTGTTCAAAGGTGGAATAATTTGTAGTACTAGTTGACCATGATAAATAAATTATTTGGCGATCGTTTTGGAATGTCAGATTACTTTTCTTTTTATTTTTTGCTCTTTCCCAAAACAGTTTTGTTTTAGTAGATACCAGCAACATCAATCCTTCTGTTCAGCCTAGGTTCAAGGACAAACTAATTTTTAGTACTAGTTCAAAACGGTAAATAAATTATTGAGCATCTATTAAGAACCTAGATCGTTTCCGATTGTTTTGGATTGTCCTATGATTACTTTCCTTTTTATTTGTTTCTCTTTTCGGAAATCGGTTTGTTTTATTTGGTACTTAGCGACATCGAACTGTGCAAGAAGAATGTAATTGATAATACTAAGTGAAAATAATGAATGAATTATTATGAAATTATTGAGGACCGCGATCGTTTTCGTTCGTCCTATCATTAGTTTCGTTTTCATTTTTTGCTCTTTTCAAAACCAAAGTTTTGTGGGCGCGTTTAGTTTCTTCTGTTCAAGGGGAAAATAATTAATAATACTAGTTCGAAATGATAAATAAATTTTTGTGAAATTTTTAAGGACATGGATAGTTTTAGCTTGTCCTATGACTACTTTTCTTTTTATTTTTTGCACTTTTCTCAAACCGTTTTGTTTCATCAATTCTTTTGTTCAACTTCTATTCAAGGGCAAAACCATTTTTTAAACTACTTCAAAATGATAAATAGTTTACTATAAATTAATTAAAATCCTCGATCGCTTTCGAACCCTTTTGATTTTTCTCTGATTATTTTCCTTTTTATATTTTGCTCTTTCCCAAAATCGAGGTTTTGTTTTATTTGGTACTAGCAACGTCATCGACATCATCGTGTGATAAGTTTCTTCTGTTTAAGAAGACTTTAATTATTAATAATTAATGAAAATGATAAATAAATGATTATAAAATTATTAATGACCCCGATTGTTTTAGTTCATCCTGTGATTACTTTCCTTTTTATTTTTCGCTCTTTTCCAAAACTGAGGTTTTCCTTTATTTGGTACTAGCATTATCAATAGCGTACTCCGCGCGCGTTTAGTTTCTTTTGGTCAAAGGCAAATAATTTTTAATATTAGTTCAAAATTATGAATAAGTTATGACGAAATTATTAACGACCTCGATCGTTTTTTATTGTTTTGGATTGTCATACTTTCCTTTTCATTGTTCTATCCCTAAACTGACTATATGCTTTATTTGCTACCATGTCAACTTTATTGTATCTTCTTTTGTTTCCACGCGAAAGATTTTAACTTTTTCTATTTGAAAACTGAGAGTCTGATGAAAAAACAAAAAAAAAAACATTAATTTCATCACCGGAAACTTTTGTTTTATTGCAGTAATTTTTAATATTCCGCAACTTTTACGCAACAAATACAATAATTACACATCAACATTGAATGCATCATCAATACATCAATACAATGTTTAAATAAAAATATAAAATTGATATTAATCCACAATTTTTTTTTCAAATTATCTATCTTCTAAAATAATGGAAAGACAAGACAAATATTGTTGATAATATATTGTACAATATATGTAGACAAACAAAACCGTTGCATTTAAACCTAAAAGATTTTTTGATATAAAATGACTGATTTCCAGTGATTGCGACATTTTTGACACATATCGTTACACCACTTTTTTAGATAGGATACATTGTTTATAAAATTGTCTTATTTTTTAAAAACAATTTTTATATTAATGCGACGTTGTGGCAAAACAATGTTGTTAACAATTTTTCTACTTCACTCAACATAAGCGGATATTTACATAGCCTCATCCATTGATATAAAAAATGTACAAGTCATTGTAAACAAACTAAATATCTGACCAAAAAATCAAAAACACCATCATTTCTTGACAACAAAAAATTATCCTTCATCCCCTGTACTTTGGGATCGCACTGTTAGTTTCTTTATAATGTCTTGCGGATTTCTTAAGTCCATATATGAAGCAATGCTTATTTTGAATGAATTAAAAAAATTGTTAATACTATTCTGTCTTTTGTATCTTTTAAATTATTATTAAAAATATTATAAAAAAGTATGAAAATATTGTGAACAATTTATTTGTTTAAATACTTCTAAAAAATCCCCTGGAAGTGGAAGGATGTCAATTTTGACGATACATTCAAAGTTGGTGTGTAATAATTATATTTGTTTGAAAACGCTGCAGAACATTGAAAATTAATGATTTCAAATGGTATTTTAGGGTTTTCGATCGGACTGTTCGTTTGTTTATAATGATTTGTAGATTTGTTAAATCCATAGATAAGGCAACGCACGTGTACGCTTATGTTGAATGCATTAGAACAATTGTTAACACAGTTTTGTCACTTTGAATGTTTTGAATTAGTATACAAATTGTTATAAAAAGTAAGGAAATGTTGTAAACAATTTATTTGTTAAAATAATTGTAAAAATATCTCCTGGAAGTGAAAGGATGTAGATTTTGATGATACACTCAAAGTTGATGTGCGATAATTATATTTGTTTACAAAAGCTGCAGAACATTAAAAAAGGCTGTATTTTTGTTTTAATTTCTTGAAAAAAAATTCGGTCGGGCAGCATCAGAACGCCATGCCAGGCAGCCCCAGGCTATGTAATTCATTACTAAAGCAATCTCACCCCCTCGACAGCATCCCTCCACCCCTGACCCATCAGCCTCCCGCGCCGCGTTATAATATAAAAACCCGAATAGAATAGCGCGCTGACAACAAAACAAAATGAAACACAAAGCCCTGTTTTCATAATTAAAAAGATTGCGTGTTCTTCGTCCTTCTGATCCTGCCTGCTGTCTCTTATTCCTTATTATTTGCCATCTCTTTTATTTCGTTTCAGCTTCTTTTCCTCTTTCTTCTTATATTATAAGGAAAGCTGCCTTTTAATGGAAAGGCACTTTTTCCAAATACAAAGTAGAAGGTTTGCCTGGACTTTATATTATTTCCAACCAAATAGAACTATGGACAAAAAAATAAAAAATAAATATATTGAGATCAAACAGATATTACTTCAGTTTTACATGAACAAAAGATGGATACCATTCTTTGACAGTTCAGTCGACATTTAGCCTAAAATTTTACACAGAATCATCGCGAAATCTTGATTCATTGATTAGTTCTACAGGAGCGGGACTGAGACGAGAAAGTTGAATACCACCCAGCCAATCCGAGCGAGCCACCACAGCAATGACACTACATATTCACATCCGCGGTCGCAAGGTCTCGAACGACAGACAATAAGAAAAGTAATCACGTGGAACAGTAGCGTCAGGGACAAACTCCCAACAATGACAACATTTATCAGGAATAGTAAACATTTCTTAATTGTAAACTTATTTTGGATTTAAACTATATCAAATTGAATAAGCCCAAAGAAGTATTAACAGCTGGAAAACTCAAATACTTGGTTGAAAGTTGAACTAGATTCCAATATTTTGTAAGATAATATTATTCTTAAGATGAAATAAGCGACTCCACAGAGAGAATCAATTTTCTATGTTCAAGTATGCGAAA
This sequence comes from Andricus grossulariae, assembly GCA_011634705.1. Classification (NCBI taxonomy): domain Eukaryota; kingdom Metazoa; phylum Arthropoda; class Insecta; order Hymenoptera; family Cynipidae; genus Andricus; species Andricus grossulariae. The sequence continues at coordinate 20,942,763 of JAABKJ010000755.1, forward strand.
GAAGTAAATTTGTTTGCAGAAATTGTCTGTAACCATAACAATTGTTACTGAAACGTTTCTTTAATTAATTTCATAGGAAAAGAATGCCAGTCAATGTAGAATTATGGCTAAATAAACATTTCTATTCTTTACTGGAAACACTTGGATGAATGCATACCAACAGTAACTTTATCATTTCTACATTTCTAAAACTTGTATTTCAATTATACTCAAAAGCCACCCTTAAGGTATTGATAAACTGACACTGTTTATTTATATAATTTTTACGTTATCAACTTGATTAATCATTTTAAAATTATGCAATTATGCAGAGATGCATTAGGGTTTTCAGGATCTTGTACAGTACCACAGCATTTTATTTTGTTGCAGACATTTTTAAATCCATCATATGTATGCACGGCTAGCGCGAGCGGCTCTGAAAATCAGTGATGACTTAAAAACAAAATAATTCGATCGAAAATTATAGCAAAAACCGCAAATTTACAGAAAGTAACCTTCAAAATATTATCCCTAATTCAAGTCAAGAAAACTTGAACAATCCTAACGGGTTCTTGAGTTATAACTAAGAATTTTCACATAAAAAATTATGGATTTTTCGTCATTTTTAAGCTCAAATAACAATGAAGTAAAATTTATTTTGTTAAATCGTCTCGAAATTTGACTGCCTTCAAGTTGAAAAAAGAAACCTCAAAATCGGTTAAGAAATCCGACCTGTAGAACTTTTTGAACCCCAGTATGTCGTTTCGCCGCAACAGTTTGACATTGTTAGTCATAACTCGGAAACCCTTGAAGGTTTTTCAAGTTTTCTTGGGTAAAATTAAAGGTAATATTTTAAAGATTAATCACTATGAATTTTAAATTTTCATATTTTTTTTTTCAACCGAGTTATCATGTTTCAAAGTCACCCGTGACTTTTAGTGTCACTTGCGATAACCATGTAGATAATTTCCAGCGACAGGGTATTAATTATTACTAATTTATATATTGGTATTTTTCTACCAATGAAAGAAATCGAATTTTTATACTTCTTCTATATTATTTCAAAATTAGCCAATTTGCTACCTTTTTTATGACTGCTTTTCAGATAAACTTCTTTAGTACTAAACAATTAACTGACTTATGTTAGTCTCGTTATTGATATAAAAAAAGACCTAATTTTTTTAAACTTCATAACATGATTAGGAAACCCACTATCAGTAATGTAAAATTTTCTTTTGGCTTACCAATAAATTTCACATACAAAAGCCTTCCACTCATAAAAATATTGATCTGGAATTAAAGAAGCCGTCTCTTTAACATATTTTCTTTATTTAACCAAAAATAGTTTTTAAATAATAAAATCATTTTAAACTGAAGAAAAAATTTCTTTTCAATAGAAAACCATTTTCTTGAATCAAAGAAACTGTTCTTTGACTGAGAGCCAATTAATATGTTTCCTTGAATCAAAGAATCTTTTTTCAGACACAACAAATTTTAGGTTTCAACAAGTTGGGTCACATAATTTTCTCTGCATTCAAAATTCAATCATATTGCCAAATTTACATATATTGAGAAGCACCACAAAATTATTAAATTAATAATTAAAACGTCTCTTGAACAATAAATAAATTATTTTTCTCCTAGCATTTTCCTTGAAAGCGTTTTAACTTTCGCATGTTTGCAAGCACAAACAAATGCATTGTCTTATCATCAGAAAAACAGTCATTAAAATTTGTTTTGTATTTTATGCTGAGAAACTGTAATAAGAAAAATTATTCTTTCAGTGATTTTATTGCCTACAAATTTGCTGTTAACCATTTTTTGATAGGATGCGTAGTTTTTCTTTTAATCGTAAAAAATAACGTTAAAGATATAAAAAATACAATTTTTGCAAAAACGGCAGGAAATACGAAACAAATTAACAGATCAAAGTTGTTCACGCAAAAAAAGATCTAAAAATTTATTATAATAATTTTTTGATAGGACGCGTAGTTTTTATTTTATTTGTAAAAAATAACATTGAAATAATGAATAAATTTTTTCAAAAAGCAACACAAGCCACAATAAAATGTTAATTAATAAAATTGTTCGCCTAAATAATATCTACAAATTGGCCTTGGACATTTTTTTTGATAGGACGCGCACTTTTTGAAATTATAAAAACAAGTCAATGAAAATACGTTTGTTTCAATATTAATGCACCTTAGGAAATGTAATAATAATTATACATTTATTGAAATGATAGATTTTTCAGAATATCTGCGAGTAAAGATTAATTCCAGTTAAAAAACAAATATTAAAGCAATAATAGAAAAAATTGTATATACAATAATATAATAGAGTAGAACATAATTTAGAAAAGTGCGCATTTCGGACAAATTTTAATCGAGCGCGAAGCGAGAGATACATTATGAGAATCTGTACTTTAAAGCCGAAAGAGCTTTAACAAAAGAGAATTCGCAATCATCAAATTATAGTTGACGATCGTTTTACCTTTAATTTTAAAAGGTCTGTGCATAAATGAGGGGAAAGTAAAAATAGTAGTGATAAACTGACACTGTGTATTTATATATTTTATTTATTGAAAAATGAATTGAACATTTAAAAGTAATTATAAAATATTTGAATTATAAAATCAGGACAATCCAGAATCGTAAATTAATTTTTCTTCAATTTTTTTCACTTTTTCATACAATTACGATGAGTTCCATAAAGGTTGTCAGTCGCTTTTACAATATCACAAAAGTTTATTTGACTGCAGGTATTTTGAGATTTATCATATGTATAGCGATAAAGACCTGTCTCGGTCAATGCATACATAATTTCAGTTGAAAATTCATCTCTGTGAGTGAAAATTCAACTATTTGCTTTGAAAATTCATATATTTCGTTAAAAATTTATCTTTTTGTTCGCAGAAAATTTATATTTTTGGATGGAAATTCATCATTTTTGTTGGAAAATGCAACAATACTTCGTTAAAAGTTAAACTAAATAATGCATTCAAACACCAAAAAATGAGTAAATGTCAGTTTTGTGTCATTGTTCACCTAATATAGCAACAAGGTAAAAGTTTTTTTTTCAAATCGCCCTTAAGAGACCGCTTCGAAATTTACTTGGCTTCAACTTGAAAAAAAAACCTTTAAATCGGTTAAAAAATACGACAACGCTTGGATATTTAGGTATTATTAATTTTCTATTCATTAAATAGCGCAAAGTTGCTTACAGTCTCCATCACATTTCGTTTTTGTGATGATGTAAAAAGACAGAAATAGGGCAAGAATCTTTAAATTCATTAAAAAAATCTTTTGATTCTTCGCCTATATTATTTTAAAATTGGTCAATCTTCTACGTTTTTCGTGACTGTTTTTTAGACAACTTTCTTTTGAACTAAAGAATTACTAAGTCTCAAAAATGAGAAACAAAATATGACCTCAAGCTATTAAAAACTTTATAAAGTCATTCGGAGCACAGTATCAGTAACTCAAAACATGTTCTTGGACAATCATTACAGACACAATAAACTTCCAACCGGAAAAATATTTGTCATGAATTGAAGAAACCGTTTCTGTAACACAAACAATACCTTCAAAATTAAAAGAATCATTTTTAATTAATGACTAATTTTTATCGGAACAAAAAACTATTTCTTTGAATGAGAAGCAATTTTTTTGAATCGAAAGAAGTTTCTTTAAATCCATAAATATAAATACACTTTAATCATAGATAAATAATTTTACTCCTTGCGTTTTCCTTAATAGTGTTTTCACTTTCAGACTTTGTAAACCCAAACAAGTGCTTTATGTTATCATTAGAAAAATAGTTGTTGAAATGTGTTTTCTATATGTGATGCTGAAAAACTGTAGTGAGAAAATGTAATCTTTCAGTGATGTTGTTGTTTTAAAAACCCTAATTTTGGATAGATTTCAAAAAGACTTCTCGTAATATTTACAAGATTTGAAGGGCACTCAAGTGATTTCAGAAGCAGATATGTACACTGCACATAAAATCAAGAAAATAAACAATTCGAAAGAGTTCGAGGAGTTCAATAGAAAGTCAAACAACTTTAAAGAATTCAGAAGAAACTGAAAAGATTTCAAGGAACTTAGAATAGTTAACGAAATTTAAAATAATTTAAAGAATTTAACGTGCTCTTGAAAGATTTCAAGGGAATTTCTAAATTCTTCAAAGCCGAAATATTTGGATTTTCGGTTCTATTGTTTAATTTTGGCTTCATTCTTCTCCTCAAATTTTGGTGTGTGGTGCCCGGTGAAAATCAAGAGCTGAATTTCTCGATGGTATTGGTCCGACAAACATTGACTCTCAGTCTGGTGAACAGCTGACAAGCATAGGTCTGTACTAAGAGTGAGAGCATTTGGCATAATTCCTGTTGACGTTAATCGATTTGAGGCCTTGCTAACTTCCATAAAGGGACTAGGGCATCTCGATAACAAAAAACGATGTATTTTCCATCAAAGGATCGGTTTTCCAGATTCAAGTCGAATAAGACCTTCTGAGGGGAATCAGAATCTCTGAAATTAAGGAATGAAGATTTGGAGAAGAAAAACACGAATTTAAAAAAGGACACGAAAATGATTTAAAAATGTTGTTCTGCATAAGCTAAAGGACACTGAGATATACTATAACGACCTAGTCGTGTCTGTTTGCAGGGTGTTGTCCAAAGCAAACGTAGAATCTGTAGTGGTAGAATCTGCTTCTCGCCTGGGAAGCTTGAGGGTCAGGACAAGGTCGAGATTACGAAGTTGCAATTAGATGTAACCACTTGAAATTAGACGGAAAAGTTCTAACATCTGACGAGCTTGCTTATGAGAAAGTTTTTCAGGAGGCCCTCGAATCTGCCACAGGAACCAGGATGCACGCATCGTCCTCAGTAGTATGGTGGTACCACACATCGGGCTCGTCGGCCTTCGGCATCCTGGTTGGGTGTAGTTGGATAGTCAGGTGGCACTGCGGCGTGCTTTCGCACGCTGCAGCCATATCTTCCTCTTTGCTACATCTCCAGCATCCTCTCGTACGATCTTCGCAGTTCTCTGTTATGTAGCCAAAGCCTTGACAGCGGCAGCACCGTATCACCTCCGTCTTCTTTCGGACATGGCAGGACACCCAAACCATCTTCAGGTATCCCGTGCGCACCAGTCTAGCCGCCAGTTCTACGGTTAACTCTAAAAATGCCTTCAGATTACGTCTGAAGGCCTTCTCAGTCACGCTTACTTTAACATCGCCGCGCACGTAGTTTCACCGAAGTGTGTTGGCACGACGGCCTCCACTGCCTCCGCCTCGGCCTCAGTGCGTGGGACGAGCTCGCGCACCCCATTTCCACAAGGACTTCTCCATTTCGGGTTTGCCTGACACCCTTCATATTTACACCAAGGGTGTCCCCGGCTTCACCTTTCGCTTGAGGTCCCTGAGGATCTCCGCGTAGCTCGAGCCCTCGGCAGGTCCTATGAGGACCGCCTCATGTCGAGCCCGCCTTTGTGACTTCGTCTGCTTCCCGGTGGTTGCAGGCTTCTCCTCTTTATCTCCTAGCTTGTGTGTCGAGGTCCCCGCCGCTGCAGTTGTACGGGTCCTCGGCTTCTTCATCGCCTTCGAAGAATTCGCCTCAATGGGACTCAGAGTGGGCTCCCGCTCGCGCTTTTCATGCTTGGGAGTGGGAGCTTCCACGGCTTCTTTAGTCTTGAGTCCCAGTTTGATTTATCTCCTTCTTCTGCCGTGCCTTCTTCTTTTCTTCTACCTTCGCCTTTTTGCCGGCGGCCCATCCAATTTCTGATGGCACAAAACTAAAGTACCAATCAGCGCGGTATATGACATTGTGTATTTTACTCGCCTTTTCCTCTGCCTCCTCTAGTCCATGCCTGATTGGCATGTACATGTTCCTCTTTGTGTCGCAGAAGTTTTGCATCGTTGTGAGAATGCCCTGAAACTCTTCAATGAGTACTTGGGCGTCTTGCACATTATTTTCCACCTTGTATATATCTTGCTTGGCCTCAGCCTTTTGACTCACGTCAAGCTCCTCGGTCACGTCCAAAGGACCATCTAACTCCTCACACAAGCTTCGATTTTTGTTTTGTTGATAGTTTGCCATTTTGTTCCCACGAGTAGCAAGGGAAGTATGTGTCCACCCCCGCAGAGCCCCGCATGCGGGGGTAAGGTCTAAATACTCTAGGAGGCGACCTGATATCCTAGAGACACCGTTTGGAACACCACACCCTAGTGCTATTCAGTCTTCGGTACGGGTGTTACCGCCTTGACTTGGGAGTTTTTGCTTCGGTACCACACCTGGACCATTCTTCGCGACTGCTTATTTAGTTGTGTAACCGTATTCAGCAGAAACCCTCGGTACAGGGCCCCCTATCTACAACTCGCGGGTTGGAACTCGGATCATGGTTAAACTGGATTGAGTCTAATTATAATTGAGATAAATTAGTGAAATCTCCATTAGCCCCTTAAAATAGTGGTTCTTTTTTCACCATTGTAATTTGGCATCTTATTTCATACGCTTTAGAGTGAAAATACGTTTCGCTCTCACTGTCCCACGCTAGCCGCTGATAATTTGCTAACAGTCCGGTTTCTTTTCCTCCTTGCGTTTTCCTTGATCGTGTTTTCACTTTCAGACTTTGCGAACACAAACAAATGCATTATCTTATCATTAGATAAACAGTCGTTAAAATGTTTTTTGTATTTTATACTGAGAAACTGATTGTTTTAAAACTCATAATTTTCTGTAGGTTTTCAAATGACGTTTAATACCTTTTAAAAGATCTCAAGTGGATTCAGAAACAGATGTACACCTGTATTCAAGATAATAAGGGATACAAAGTAATTTGAAAAAATCTGAGGGATTCAACAGAAAGTCAAACGAGTTTAGGGAATTCAAAAGAAACTTAAAAGAGTTCAAGGAATTCTAAAGCGTTCATAAGGAATTCAAATTAGTTAAAGGAATCCAAAAGAATTGAGAGAATTCAAAATCATAAAAGAATGTACGAGAATGCAAAAGACTGCAAGTGAGAGAGTGTAAAAGTCATTCAAAAGGCTTCAAGGTTTGCAGCAATTTAAGAAAATTCAAAAGAATACAAAGAATTTAACGTACACTTCAAAGATTTTAAGGGATTCAAAAATTGTTTGGTGTCGAAAATTTTAAATTTTTGGTTCCTATGTTTAATTTTAACGTCATTCTTTTCCAAACTCTCTCTTATTTCAAACATTACAACTCTTTTGAAAAACAAATGTTTTTGAAATGAACATATTTGACGTTTTACTTATTATGTTTCTTGAATTTTCTTTTTCGGTTAAAATAATTTCAAAATTACACAATTTTAAATTTAATCATCCAAAATTGTAGACATTCAGATTTGAAGTTATGCGAAAAAAATATGAATAAATGTAGAATCAGGGTCAAATAAAATGTTGTATTCTTTATTGGAAACACACATCTCCTATAATTATTATTTAATTATACTTAAAAACCACGCCCCCCCCAAGTAGTGATAAACTAAGACTGTTTTATATATTGTATATATTATCAGTTTCATTAAAAATTTGAAAGTAATTATAAAATATTTCAATTATAAAATCAGGACAATTCAGAATCGTAAATTAATTAATTTTTCTTCAGTTTTTTACACTTTCTCATACAATTACGCTGAGTTATGTAAAGGTTGTCAGGATCTGTTACAGTACCACAAAAATTTATTTTATTGCAGACATTGTGAGATTTATCATATGTTAAGCGGAACTTATTTCCCGGGGCATATCCACCTTCAGAGTCGTCTTTGATGATTTCGTCCGTGATGATTTTTTAAAAGTTTTCTTGGCTTCACTTAAATATAAGATTTAAAAGATTGATTCCGGTCAATTTCAGATTTTTTTTACAATTTTCTTAGGTCATGACACAATTTGAAGTTGAGAAATTATTATTTATTGCAGAAAAAAAAGTAAATCTACTAAAAAGAAAAGTTTTCTATGATCAAAAATGCGAAATAAATCAGTTTGTTTATAATGATTATCTATAACGATAAAAATGGTTCTCTTTCAATTCTTGGTCATGATTGATATTATTACTTTACGTAATTCAACCACATCTGTATAAATAATGCATTCAAACACCAAAAATTCAGTAAATGTCAGTTTTATCCATTAATTGGTTTATAACAATGAAGAAATTAAAGAATTCAGTCCATCATGAAAATTGTTTTCGCAAAAATTACATGTACCTACTACTCCACTATATTTTGGAGGAAATATCAATGAACAGAGTAAAAAAGGTAGAACAAATATAAATTTGTTGTTGTCATTGTTTATCTAAATTAACAACAAACTAAAATTTATTTTTTAAATCGTCCACGAGAGACCTCTTCGAAATTTAATTGGCCTCAATTTGGAAAAAGAAACCTTAAAATCGGTTAGGAAATACAACCTCTGCCACTTTTTGAGCCCCAAGATCTCGTTTCAACGCAACGCTTAGACATTTCTAGCCATAACTTGAAAACCCGTGAAGATTTTTCAAGTTTTTTTGGCTTCAATTAAGATTAATATTTTAAAGAATACTTCCTGTAAATTTAAAATTTTCATATTTATTTTCGACCGAGTTATCGCGTTTTTAAATCATCACTGATTTACAGAGACGCTCGCGCTAGCCGTGTAGATAATTTCCAATGGTAGTGTCAATAGTGTATTTAATATTATTATTTATTTATATATTAGTAGTTTTCTATTAATAAAATAGTGAAAAGTTGCTTACGGTCTCCATCACATTTCGTTTTCGTGATTCTGTAAAAAGACAGAAAAAGGGCAACAATCTTTAAATTTTAAACCTCAAGCTATTAAAACTTTATAAAATCATTCCGAAGCCCACTACCAGTAAAGTACAATCTTATCTTAGGTTAATCATTTTCATGTACAAAAAGCCTTCCAACCAGAAAAGTATTTGTCTTGACTCTTGAATTAAAGGAACCATTTCTTTAATATACGTTTCTTCATCCAAACAAAAAAGTACTTGGAACTGAAAAAAATAATTTTTGATTACAGGACAATTTTTATTGAAACAAGAAACAATTTCTTTGAATAGAAACAAATTTCTTTGAATGAAACAAAAATTTCATTGACCGGAAGCCAATGAATATTTGTCTTTGTTTGAAAGAAATTGTCTTTGAATCAAAGGATATTTTCATATTACAAAATTTACATAAACTGAGATGAACCAGAAACTTATTAATAAAGGAATGGTCTCTCTAACAATAAAGAAATTATTTTCCTGTTTGCATTTTCCTTGAAAGTGTTTTCACTTCCGGAAGCTGCAAGCACAAACAAATGCATTATTTTATCTCAAAAAGTGCTGTAAACGATGTCTCGAAAATCTCACAATCATTGTTATTGAAATCTTGATTTTCTTTCAATTACTGGATGTTGTTTTATATCTTAAATTAGTATTTATAGAAATTAAATCTGCAAATTGAGAAACATTTGTGCTTTTTAACTACTCTTGCGCGTTTGAATCAAAACTTTTAAATTGTCTGATAAATTATTGAAAGTATTATACAAAGACGTTTTTTAGAAGACTCAAGATTTCTAAAAATTATAGGTTGTGCCAGTTTTTTTTTCCACCGGAAATTGACATGTTAAAATAAAAATCATTATAATTATGATTTATATTAGTTTTGTACTCTAAATGATCATATATTAATATTTTAAAAATATTTTTTTTAATTTGCGAAAAAATTAATATTTGCATCATATTTATATAAGAGCAGAGAAAAAACTAAAATCAATTACAATTAATTTTAAAGATTTGATCAACACTGTAACATCAAAATATAAAAATTATTATAATTCGAACAAGATTTTCAATTTTTGAACAGTTTTCAAGTTTTTAAGCCAAAATCTTTAAAGCGAAATAACTCCATCGAAAATTATAGCGAAAACTTAACATTTACAGGAAGTAATCTTTAAAATATTATTTTTAATTCAAGCCAAGAAAAATTTTAAAACTCTACCGAGTTCTTGAGTTATAATTGAAAATGTCCCAGCCTATCTGTGTCAGGTTTCAGTGGCGCTTGGACATTTTTAGTCATAACTTGAAAACCCTTGAAGATATTTCCATTTTTCCTGGCTTAAATTAGAGATAGTATCTTCAGAATTACGGCCTATAAATTAAAAATTTGCATTATTATTTTCAGCCGAGTTATCGTGTTTCAAAGTCATCAGTGACTTTTAGTGCCGCTTGCGCTAGTCGTGTAGATAATTTCCATCGGCAGGGTATTAATTGTTATTAATTTATATATGAGTATTATTTTATTAATGAAACAGTTCGAACTATTTATTGCCCATCCATATACCACGTGGACTGTTCGGGAGGGGGGGGGGGTTATGGCCAATTTACCTAGTACCCTTTCTGTATCTGTGTCTTGATGTTGGACGCCGACCCATCCGTTCATATCTCCTAACAAAATTGCTAGTAATAATATAGAATAAAATTTAATAGTTGAAATTCAAACTCTGAAATAAAAACTGTCCTCTTTAGAAAAATCTTGAGAAATGTTATTTCGGGTTTTAAAGGAATATATCTTTTATTGTCAATTATTATGAAACAGAAAAATGGAAAAATATATTTTTGTCGCGACTAGGAATCGAACCTAGTAGCCTCTACGTCAAACTCTGTTGGCCAGACTTTGACGGAGTGGCTGTTGCCGTTCACGACTAACAAATAATTGTTATTTTAAAATGTATATCCGGATGCACTCAACCATTAAGCTGCATTCAGCGGAGGCTCAGGCGCGCATTTACAGGGTGGCTTGTAAAAATAGATATATTTGTGCAAATAGTTGAATCTTCTACTGAAAATATAAATTTTCCAAAAATGGAATATTCAAATTTTCAGTGACAAAATTAATGTTGAATCAAAAACAAACAAGAATTTCAACATATTTAAATTTTCAATGAAATAGATGAATTTTCGACCAAGAGAATGAATGTTTGACCAAAAAAGACGAATTTTCACCTAAAAAAGATCAGTTTTCAACCAAAAATGGAATGGTTCCAATTTCAATTGAAAAAAAAAATCATTTTCACAAAAAAAGATTAATTCTCAACAAAAAATGTAATAGTCCATATTACAGTTAAAAAAGATTTTAATTTTAAATCAAAAAAATTCAACCGAAAAACGAATTTTCAACAAAAGAGTTGAATTTTCTAGCAAAATAGTGAAATTTTTAACCCAAAAAGATGAATTTTCAGCATAATAGAATGCTTTTCTACCAAAATGGCTATTGCTGGCCATAGTCCGGAAAATATGGAGTAGGCAGTTGACCGTTACATTGTATAGTATTGTCGCTCATTATTTCATCATTAATTAGTTCAGAGTGGAATAACTATCAGATTACAAAATCAGGAAATTAGGTTTTAAACCATGAATATTTGGAATTAATACTAATACATTTTTGTATGATGACATAATTTTTAAAACTGCAAATTTATAAATCTAAAGTAAACTACTTCAAGTTATGGAAAAGTCAACGAATTAAAAAATATATATTTTATTATTATTTATTTTATTATTCATATTATTATCTTATTAAAGTTAAATTTACGAAAATATGATAAGAAAGTAAGTACAAGCTCCTAACAAATTTATGACTCGAATTTCCCTCTATTTTTGATTAGGATATGAATTTTTAAGTTCCAGGGCATCACAACGGATTTATCGCGACGTCAGTACGAGCAGGTGCGGATCCAGAGAAATAACCTGGGGAGCGGCTAAGAATGGCTAAGGTTGGCGTCCAAAAAACAAAAACAAGTGTCTGGTGAATTCCCGGTTACCAAACATTTTTCAAAGTCATACCAAAAAATTGCAACTTTCATACCTGAAAAAATGTTTCATTTAAATATTGAATACTTAACTACAAAATCAAAGCATTGTAACTCTTCTAAATTTAAAACGTTTGAAATTAAAATTAAATAATTTTCCATTCATTAATTCATCAAATAATTTTATTAAACTTTTTTCGAACTTAGGGTTCTCTTTTCTTGTCAGAAAAAAGGTTAGGTTCTTTCTGTGAACCGAATAAAAGTTTTGCAGACAGGCCCTACAAGCCGTCCTACCCAATTCTTTTTGAAAAAGTTCAAAAGATTTGAAAGATTTACAGGGATTTAAAAGGATTGCTAAAGATTGCAACAGCTTTCAAAGAAATTCATATAGAATTTCTAAGGGTTTTAATTATTTTACTGCAGACCAAAGCGATTGCACAAGAGTTAATTAAGAGATTTAATATCAATTAAAATATTCCGAAAGCTTTTCAGAGATTATAACAAAGTATATGGGATTGCCAAGAATTTCGTAAACTTCATAAAGATTTTGAAAGATTTTATAAGATTCAAAAGGATGTTGTAAATCTTCGAGAAGTGAGAGTTGTAACTAGGTAAATCTAAAGGAATACTTTTAGAAAGATAAAAATGAATTTCCAGAGCCATAGAGATTTATAGCCCAATATATAGGAAAATTCGAATTTTTCTCTTACCTCGAAATCCATAAACAATATATTAATTTTATTAAATCTTATGTTTAAGTAAGTTGCTTCTGGGGATTATAAACGAGACAAGGCTTTTAAATGTAAGAAAATATTTTGCAAGTCAACCATATTTATCTGGATATTAAAAGCTTCGTTTATTTCGACATTATCTCTTTTTTATATTATGAATATAATAACGATTTGTATCACTTGTTATCGTAAGTACATAAACATTTCATCGTGCATCACGAGTTCCGCCCGATCCCTCGAAAAATTAATCTCTCATAATTCCCTCTTCAACTACAAATATTTTTGGAACCGAAGATTATTTTTGAAATATGCAATATTTACGCATTTAAAATAATATGGAATTAAAAAATCAAATTGAAATAAAATATTTCGATTTCATTTTTATATAGATGTAGTAAATTAAAAAAAAATCGAAAAAAATTATAGAAATATTTAGATATAAAATTATTCTAAAATAAATAAATTCATCAAACTTACTAAAAAACACTTTATAACTCTCTTCAAGAAATCCTTTGATTTTGTATATACAGCCTGTTTCTTATTCAGCTACTTTCTGAGAACATTTGCATAATCAGCATTTATTTTTATAATTGACTGTTCTTATTTCTATCAATTTTTATAATCTCATTTTCATTTGTACTCATATCTTGTTTTCCAATAATGTTTTACATTTTCAGAGAAGAATTGTAGATCGAAGAACTTGAGGATCGAGCGTTTTTCTCGAAGAATCACTCTCATCAAACTTAAGTAGCTTCAGACCGGAAACGACTTCAGTTTCCGGTCGAATCACAATCACATCACCTAAGATTCAATAAATTAGGAAGAAGAGAGACGTGTGCGGAGCGTTTAGTACTCAACCTAGAAATCTCAGAATAATTTCGGAAGCCACCTTCAGAATCACAAAAAAAATTACCGAATTCCAATAATTCAGAATTTTTTTAACAACCTTAGCGGTGTTTTTTTTTAAGTTCACTTCCTAAGACAGCTGGACAATGTTGTATTTGAAATATCAAAAATATTAAATAAAAAGTGGTTTGCATAGATTTCTTCAAAAATGAAGTTTGTACTTTCGTTGAAATTATTTTATAATACATTTTGGCAGATTATAGATTGTTATGCAGTAGGGACTTTTCTACAATATTTTTTTCTATAGAAAAATTTTTTTAGACATTTCTCTGTAATATAGATTGTCCTACAATAAAGATTTTGTTGCATACTGCAGATTTGTCTAATTTGAATAATAAAATACGGTAGAATTGTCCAGCTCTCTGAATTTACTTAGCGGCTAATAGATTTAATGAAAAATCGTACAATACACGAAGAAGACTTGGAATTACATGCAAAATGCGAAACTATACAGAAATTGAATTTGCGCTTATTGTGTATATCTGCTTGTGTGTCAGTGTGATTTTCAATCAGATTTTAGAATCTGTTTGAGATCAATGATAAGAACTATAGAATAACTCACACCTAAAGCAGTCATAAAAAGTATAAGAATTCAAGCTATTTTCTGAAAGTACAAAAATGGAAGAATATAGAAAAACACGCAGCTAATTTCAGAATCAAGATCTTCAACATTTTCTAAAACGAATTATTGCTACACTTCTTTAAAATATACTGCAATCGATATCCACAGAATAATTTTCTAATCTACATTTTTATTTTCAACTTGAATTTCATTAGCTCAACAAAACTTCATTTAATTCCAGATTTACCAAAGTAACGAAACTCTTAACTTTTTATGCATAGTTTTTGGTCTATTTTAATTTTTGGTCTTGTCCATTCTGCGGAAACCGACTTCAGTGTTACCTTAATATAAAACAAGCATATTTAAATCTGAAAACCTCTCTAGAAATTAAATTAAACTTCTTCTTGAGTAAAAAACTTCTATTCGCAAAATCTGAATATCTAAACAAAAGAACTTTATTTTTACAACCCCAATATTTATTTAACCAGCACATTAGTGCTCTGCGTTTGATCGACTAAACGTTTAAACATTTCGAATAATTTCTAGTTTTAACCGATTAGATATTTAACCTGTAGAAAGCTCATTCGGTTAAACTTTCCATTGTTTTCAACTTATTTTTTTATTTAAAATAACTTCACACCTACTCACCTTTTATATGCCGACCCCCCCCCCCTTTGAAGAAGACTTGAAAAACATTTTTTCAGCTATATCAAAAACAGGCTTCAGAAGCTAAAATGCTCTAAAAACAGGGGAAATAAGGAAAGTTTTCACGAAAATAAATAAGCGAATTCTTCTAAACAAAATTAATATGGGTACTTGAATTAATTAAATTTGAAACGCTTTGATTTTCCTAAGATTCCCATTATAAATATTGCACTTTCAACTAAGAAGATTAAGTTTCTACCCAAATAGTCAAATTTTCAACAAAATACATGAGTTTTAAACCAAATTATTAAATTTCCATCTAAGAACGATTATTTTTCAACTAAAAGCCGGATTCAATTTTTTTTAAATTAATTTTTAACCAAAAAAAGAAAAAATTTTAGATAAAATATCAAAGTTCTTAACCAAACCAGATTAATTTTTATCAAACAGTTGCATTTGTAACCAAACAGAATGAAATTTCGA
Source organism: Andricus grossulariae (assembly GCA_011634705.1). Lineage (NCBI taxonomy): Eukaryota > Metazoa > Arthropoda > Insecta > Hymenoptera > Cynipidae > Andricus > Andricus grossulariae. The sequence goes on from JAABKJ010000755.1 coordinate 20,957,886, forward strand.
ACGAAAGAGATAAATTTTTCAATCAGAAAGGTAAATTTTCAACTAAAAAAGATTTCTTTTTTATTAAAAGTGGAATGGTTGAATTATCAGTCAAAATTTTTCAATTTCCACAAAAAAACGTGTTTTCAACCAAATAGTTACATTTTCAAGTAAAGACATGAATCTTTAACCAAAAATATTAATTTTCAAAAAATTAGTTCAACTTTTAACGAACTAATTAAATCTCAACCAAAAAGATAAATTCTCAATGAAATATGTAACTGTTGATGTTTAATTAAAAAATATTTTAATTTTAGATCAATAGCAGTTGCATTCATTCATAAAAAGAACGCATTTCCATGAAAATAGTTAAATTTGTAATCCAAGAGAATAAATGTCATCTAAAATTATGAATCTTCTACCAAAAGAAATTAATTTTTAACCAAGTAGTTCAAAAAGATTAATTTTCAAACAAATAGTTCAATTTTCAACTAAAGAGATGAATTTTCACTAAAAAGACGTTGTTAAGAAAACAGTTAAACATTCAATAAAGTATTTGAATTTTCAGCTAATAAAGAGAAATTTTGGAATAGTTAAATTTTTCAAACAAAAAAGGTCATTTATAACCAAAAATGTAATAGTTGATATTTTTACAAAAAAAAAATTGAATTAAAAATAAAAACCAGTTAAATTCAACCCATAAAGACGAATGCACAACCGAATGGTTGAATCCTCAACCAAAACAGATTAATTTCCAAACAAACAATTGTATTTTTAACCTAAAAAGAAAAAATTTCTACCAAAGGAGTTGAATTTTGAACCAAGAAAGATTTTTCAATCAAGAGGGAAACAAAATGGTAACCAAACGATTGATTTTTATACTAATCAGTTGAGTTCTAAAAACAAAAATGTACATTTTTAATCAATAGTTAAATTTCATACCAAAAAAGTTGAATTTTCAACACAGAATGAAGAATTTTCAACAAAACAGCTGAATGTGGAAACAGAAAGGATACCTTTCTAATGAAATGGTCGAATTTGCATCAAAATAATTTAATTTTCAAACAAACAACTGCACTGTTAACCAAAGAAGATAAAATGTTCATCCAAAGAGATGAATTTTCAACAACAGAGTTGAGTTTTTAACCAAGACACATTTTTCAGTCAACAAAGAAAAACATTTCAACGAAAATGGTTAAATTGACAACCCAAAAAGACGATTTCTCAACAAAACATTTGAATTTTTTACCTAAAATAAATGAATAAAAATAAATTTTTAAATAAATAATACCGTTTTTAACCAAAAAAGATGAATTCACAACCAAAAATATAATAGAGTATTCAACCAAAAAGAATTAGTTCAATAAAAAATAGTTGGATTCTCTTACTGGGCTCTACTAATTAAGTTTGCATTTTAATAAAAACAAGAAAAGGGGGAAATAGAATAATGAATTATAGTTTAAATAAAGATTGAAGTTCATATTTGATACTTTCAAAATATAAGGATAGAAAACTGAAAATTTTGTGGTTGATTCTGAACCAATCTATTCAGATTATTACATTTTCTAATTAGAAAAAGAAATAATCCAAAAAATCAAACATTTCTAAAATTGCTAATATTTAAGAATATCCTTTGTAAAATATTTAGATAAAAATATATTTCTTTCAACAAATTGAGGTAAAAAGTTGTTTGGCCTCAGTTAAAAGAACTCTCAAAAATATTAATGAGCAAACCCTGCAGATTGCAGTGTCTGTATTTAAAAATGCATTTAAGATCGAAATAATATCGGCTTCCTTATGAATCAATTTATGCCCCTAAATCAGAGCATAAAAAAATTCACAAATCAAAATTAGACTTCCGATGTACCTACCTCCTTCCCGGCTCACTAGAGACAATTACATAATAAAAGAAAAAAGAGGGATAAAAGGAAAGTCAACCAAAACCAACCTCTTCTTCCTTATTCTTTCTCCGTCTTTTTTATACTACTGGGGATCATCATGTTTCGAAGCCAATTTAAACCTCCTCATGAGTGATTATTTATAGGAAATAATTCCTGACGAGGTCAAAAAACTTGTCTTGTTCTTTCTCCGTCTTTTTTGTATCAATAGGGAACATCAAGTTTGGAAGCAAATTCAGACCTCATGAGTGATTATTTATAGGAAATAATTCCTGATGAGATCTCACACTTTTCCTTCTTCTTTCTCTGTCTTTTCTATACTACTAGGGACGATCCTGTTTCGAAGCCAATTCAGACCTCCTCATGAGTGATTATTTATAGGAAATAATTTCTGATGAGGTCTCACACTTTCCTTATTCTTTCTCCGACTTTTCTATGCTACTAGGAACCATCAAGTTTCCAAGCCAATTTAGACCATCCTGTTTCGAAGCCAATTCAGACCTCCTCATGAGTGATTATTTATAGGAAATAATTTCTGATGAGGATGTCTCACACTTTCCTTATTCTTTCTTCGGCATTTTCATTCTACTAGGCACCATAATATTTAGAAGCCAATTCAGACCTCCTCATGAGTGATTATTTATAGGAAATAATTCCTGATGAGGAGGTCTCTCACTTTTCTTATTCTTTCCCTGTCTTTTCTATACTACTAGGGACCATCCTGTTTCAAAGCCAATTCAGACATCCTCATTAGGGATTATTTAATATGTATGAGAAATAATTCCTGATGAGGATGTCTCACACTTTCCTCATTCTTTCTCAGTCATTTTTATTCTACTAGCCACCATAATGTTTTGGAGTCAATTTAGACCTCCTCGTGAGTGATTATTTATAGAAGATAATTCCTGATGAGGAAGTTTCACACTTTCCTTATTCTCTCTCCGTCTTTTTTATGCTAAAAGTGACCATCATGTTTCGAAGCCAATTTAGACATCCTCATGAGGAATTATTTATATATAATAATTCCTGATAAGGAGGTGTAAATTGGCTTCGAAACATGCTGATCCCTAGTGGTATAAAAAAGACGCAGAAAGAATCAGCAAAGTGTGAGAGGTTGGTTTTGGTTAACTCTTTCATTTTCTCCTCCTTTTCTCTTTTGTTATGTAATTGTCTCTAATGATTAGGGAAGGAGGTAGATTGGAGGTCCAGTTTTTATTTTTTTTCATGCACTGATTTCGGTGCATAGAATTATTCATAAATAAAGCAAATTTCATTTGTTCTTAAATGAAATTTTTGCTTAGAAAATAAAGTTAATTTTTCACTGCACTTTTTGATTCCAGACTAAACACTTTCAAATCCGGTCCACACAAAGTGTGTTTGTCGGACTACACATCATTTTAGGCCCTGGACTGTAGTTAGTTTAAATTAAAAAAAAAAAGAAGTAGAAAACGGAAAGTTTCACCCAATGCAATTTTCTATGGCTTAAATGTTTAAACGATTAAATGTAGAAATTATTTTAATTGTTTCAACGTTTTAACCGGTTAAGCGCGCAGCACTACAGCAAATCAATAATCGAAATTTTTAATTCTTGACTCTCCTACCATAATAAATGTAACACGGCAATACAAAATTCACAATATTTTCGTAAATTTTCATTGTCGTTTAACACGAAGAACATTTTTTGTTAATTTAGAAAAAATATTTGTCCTTTGCAATTTTTTAAAAACTTTTCAATACGCAATTAAGCACTATATATCCAACAAGCATATCGATTCGTATTATAAACATGAAACGTAATAGTTACGTTTTTAAACATCAACGATACACTTTCGCAAATCAACAATACTTTTCACACAGGGGCATATCTTGGGGATTTTCGGGACTTGATATTTAGGCCTCCGGTTGTGAAAAAATGTAACAATATGACAGAAATCGAAACCGGATTTCTGTCGAGTGATAAAACCAACGAAACTCCTTACAACTAGAAATTCTAAAAAACTTTATAAGCTCGATGATACGCGAAAATATTTTTAAATACATGTAAAAGTCAGTTACCGTTAGAGACGGGGTAATGGAATGATGAAGCGAGGAACTGGACCCAGAGAACAATTTTCAAACACTTTTTCTTCAAGTGAGTATTTCAAATAATTTAGTGTCCCCTGTTACAACCGGTACAATATGTGAGAAGTTTCGACTTTTTGTTGTTAATATTACTAGAAAAAGATTTTTAATTTGAGAGAATTTATTTTAGTTTAAATGGCAAGCTTTAGAAAAATTTTAATTTATTTAAATTTAATTAGAAAAAATTGTAATCTGATCTGTAACCTGATTTCTAATTGTGTCATTAAACCATTTAAAAATTGAAAACATTAAAAAACTTTACAATTCCAAATTAAACTATGAAGTTCAAAAGTAAAGGTTTGAATCGAAATATTGAATGTTGAAGACTTTTAAATTTTAAACGTTTGAGATTTGTTTTTTGAATTTGTTTGAATTTGAAATAGAATTTTCTCTCATTTTAATAATATAAACAAATTGTGGATTTTAAAGACTTAGTTGAAATAAAATACCTAATTCGATCAAATATGTTTTACTGAAATATTATTATTTTTAAATTTAGTTTATTTATTAATGATTACCATATAGCAACCAACATTTTATAGATGGCTCAATCCCGTTCCTGAATATTAGAGTTGTATGAGGGTCTAGCGATTTTGATGCAACTTTGTGAAACTTTCTTATTAGATGGTGAAAACACCATAAATTTTTCAGGTGTAGTCTATAATTTATAGGTCTTTTTAGTGCATTGCAAAAATACAACAAATTTTAAAAAGAGGCGCAAAAAAATCGAAAACAAATTTTTTATTCAATTTTTCGCCTAAATCATAGGCACCCTGGGGCGAAGTCAAATAAAAAAGTTCAAAATAACTTTTAGCACGCAATTCTGGATCGATTTTAGATTTTTTTCTTTAGAAAAATTTAGAATTGACACGTGAATGCGATTTTTCAATTATTATTGTTTAAATTTTATGTTAACGCAAACAGCGTACAAAAGTTAATCCTTACCTTTATCTTCAAAACTTTTTTTAAACAACTTTTCTACGCTTATTATCTCTTGGATTTAATGCGCAGGTGATTGATGCGTACATTTATTTGTTACAAATAAACGATACTATGAAATAATGAGCATGATTGATTTTTCATTTTTAAAGTAATATTTGCACGATAAAATTACTTTCTTTTATGAACAAGGTGTAGTTGATCATGAAAATGTGTAATTTGCTATTATTTGTTAAGTTTAAACAAACAAACTAGATTAAACATAACACAGTATGATTGTTATAGATAAAAAAGTTTTCTTTTAATTCTCTGCCATTTACGTTTTTATTGATGTTTATTATTATTCAAACATTTCTCATTGAATATCATTTGTTGATTTGATAAACAAATTATATGACAAATGCCCAGTGTGGATTTTGAAAAGCAGAAAGTAATAATATTTTTTTTTATTATTATTGTTCAGTCATGTTACCATTTAATCTAAGTAATAAAAATTTGTGATTTGATATTCATTAGAAATGTTACAAACAAACAACTAAACATTACTGGCAATATAATATAGAAGAAAACGGAAAGAATCGACATTTGTTCGTTATTTGCATTAAGATAAAATTTTAAACAATAACAATGTAAAAATCACTTTAATATATGAATTCTAAATTGAATTCTAAATTTAGCTGAAAAAACAAAATCTAAAATCAATTAAGCATTGCGTTCCGAAAGTTATGTTGACTTTTTTTTTGTTATTTCTCCTCACTGCACTGTGCGTATGGTTAGTGAGGCCGCGTGGCCGCACAAAAAAAATTCATATCTTCGAAAGTTACAGTGTCCATAAATTTTTTTTTATCGACGGAGAAAATTATAAGAAATCGAAATATTTATATTTAAACAAAAAATTTAAATATGCTTTCGAGCGAAAAATTGAAGCAAAATTTTGTTTCTGTTTTTCTAATTTCATCAAAAATACCCACGAATTATAAGTAATATCTGAAAAAAACATTAAAATTTAATTAGTGCTTCGGGAGATATGGTGTTCGAAAAAAATTCGGGTACAATATTCAAAATCTTGTAACTCCTTGAATTTTAAAAACTATAGTTTCACCAAGTGTCATTAAAATCGCTAGACCCCCTACAACTCTTATATTTAGAAAATGGATTGACCCAGATGTTACTTATTTACCTCTGTTTTTAAATTCTATTTCAAATGCACCATACATTTCTTTGTACCACATTTTATTAATCCTTTCTTATTTACCTACGAACGGGCAGAATGAACAATCGCTTCCGAGACTAATAAATTTTTACCGGTTATGGCAAAAAACACTAAACTAAATATCTTATTTTCTGAAGAAGCGTTTCTAATTTTTTTCAGAGTTCTTTCAATGAAAACCACGTCACAATTCTCAAAAACTACGATATATTTCTTTACGGTCAAAGCGCGGATTAACTTTGAATTCCAGGGGTGAACCGGACTGACAAAGAGTAACGAAAAAGATTCGTAGATATTATTGTTAATCTTCAACAACCACAATCGTATGCGTGTTTACATATCACAATTGGAGAAATAATTTTCCTCAATTTGGAAAATACTATAATTTTTTATAATAATAAATATCATACTACACTCGAACTTGGAATGAAGAACGGTTTCGGGCATTGCTTACCTTAGCTTTGACACTCAATCCAGATCGTCCAAACGTAAACAGTCAGTGGCGTGTGAACCATTTCCAATTGGAATACATAATACTACCGCGCACTGCCTCTTTGTCGCTGCGCTCCTGGTGTTTCACGCATGGGTGAGCAACCTTCTCTCGACCCCGCGGGCTCCTCTCACACCCTAAACCGCCGCAGCAACAATTCTCAGAACGGCGTAAATCCGGCCTGCTTCAATTCAAGTTCTAGTGTGTAATTTTTTCCACTTAGAGTCGAAATTTTTCTCCACTGCTAGGAAGAATTCGAGGATTCCGGTTCAATCCTGGATAGCCGTTGATGAATTTGCAACTATTAGCCTAAGACATTGATGGACGAAATGATCGACGCAACTCCTCGGGAATTGTCGTCGCATATTTATTAAAACTTTGATAACTATTTACCTGAAATTCCATAACTATTGAACCCCTAAGTATAGATAACGCTTGTTTTGCGTTTTTTGTCGATATGCTAAGTAGTTTGGTGTCCCTTGTTTGTTAGACCAGCCAGGTCGAAATCAAGCTCTTGAAACTCATATTACTTTCCGATTACAGCCCCCGTTTCAATTCTTTCTAATCAACGAACTTGTTCTACTTAATTTTTCGCACGTGATAAATCGGAAACTTATTTAAATACAGGCGCGAATACAGAAAAGAGACCTGGTTTGGAGGGGGGGGGGCGTCGGAAAATTGTATATACATAGAGAGCTATAATTAATTAAATTGACCAATTCTAATCAATTTTGTACTAGCCATCGTGATTCTTATTAGCAGTCGAATTTTCAATGTAAATGTTTCAGGTTGGCCCCAATCCTTTGCAATCCCATGCAATCTTTTACAATACCTTCTAACCCCTCCCTACGGAAAAATAGTGTGGGAAATTCAGTATAGGTCTATAATGATTTTCTCATAATGAATTTCTAATCATTTTTTCGTGATTCATGAAAAATCATTGTAAGAAAATCAGTATATAAATGAAGAATTTAAAAATATTAAAAGTATTGATGCAAAAATTTTAAAGAATTTCAAACATATCAGGGGGTTTTAGGGGTTCGAAATATTTTAACAGATTTCGAAAGAAATCCACGGATTTCAAGGCTTTAAAAAGAGTTTATGGGATTTCTAAATATTTTACTTTATTTAAAAAGGTTTCATCGGCTTTCAAGAGACTTAACAGATTTCACGGGATTTCAAAGAATTTTATAGTATATCCAAATATTTCAAGGGATATCTTGTGAACCTTGAAAAATAAATTAAATTAAATTTAAAAGTGTTCCTAGCGATTTTAAGGATTTCAAGGGATTTTAAGGAATTTCACGAGATTAAAGGATTTCGAAGAATTATAGGGATTTAAACAAAATTTCAAGGGATTTCAAAGAATTTTGTTAAATTTCCAAATATTTTAAGGGACTTCTAGTGAACTTTGAAAAATACATTAAATGAAATGAAATTTCAAAGGAATTTCTAACGATTCCAAAGATTTTAGGAGAAAAAAAATTAAATGCAATTTAAGGAATTTGTAGCGATTCCAAAGAATTCAAGAGATTTTTAACGATTCCAAAGATTTCAAGGGATTTCGAAGAATTTTACAAGATTGAAACATTTTATTAAATCTCCACGGTTTTTTTTTCTAAGAGAACTTTTTCACTCAATGAATAAGTTTAATTCAAATTATATTCAATGGCATTCAAATGAGTTAGACTTATTTTAATGGATTTTTACGATCTCTAAAGAGTTCAAAGGATTTTAAGAGATTCTAAAGGATTTTAAGGGATATACACAATTTCAAGGGATTTCAAATAATTTTGTAGAATTTCTAAAGATTTCAAAGGGTTTCTATAAAATTTCGAAAAACACATAAAGTTTTATTGAATTTTAAGTCATTTCAAGGAAATTTATAAGATTTAAGGATTTAATTAAATCTTCAAGGATTTGAAGGGATTTAAAAAATGTCTAGGGATTTTCACGTGTTTTCTAGAGAACTCAATGAATAAGTTTAATTCAATTTATCTTCAAGGGATATCAAATGATTTATACTTTGCGGAATACATTAAGTTTTATTTCAAGGGCTACGGATTCGAACAATTCAAGAAGAGAAGATTAAGATTCATGGCACCTCTAATTATTTATAAGATTTTTGGGGATTTTAAAACTTTCAATGGATTTCAACAGATTTTAACAGATTTCAATTTAATTTCGAGAGATTTTAAAGATATCAAGGGAATCCGAAGATTTATTCTGTGCAAAGTTTATTTGTGCAGAGTCGCTATTTTTGTGTAGTTCCATGTGAGATTATGAGTGGTCTAAAATAAATCGGTCTTTTGCAGTTTCTGTACTTTTTACATCAATTCCTTCAATATTTGTGTATTATTTATTCAAATGCAACAATTTATTTCAAAATAATCACCCACAGGTCGTATTTCTTAACTGATCTATTCTTAACTCACTATTAGCTGAAATTATTGCATCTGCACTCATATAATAGAAATGAATATAATAATATTTAGCCTAATTTATTATAAACTATTTTTCGAAACAAATTCTTACTTGTGTTTTTGTATCATAGGAAAAATTGTTTGTTTAACTCTATTTGCTAAGATTTTTCATAAGAGTCATAATTTATAACGAAAAATTATCATAAGTTAAGACTTACTGTTTTCATGAACATTTTTATAAACAAATTATCAGTAAATGAGTTTTTCTCATAGCTAAATTGATTGTTCTGACCAAACGTGATTCACAATTGTCTTCAAAGGCATTTATATACTTCGAGCTTTATTAAACGTCTCTTTTGTATGCAAAAATGATAAATATTAATTTTTTTTAAAGAAAAATGTTTATACCCATCACATATTTTATTTTTTTATCAATTTCGTTCGTCAATAATCGCAAGAAATGTCATTTCAATGATAACTGAAGAAAAAATAGTTTTTTTCTACGAGGAAACGACCGATTGGGACATTGGTTTAACGTGATTTTTATTAACAATCTATATTTTTTACGTTTGATAAAGCTCAAAGTATATAAATGTCTTTATAGACAATCCATTTAGCTATGAGAAAAACTCTTATGAATAAATCTTAGTAACTGCCGTGAAACAAACAACTTTTTCTATGAGAAAAAACACTACTAAGAATTTTTTTAATAAAAATTGTTCATGATTAAGTTAAATATTATCAAAATTATTTCTGTTCTTTAAGTACAGGTGCTATAATTTCGGATAATAGTGAGTTTCTTTCTTTATTTTTGCTTGAGATAAAAATTCACAAAGCTTACATGGCCAGTTTTGTCACTTTATTTCTTTATAATATATTGTTGATCTGTGAAAAACTGACCGAATCGCAAACCACAGTTCTCAAAAAATTTAATGTTAATCATTTTTATTAAAAAATCTTATAAATCGGTTAAGAAATACGACTTGTGGGCAATTATGAACAGTAAATTCCTACTCCAGCCCACTGTGCCCCGGAAGTGATTTTATAATATTTCAAGGGGTCACAAAAGGCATTTTATAAGGTTTAAGGCATTTTAATGGGATTTCCAAAATTTAAACGGGTTTCAATTTATTTTTTAATTTTAAGGACTACATTTTTAAATTTTATATTAAAATTGATCATCATAAATTGTTGAAGATATGATAGTATCCGCATGAAACCTACCGAATTCTTGTTTTTACATAGCAATATTTAAAAACTGGAAACCTCTAAAAATGATTTTAAAGTCAAATTTAAAGCAAGTTAAAGTTTACTAATTCTAAAAAAGCATTAAGAACTCTACATTTTAAATTAGTTTTGTCTGGTGAAAAAAGTAAAATTACAAATTAAACATTGAAAAATTAGTAAACGTTCCTGATTAAGCATTCAAAAATTGAGAGACTTCGAACCAAATCTTTGCTAATTTGGTCTTTTGAAGCTGAACAACACCCAACAAGCATTAAAAGCTATAGTTTTTAATTGAAATTATTAAAAAATTATAAATTATAAATTATAGAAATATCATAGATGATAAACATGATTGAGGGGTATAATATCATAAAGTATCAAATTGGATTCAAAGTGATTGAACAGATTTTACTATTAAAAAATGAGATTTCTGTACACAAAAAAAAACATTCACTATCATTTTACCCGGTTAAAATTGAAGAATTTTTAATATTGTAAACCTTCAAAGTTTGATCATTCTAAAAAGGTTAACATTTTTTATGATTTCTAATTGGAAGCTTTAAAAAGTAATGAATTCAAGCTCAATTGAACCCTTAACAATTAAACAATTCCAAACTTCATCTAAAATTGTAGTCTTTTTAAATTAGGATCCGGAAAATAAATCGTTAAAGTTAATAACTTTTAAATTGTGCATCACGCTTTTCAAAATTCATAATTTTAATCTAAATTGCAAAAGTAATAAATTGAAACCTGGAATGAAGAATGGGCTCGGGCATGGCCTGCAGTGGCCTTGCTCTTAAGTCCAGGGAATCCAAATGTAAACAGGCAGGGCCGCCTGAATCATTTCTGTTGGATTTGGACGCATGAAGCCACTTGATGAAACTAACGCACTGAGAGTGTGTCCCTTATGCTGTTTGTCATGCTTGTCTGAACACCTCGTAAATCCGAGATTTCTAATTCCAGGTTCCAGTTTAACTTAAAAATAAATTATAAAGTATTTTCATGTAGGCGGAACAACTTGATGTTACTTTAAGTCAAAGATTATGCCAAAACTGACATACGCCATAATAAACTGTCAAATCGACAGGACAGAAAAACATAGGAGCTTCAATGCGGACAAAGAAAATTAATGAATATGAAGATTATTGTATACCATTTTTTGCCCTCTTTGAAATATTGATATTATTTATATATTTTTTTCTATTCCCCAATGAAAAAGAAAAAAGTGAAGATAAGTTAGAAAATTCTAGGGAGGGGGGGGGGAGATTGCTAGTTCAGCCACCCTGCTGATCCGCGCCTGTTTAGATATAAGGAAAGATTGAATCAAACCTAAAGTAATCTGATTTCTATTAAAATAAATTAAAAGTACAAAAACACTCGACACCTGTAAGAAAACGGGAGATACAATTTTATATCTCTACAGCCTTCTTAATTTTTCAAATCAGTCTTCTTGGTATTCTTAAATCCCAGAAAAAAGATTCAGAATTCTTAGTAGAAGCAAGGTTAATTTATTATATATTACAAAATGTAATCAGTGTGTGTTGCTTCAGATCTTTCTGAATTTATTTTCTGGTTGGGAGACAAAAGAAAAGTATAAAAATAATGGGTGGGGATTGTCAACAAATGTGGCTGGGGCATGTAAGGGTTGAAAAAACCCTGAGAACTAGCTAATAGCCAACAAACGTCATTGTGATCTATAGCGTTTTCGTTCCTGCGAAATCGACTGTTATTTTGTTTGAAGCTTGAGATTTCTGCTTCCTGTAGTGGAAATTATAAAAAATCTGTACGTTGGATTTCTCAGTCTATATCAGCCACTTCCGGTTTCTCAACGAAACTTTTGCGACTTCGAACCAGTTTTTTTCGCATCAGGACCGTTTTGAAAAGACCGGTTGGCCATAGACCCGCGACTTCCGGCCGCGGGACATTCTGCTACGCTGCCTTGTGCCTTTTTCTTAATTCTCTTCTTGACAAGTTTCCGGGTGTGGAGGCTGAAGCTCCTCTCTCGCAATCGGCCGTAGGTAAAGGCTTCAGTTCCCTGAAAATATAAAATTAATTTGAAATTATTTTCCACTATTGACATCTAGACCAGTGATGCGAAGTACTAGTTACTTTTTTTGTTAAGGATAGTCGTAACGAAGTTACTTTTGTAAATAAGTAACGAATTAATATTTATTTTTGATATTTTTGATATTAATTTTTTCAGTAACAGTAACTATAAAAATCGTTCCTTTTTTAGTTACTTTCGAAATATAGTTCATAAGTCTTTTTTATGACATTCAATCAATTTTATTGCTTCTGTCTCTATTTTTTCATTTTTGCTATTCTAATTGTGGTGGCTAGTTTTCAAAAGATTCTTTAGTACACGGCAAGAGTCATAGTGAACTAAAGAAGTAGATTGAAAGACGAAGATTTCGAAAGATGATTTTGTTAAAAATAAACAATTCACAAGGCCACAGCCTAATTAACTTGAAAAAAGTGACCTATTTAAACCGAAAAAGTGACAAAAACTGACTAATTCTCTTTAGAAGTCAAATTAATTCAAAAGAATTCGATGAAATTTGTAAGAATTCCAAGTAAATTCGATGAAAATCCTAAGCATGACAGATGAATTAAAAAAAAATCAGACATTTAAGATAAATGAGAAGAATTTGATAGAATTCGTAAAAATTAAAGGCGAATTAAAAAAAATGTTAATCCAAAATATTCCACTGATTTCAGGAAAATTTGAGGGAATTCAATAAAATTTGATAAAATTGATGAAAATCTAAGATAAGTTTAAAAGATTTCAGGCTGAATTAAAAAAAAAGTTTAAAGAATCCATTTAATTTAGTAGAATCAAGTGAATTCAGAAGAATTCAAGTGTGAATTCAGTGAATTCAATTGGTAAATTAATAAGAGCTTAGGGGGGATTCCAAATGAATTCAAATGAGTTAAAAGTTTGAACTAAGTTTAAAAATACAAAAAGTTCAATAAAATGAGAGTGAATTTATAAGAATTCAAGGGAATTCAAAAGAATTTGATAACATTCCTACAAATTTAGGGTGAGTTTAAAAGACTTTACGGTCATTAAAGAACTAAAAACATTGTTTTAATCCATTTATTTGAGCAGATCTGAGTGAATGTAGAAGAATTTAACTCATTTCAAAAGAATGCAATTTTTTGATCAATTCAGGGTAAATTAATAAGAATTCAGAGAGAATTCCCAATAAACTCAAATAAGTTGACAAAAATCCAAAATGTTCCACTACAAGTTCAGTAAAATTGGAGAAAATTAAGAAGGATTCAAGAGAATTTAAAAGAATTTGATAAAATGCCTAAGAATTTGAGGTGAGTTCAAAAGACTTCAGGTTGAATTAAAAAAAAACTAAACAACATTTTTTCAATTCATTTAATTAAGCAGAATTGAGTGAAGTGAGACGAATTTAAGTGAATTGGAATGAATTCAAATGATTTAAAAATAATTTCAAAAATCCAAAATATTCTACTGAGTTCCATAAAATTGCATTGAATTGATAAAAATTCAAGGAAATTCGAAAGAATCTTATGAAAATGCGAAAAATGCAAGGGAATTCTAAAGAATTTGATGAAATGCCTAAAAATTCAAAATGTATTTGAAAGGCTTTATAGTGAATTTGAAAAAAAATCAACCAATTGAGTAGGATTGAGAGAATCTAGAAGAATTTAACTGAACTAAAAAAATGCAGATTAAACTATTTAACATTTGTTTAAAGAATTTAATGAATTTAATGAATTCCAAATGAATTGAAACAATTGAAAGATAATATAAACCAAGATAAATTAAAAATAATTCAAGTGAATAGAACAAAATTTTTTATATTAAAAAATATTTCATTGAATTCATATGAATGGGAGCGGATAGAATATGCGAATAAGAATCTGACAGAATCATAAGAATTCAAAGTGAATTTGAAAGTCTTCAGGGTGAATTAAAATAATGAAAAATCCAAAAAAAGATCCATTAAATTCAGTGGATTTGAAAGGAATTTCAAGAAATTTAGGGTGAATTCAAAAGAATTCGAAGAAATAAAAAAAAAATCAGGAATCCTTGGATTATCTGCTTTAATTTATTTGAAGATCTGACTAAATTGATATTTTTATTTCAAAAAGTGACTATGGTGACTTTATCTTGAAAAGTAACTAAAAAGTAATTTGAGAAAGAAAAGTGATTACAAGTGACTGTGTTGCAGCCCTGAATACAGATAGAAATAAGCGTTAATTATTTTCCTCACTATATATTTGTGAAACACAAAACTAACTAAACCGACCGCAGTAGCTGGGTGGTAATTCTCGCCTCGTCGAGATCTCGAATGTTAAGCACGGGCGGGCGCGGGTTAGCGTTCGGGAGGTGACTGTTCGTGATTCTCGCTTAGTCGTGTTTTCACGCGTTTAATTACTGTCGAGCGGGAGGTTTGACACCGAGGATGAATTTGGGCAACTCTTTGATGCTATCGAATGTCTACATCCAAACTCGTCTATTTGTAACCGGCTGTGCTCAGGAGTCTTGGTTTTCTGCAATTTTCCACTTCTCTGCGGACAGCTGAAGACGGTAGGGAATTTTAGAAATTGAAAAACCCACATGATTGGGTACGTCAGGCATTCCTGGAGACTTAATATGCAGGTTGGGATAATTGAGGATTTGGGAAAGGATGTGAGCTTAAAGGGTTTTCAATGTCTGATAATCTCCTGTGGAAAAATAAAAAAGTAACAATGATTACTTTTTTTTTTTGCAAAAGTAAGTAAGAAAAAGTTACATTTTAAAATTACAATAACTAGTTCATTTTTAAACGTGACTTACCCATCACTGATCTAGACTTAGTTGAAACCCTGATTTAAACTAACCTGTAATTAAGGAGTTCCTCATCATCCGGTACCCTCGAGATGAGATCAAGAACCTCGTTGTTAGGCACCGAATGAGGTCTAAAGATCTTCCTCGAAAATTTATTAACACCCCAAGCCAAAATGAGGTACCTTACAGGTATAATGTAAAGCACAACAGCACACAGAACTGTCATGATCATGGCAAGGTAGCTTAAATAAGGAACAGTGAAGTTGAACAAGTTTTTCACTCTTTCACATAAACTAGCTAGGTAACCGATTGAGTTTTGCACCGTCTGTGTTACTTCTTGTATCGCTTGAAGGCGTTCCTTGAGGCTCTTTTTCTCCTCCTGGAAAAAAAAGTTAACACTTTCTTTCGTCCAGAAGTATTAGCTTTGTTGTAACATTTGTCTAAAGAAAATCCACCCAGTTAGAAGCCGTTTATAAACTACGTCACGCTATTTTGAACACTTTTTTCATCCTTCCCCTTCTTCGTCACAAATCATAATTGATAAACACCTCAAATGAAACATAAGACATACAAACATAATACATATTTTAAGAGACTTCACAGCCCAAAATGCTCTCAAAACAGAGGAAATAAGGTGCTTTTTCATGAAAATAGGGAAATAAATTATTTTAAATATACCGCTGTGAAGTACTATGGATGCATTCACTATGAGTGTATTTGTGCTAATTTTATGAGAATTTTGCTTCCTAATAGGTATCAAATAAATTTGGTCATAGAGGGAGGTTTTTCCCTAAGCAAAGAAAAAAATAGATTCTTTCAATATTTTTCACACTTATGTTTCTTTCTTACCGACAATATAATTCTTAGAAAATCAGAGAGCCCACCAGAATGTCAATTAATGTGTTCTGTTACAATGAAAAACTTCTTAACTTACGATAGTTTTATATTTCAAATTAAAACTTCATAGACATCATGTAACTTTTTTTTGTAAACTTTCTAAGTCGCTTTTGATTAATGAAGAATGGTTATCGAAAGTATCAGTAGAAATCATCAGTTAGAACAATCCACCCATCTCGAAGACGCGAACAATTACATCAAATGCAGTACTGTTATATTCCAATATGAAAATACTCCTTTTATAAACAAGGAAAGTAATATTATTAGGTAGATTTTTAGATATTAGTATAAGATTCTTAATCTGGACAATCCATCCGCCTCGAAGGCGCGAACAAATATATCATATACGTAACTGTTGCATTCCCAATATGAAAAAAGTTTTCATCATATCAACAAGATAAACAATATATTTTTTTAATTTATAAATCGGCATTGCTAGATCATATGAGGTCATAGAAGGTTCGTCATTAGGTCATTCGACGTATCTCGAAGTCGTGAACAAACATGCCAGACACAACACTGTATTATTCCTAATATCAACAAAGTTTTTCTCACATGAACAGAATGCACCAATTTTTTTAATTTTCATAAATCAGTCTGGTGAGTCATATAGAAGGTTTCACAATAAGTCAATTGTTGCGCCTCAAAGACGCGAACAAATACACTACGTATAGTATTGTTAATTTAAAAAAATGTATTTTCAAATAAATAGTTGAAATTTCCACAATAATTATAGACCTTGCAACCCAAAAAAAAAACGAAGTTTCAACAAACAATTTTAATTTTTAAGCCAAAAACATGACTTTTCTACAAAGAGTTGAATTTTTAACCTGAAAATATGAATTTTCAACAAAAAATGTAATAGTAAAATTTGCAGTTAAAAGGATTTATTTTCAGCCAAAAAAACACGATTTCGGAACAAAATAGTTCAATTCTCAGCCAAGCAGGTGAATGTTTAACTAATAAAATATATTATTAACAAAGTAGTTCATCTTTTAACCAAGTAGTTGAATTTACAATCAACAAGATTAATTTTCTACAAACAAAGACGAACTTACAGCGAAATACATACATCTTAAACCAATTTGTTGAATTTTCAACTGCAAACGAATAATTTTTAATAAATAATGGTATAGTTGAATTTTAAGTTGAAAAATTAATTAAAAGAAAAAGAGTTGTCAACAAAATAGTTAGATTTTCAAACAAAGAGATCGATCTTCAACTACTGAAATGAATTTTTAACAAAGTAGTTCAACTTTCAACCAAGCAGTTAAATTTTTAATCAAGAAGATTAATTTTCTACCATAAAGTGGAATTTATAACAAAATATATAAATTTCAATTCAATTTGTTGAATTTTCATTTTCAAAACGATCAATTTCCAACTAATAATGGAATAGTTAATCTTTCAGTTAACAAAAATTAATTCTTTGCCAATGAAGAACAAATTTTCAACAAAACAGTTCAATCTTCATCCAATAAAATGAATTATTTACAAGTAGTTCAACTTTCAACCAAGTAGGCTCGCATTGTGACGTAGTTATTAAACGGCCCCTTAATTGAGTTTCCGATTTTCTGAAGACGTGAATTCTTACCAACCTTGTCTTTGTCATCGTCGTCATCATCATCATCACCTGGAGTAGGTGGTCCATCATCTGAGGCCGTATCAGTTGTATCCTGAACATGGGCCGTCACCTGATGAGGAATAGGTGCTCCTGTCAGTACACCAACCTGTCCGCAAAGCCAAGCGATTCAAGCAACAACCACTCTCTCTCTTTTCTGCCAACGGTGAATTGAAAACGAAAGAGAGAGAGAGAGGGGTAGAGAAAAGAGCATGCTATATTTTATTTCCTAAAAAAGCTAAGAAACCCCGAAAATAAACCACCAAATACCAGGAAAGTTAAAATCCAAGTTGAAGGACAGCCAAATTATAAACCAGGAAAATAGTTTAAGTACTCTCGACTCTCGATATAAGACCCCCCCCCCCGGTTTACGATATTCCTAGAACTGATGGCCTCCGCTGTTTCCTGATGAGAGGATCCGCGGGACCGAAAGAGCGGATGTGCTCAGTCAAGCGTGACAAACAGCTCGAGGGCCGCACTCTCAGCGCGTTAGCTGAATCAGGTTGCGTCATACGTTCAAATCCAAAAGTAATGGTTCATTCGGAACTGCCTGTTTACGTTTGCATTCCCCCGATTTAGGATCAAGGCCAAGACAAACGATACCCAAAACCGGCCTTATATCGGGAGTTGAGCGTATTGGAGAATTTTTGTTCTTACCATATTGCAAATTCCGACGTTGTAAAGTACGTCGGAAACTATGTCAGAAATTACGTTAAAAACTACGTTGGAAGTTCGTAGGATACTACGTTGAAAACGACTTTTTTTTAGGCTTGGGATAGTAAACGACGTAGTATACGACGTAGTTTATGAAGTAGTTTCCTACTTCATGACTTAGTAAAATATTTGGTGTAAATAGTTTCTGTATTATCAAAAAAGATCCAAAAGTTTCACAAATATAGTTCTTAGAAAACTGTAAACATAAAAATCAAAGTCATGAATATGCGTAAGGGTCATTCAAAATATGTTTTTAAATTCCAACTAAAATTCTGCATGATCATGTCAGCGATTTAGCTGGCGACTTTTTTTCTTATAGTGGATGCCCAAAAACAAAGTATTAGATTTTTCGAATCAGAACTTTAAGTTAAATTTTAGTTTGAAATTAGTTTTTCTCGAGAATTTTGACCGATTTTAAAGTTTAATTACTGAATTCGTTTATTTCAGAGTGTAGTTTTAGGAATAATATTAATCATACACGTATGTCAAAAATTAAAAAAATAAGGCCATCTTCAGTGTTGTCCGCATATTCACTGCATTTCACCAAAATTAAAAGAGCTGCCAATTTCTAATTTTCGAGTTCGGCGATTTCGCCTTTCTATAAAATTATAAGGTTCGATATATTAAATAAAAAACCTCATGAAAATAATTTTGAAGATGCCTCTGTTTTTTTCTATAATAAATATTTACAAGGCAAAAAATGCTAGGGGAATTGTGTCTAAAACGATCACTCAGCTAAAACGGTTAATCTTTAATAATTAACTGCTTAAAAAAAATAAATGCCAGCTTTTAATACGGAAATATGGTGAAATGAAATACATACAGATGAAAAAAGATTTTAAACAATAAATATGTAAATTGACATAGTATTATATAATTATACATTTAACCTAGTTTATGATGAAATGTTACTTGAAAATTGAATTACATTATTGAATGCGTTACCATGTGTTAATGTTGCGATTGTTTATATAATAAAAATGCTACAAAGATTAACAAAATATTATAATGTGAGATTTATCAAGCTTAGTGCTGAAATCAACAGAAAAATAAGCATGTTTAAGCTAATCATTTGAGACTGGCCATTTTATCTGAGCGTGTTGAAGAAACGGTCAAAATGCAGACCTTTTCTTTTCACATAAATTAATTTCAAAGTATGCCATTTATCAGACTCTTTTTCTGAGTTATTTAATTACTGAAAATATCAAGCTGATTTTAGATACAATTCCCCAATTTTTATATGTGAATATTATTCCATTTACATTAAACCTTATATAAAAAAGCCTCAGAGACTTTTCCATGCATTTTAATTTCTGAGGTACAGTGTATTTTTGAAACGACCTCTATTTTCAGAGGTTTCATGATTTATTTTGAAAACTATTGCTTTTATATAAAAATCTTTCACACAAGAAATTGTGTACTTCGTGAAGATACAACTTTTTTGCTGAAAACATTTTTTTGATAAAAACATTATTTTTCGCAAAATTTGACATAAATGTATATTACGCTGATACTCTGATCACTTGAAAAGCTACAACTATTTCGTGTCTAACATTTTTCTCTACAATCAATAGGTTTCGAACAGCAAATCAATTTTGATTTTATAAAATGTTTGACTTTCGGGTTTTTGTGTACTTTTTCGTGAAGAATATTTAGAAAATAATTCGCGATAATAATCAAGAATTTTTAGTTTTATCTATTTATCTATTTGATCTATTATATTAAAGAAGCATCAATTGTCAGTGAAGCATCAAAGTTAGTAATTCATTAATTACTTGCGAAAAACTTTTGGATAAATTTCCTTTATTCTTTAAAAATTAAATTTATTAATACATAAGAATTCTATCAATTTAGATCCAATAAATTTTTTTTCTTTATTGTTGTCTGGAATTGTTTCCCAAACATTCTTCACGATTTTTTTTTACCAAAAGTCACCAATATTTTATAACATCAAAATTAATTTTTTCCCCGAAAACTATTGATTCTCTCAAAGTTTTTAAGTGAATAACTTCGCAAAAAGTGAACAATTTAAAATAAGTATTCAGAAATTAAAAACGCAAAAGTGCAAACTACGCGCCGGAATCGTTTGAACTCGTATACTCGTATATTTCAATAAAGTAATGAGCTACATATATGCAGAAAGACATATATCATATTAGACATCTTTTTGATAAGATTATTTTTAATTCATTTTATGATTAGGTCTACAGGTTACTAGAAACTTTTATGTGAAACTAAATACCCTTGTTTTACATAAAAAGCAACTATTTACACCAAGTTTTTGTATTAAAAGTCACGCCATCGTAAACTATGTCTGAAACCACGTCGGAAATGACATCGTAATCCATGTCGGAAACTACGCCGTAGTTTACGACGTAGTTTAAAAGGTCGTAATTTTCAATATAGGGTTGTCCGGCTTACCATATAATACTTCAAGAGAATGAGCAACAGTACAGTTGGTATCATGTAAGGTTCGAAGTAGTAACAACCCAGTACGAATAAAACGAGGGCGATGATACTTCGCATCTTACTTTCCCACTCGAAACAGCTCCTGCAATTCGAAAGAAAACATAAATTACGGATCCAAGTATAAGATTCCTCAATTTCAGCTTTCAAAACAATAAAGGTCTCACTGAATATATTTTCCCAAGTCGATGACGATGACGATGATAGCTTTGAGCCTAAGAACATTCCTCAGGAAGACTTGTCTCTTGAATTTCATTTCTGGCTCCATGTACTTTTTTTCTTTCGGATTGATTGTTCTAAGACAGGCCCTGAACACATTCCAAACTACAGTCATTTCTAAGAGAATTTGTGGAGAGTTTCCTTTTGCACGACACCTCAGCTTTTTATCTTTCAAGGCATACCATCGCTTCTCGCCATTTCTTATTTTTAACAAAGGTATCGCTACCTTTCCGAGGAATTCCACCTTGTGGTCCCGATCTTCATCGTATACTGTTACTTCCAAAACGGAATTGATATCTTTGACATTGCTAGAAAATATTGCGAATATTATAATTAATTTGAAGGACTTTTAAACAGACGCGGATCCAGAGAAGTGGGCGTCGAAAAATGTTATACAGAGAACTATAACTAATTGAACTGACTAATTGCTGACCAATTTTATACTAGAAATCATGATTTCCCCACTATGTGCACAATGAGTTTCTTATTAGCAGTCAAATTCTTAATATAAATGTTTCAGGGTGGCCTTTAAAAAAATAAGTTTCTGGTCATTTCCGGGTTATCAAATATTGTCAATTTGAAAGATGTTACGGCAGTTCAAGGGATTGCATATTTTTTGCGATTGCAAAGAATTTCATAAACTTCGTAAGGTTTTTGAAAAATTTTATATACGATTTAAAAGATTTTAGGGTATTTTTAATGATTTCAAAGAACGTTTGAATTCTGGTTATGATTTAAATAAATTTCTGGAGTTCTTACAAGGTGAAAATCTTCTGCCAATTTGGCGCCAGGGTTTTGTACTCCGTTTGGGTTTGTAGTCTAGCATTCACTAGTTCAAGAACACAAAAGGGATCACTTTTTCCACCTAGGTCGGCTGCAGCGAGTCCTTGAGCTCTATAGACCTGTTAAAAATAAAAAAATATAATTTGGTTGCTTTAATCTGAACAAATTAAAATTAGAATTTTCGGTGTGAGCCGTGACTAACCTTAACAATCAAGTGACCAACGTCTCTTGGCCTTTGCAGTGTATTTGCTATCGAATATCTTTGCAAAAGTTGAGGTCTTTCATGCGCATTATCTTCGTGTGCTGCCAAATCACTGATAGTTTCACTTGCAGTTGTACCACTGATAGTTAGCAACAAGAAAATACTTCCGGCACCATCTTCAAGTTCTCGCCATAGTCTATGAGTTGTTTCTCGTTCCAGAGTCGCTAAATTTATGATTGTCTTTCCCATAAGATCGTCCTGATGACCCTTATCTCGATCCCAAAGTGTCACTTCCAGATCTTGGCCTAAGTAGGGATCCTCATAGAGGTGGAGGTCAAATTGTTCTAACCATACTGGGTTTAAGGTCTTATTTGCTACTTTTGATTTGTACTTCTCTGTACCCAATCTGAAAAAGAATATTATTCAGGTTGGAAGATTTTGAGTAACAAATACAAAGGCGAGGTCTGTTCAGAAAGTATTCTACCCTGTGCTCTAACTTTGTACCTTTACATTATGAAAGATGAATTTACAAAGTAAAAAAAATTGTTTCAACATTTTTAAATTGTATCCTTGTACTTTTACAACAAGGTCTTAATTTCTTAACATATTAAACATCGTAATCGTCTTGATCACCATTTATCATCTTAGTCGCCAATCTATTAGAGGTCTTAATTGTGATTTTTAAATTTTACTCATACATTTGAAACTATAGAAATTAGGACTTTCGAGATTTCAAAGCCTTGAAATCTAAGGGCATTTCAAGTTAAGAAAACTTTATTATTTATTCATTTCCAAATAAAATGGAAATTTTAAAGACAACTGAATTAAACAGAAATTAGAATGAACCATTACAGGGTGGCCGAAAAACTTCGTTTTGAAAATTCACTGACTTTTCCCTGATTTTTTCCTGAACTATTTTCGATTTTCCCTGTTATTAATATGTAAGGACCAGCATTTTAAGCTTGTGACATTTTTTAAATAGAATCTTTTTAAAACGGAAAAAACATGTTGAGATTAAAATTTTTAAATGTCAAATTTACTTATTTATTTTAACAAAAAGATTATTTTTCTACCATAAAAGATGAATTTTCAATCTAAAGGTACGAATCTTTAACAAATCAGTTCAACTTCCGACAAAAAAATACGACTTTTTAACAAAATAGTTGAATTTTTAACCAAATTGTTAAGTTTTCAAGCAACAAAGATAAATTTTTTACCAAATGATCAAACTTTCAAACAAAAAATATTGAACTTTAGCAAAAAACATGAAAAGATGAATTTGCTACTAAATAGTCGAATTTTCAATAAAAAATGTAATAGTTGATATTCCAAACAAAAAAAGCAAATTTTCAACAAAATGGTTAAATTCTCAGTCAGAGTTGAATTTTCAACAAAATAATAAAATTTTTAACAATATAGTTGAATTTTCAACCGAATAGTTGAATTTCCAACCTAATACGAAGATGTATTCTCAACAAAAAAAAAGATAAAATTTCTACCAAGGAGATGAAATTTCAACCAACAAGATTAATTTTCTACCAAAAAAGACGAATTTTCAACAAAATATATGAATTTTTAAACAAATAGTTAAATTTTCAACTAATTAAGATACATTTTTAATCAAAAATGGAAAAGTTAAATTTTCAATAAAAAAATTAATTAAAAAAAAAATCAAGAAAAAAGACACTATTTTAACGAAAAAACTGAACTTTAAACTGAAACGATGAATTTTACAACAAAAAGGACAAATTTTCAAAAAATAACAATTATGCAGTCACGAATGGAAAAAAAGTTTATTCAAATTTTATAACTGTCAAGCCAAAAAGACGAATTTATTGTAAAACAGTGGAATTTTCAATCCGAAAATATGAATTTCTAACGAAAAAGATAATTTTCAACGAAACAGTTGCTGTTTAAACCAAAAAGAGAAAATTTCGAACTGAGAAAATCAGTTTTCTACCAAAAAAGATAAATTTCCAACTAAAAAGATCTATTTTCAACAAAATAGTTCAATTTGGAACCAAAGAGATGAACCCACAACCAAAAAAAAAAAAATGTTTACTAAAATAGTTCAACTTTCAACCAAAGAGATGAATTTTCAACTAAAATGATGAATCTTCAACTGCTATAGTTGAATTTTCGGTTTGAAATGGAAATTTTCAACTAAAACATAAACGAATTCTCAAGCAAAGATGAATTTTTAACTGAAAGGATGAATCTTCCAGAAAAAATAACAAAATATTGGAATTCTCAAATGAACAAGATTATTTTTCAATCAAACAATTGCATTTTTATTTTAAAAAGATTAAATTTCTACTAGAACAGATGGATTTACGAACCAAAAAGACGAATTTTTATCAAAATAGTTGAATTTTCGACCCCACGAAAGATTTCAATGGAATTTTCAAAACCAAAATATGAATTTGCAAGCGAAAAGTTCAATTTTCTACCAAAAAGAATGACTTTTTCACAAAATTGTTGAATTTTCAATTAAATAACAATATTTTTAACTAAAAATATAGTGGCCGTGAAACTTCGTTGTCGAAATACCATCATTTTTCCCTGATCAATTTTTCATTTTCCCTGGCCATTAATATTCAAAACACCAGAATCTTAATCTTATGACATTTTTAACATAGAATCGTTTATAAACGGAATGAAACAATTTGAAATTAAAAAATAAAAATCTAAAATTTATTTACCTTGACAGTTATTTAACCATTGTGTGCAGTTGTGCACATCCAACTTTATTCACGTTGTCATACACCCGGAGTACCCGGGTGCTCAATTCCCTTTTTTTATTTTTTAAAAATAATTAAACAACTGAAATCGTTTCTTTGTAATTTATTCCAATGAATGAATATAAAAATTAAGTGCCAAAGGCATGAAACAATTTAAAACACACAAAACAAAACAATTTACCTGATGTCCCTAGCGGACCTCGTGAATGGGTTGCCGGACACAGAATGTAACGAAAAATTAATTATTCATTAATAATTAATTTATTATTAATTCTATTATTAATTAACACGGCTCGCGTATGGTGGGTACCCCGGGCACCCTGGGTGTGTCCGCGACATATTTTGAAGTCGATTATTTATTGTAAAAAAATTCTAAATAAATTGTAAATACACCATTTGCTTATAATTGAGCTAAGTAACGACGGTTCTGAGAACCTAAGCGAAAATTTTATTTTTACTCCAATTACATACCCGCACAATGGAGAAAAAAAATTACTTTTTTGGTTCAAAATAACGTACAGCCCACAAATATTGACCCCGATTTAGACACGAAAAATTTGAAGAAAAAAAAACTGATAAAATTTCAAAGAATGTTTTCAAGCCTGATTTTTTATTTAATTTTTCAATTTTTGTATAAATAAGCATATATGACGACAAAAATGGCATTTTTTCTATTTAATGCTCCCAGTGCTCGTAAATAATAGGGAAATCGTGGTAATCGCCCACGTTCTGTATATATTATACATTAGCTAAAGATATTCCATCATGATGCAATAAACAAAAAATTCTTTATAAACAAATTATGTGTTGAAAGTGCGTTTTCTATAATTTTCAATAATTTTACGTTTTTTGAGATATATTGCAAGACATTTGGATGAAAACAATATTTTAATGAAGAAAATTTCTCTTAAGATTTTATTCTTGCTATTACAATAAACAAATTTATTAAAGAAATGCATTATTCAGGCATTTGTCTATAGAAAAATTCACTTTTCGATGTCACTTTTTTAAATTAGGAACCTCATGATAATTTTAGCAAAATTAACAATTTGTTAATGAATTTTATGATTTAAAAAAAAACATAACGATCAAATGCCTTATTCGGGCATTTGTCGACGGAAAAATTAGTTTTTTTTTCAATACCAGCCCTTTTAACGAGAAGCTTTATGATAATTTTATAAACATTCATGACAAGTTCATAGATTTTATGACTTTTTTAACAAATTTAATTTTAAAAATGCATTATTCGGGCATTTTCCGACGGAAAAACTCGTCTTTGTCAATATTAGTCCTTTTAATTGGGAACTTAACAATAATTTCAGCAACATACATAACCAGTTGATTAATTTTATGTTTCTTTGAACAAATTTAATTGAAAAATGCATTATTAGTGCATCTGTTGACAAAAAAATAAGTTTTTATCTATGTCATTTTTTTTACTTGGGAAGTCGATGATAATTTCATCAACATCCATACTTAGTTAATAAATTGTTTGTGTTCTTCAAACAAAATTAGTAAACGAATGCATTATTTGGGCATTTATCGAATGCATTTTTTGATGAAATTTATTTAAAAAATCATATTTAGTTGATAAATTCAATGATTTTTTAAAAAGAATTTAATAAGAAAATGCATTATTCGTGCATCCGTCGACGGAATTGTTCTTTTTCGATGTTAATCCTTATCATTAGCAACTTCATGATAATTTCAGCAACATTCATAATTGGTTCATAAATTTTATGATTTTTTAACAAATTTAATTAACAAATGCATTCGACAAATGCCCAAATAATGCATTTTTTTGTTAAAGAGGGACCTCAAAATCCCCCCTTTTATTGCGCCCAACGTAGTTTTTGAAGGAAAAATAATAAATTGACGCAACAAAGCTCAAAATAATCATCAATGCATGCTGTAACCGGGTTTGTCATTACTTTACCCTTTTAACCCCTTTTAACACTGGAAAATTGGAAGACTACCCCTAATTGGTAGTGAAAAGTACATCATGTATAAGAACGTAATTGAAATAGCTTTTAACCATGTTTTTTATGTAGGTACGATCGCGTTGGTATATTAACGTATAGTCTCTACGTTCATTCTTCTTACATAGCACCATTTCAACAACTAAAAACCCGAAAACTACCCCTATCAGGGGGTGGAAATTACACCGGTAATATAAAAGTAGGTAGAATAGTTTTCAATAGTTTTTCATCAAACAGTGACGCTTCGACTCTTGAAAATCAAAAAACTACCCCTATGAGGGGGTGGAAAATACGTCATAAACACGAATTTGTATAAAATATTTTTTAATTGTTTTCTTTCCCCATAGATAGAATCAGTTAGTTTCAATTTATAATCACTACGTTAATTCTACTTACTTAGCACCATTTCAACCCATAAAAGCCGAAAAACTGCCCCTATCAGGGGGTGAAAAATACTTGACCAAGAACGAGGATAAAATATTTTTAAACAAATTTTTTCTATAAATATGGTTACGCTATTGCCAATGTATAATAACTTCGTTCATTATTCTTACTTAGCACCATTTCAACCCCCAGAATCTCGAAAACTACCCCTATCAGGGGGTGGAAACTATACCGGTACCATGGAAGTAGGTGAAATAGTGTCTAATATTTTTTCATCATAACAGTATAATATGTATCTCAATTATACTTACTCAGTGACGCTTTAACTATTGAAAATCGAAAAACTAACATTGACACTAATTGCTTCTACCTGCGGTAGTTTTTTGATTTTCAAGAGTCGAAGCGTCGCTGTTTGATGAAAAACTATTGAAAACTATTCTACCTTCTTTATAGTACCGGTGTACATTCCACCCCCTGATAGAGGTAGTTTTCGGTTTTTTAGTTGTTGAAATGGTGCTATGTAAGAAGAATGGACGTAGAGACTATACGTTAATATACCAACGCGATCGTACCTACATAAAAAAACATAGTTAAAAGCTATTTCAATAACGTTCTTATGAATGAAGTACTTTTCACTCCCAATTAGGGGTATTTTTTCAATTTTCCAGTCTTAAAAAAGGTTTGAAGTGTGAACTAATGACAAACCCGATTACAGCATGCATTGACGATTATTTTGAGCTTTGTTGCGTCAATTAATGTTCTTTCCTTCAAAAACTACGTTGAGCGCAAAGAAAGGGGCGGATTTTCGGCTTATTTTGGGGTGCCTCTTTATTTAAAGAAGACAAACAATTTATGAAGTTGATGAAATTATCATCGACTTCCCAAGTAAAAAGACTGCCTTCGAAAAAAACTCATTTTCCGTCAACAGATGCACGAATAAGGAATTTGTTTATTAAATTGGTTGCAAAAACAAAAAATTTATCAACTAATTATGCATGTTGCTAAAATGATCATAAAGTTCCTAATTAAAAGAACTGGCATTGAAAACAAAAAAAATTTCTGTCGACAAATGTCTGAATAATACATTTGTTTAATAAATTTGTTTAAAATATTACCAAGAATAATCTGAAGAGAATTTTTCTTTATAAAATTTTGTTTCCATCCAAATTTTTTGTAACTTGAAAAAAAGTAAAATTATTAAAAATGATAGAAAACACATTTTGTAACGAATAATTTGTTTATAATTTTTTGTTTGTTTATTGTATGATAATAGAATATCTTCATCTGATGTGAATCTATGAAACGTGGGTGATCGCAACAATTTTCCTAATTATTGACGAGCACCGGGTGCGTCAAACAGACAAAAATTACCATGTTCTTCGTCATATTTGTTTATTTATAAACAAATTGAAAAACTAAATAAAAAAACAGGCTCGAATTTTTTTTGTTTAATTCTATCATCTTTTTTTTGAAATTTGTTTCGTCCCAATCGGCCAATATATGTGGGCTGTACGTTATTTTGTACAAAAAAATTAATTTTTTCCCCCACTGTGACCCGGGTACCCGTGTGTGACTCTTCGAGAAAAACCCTGAATTTTGCAAGAATTTTTTCAAAATCTCTTACTTTTCCTGATTTCCAGGTTTTCCTGACCTATGTCCACCCTGCCACTCACCGAAATTTAACATAAGGATCCGATAAACCTTCTGTATCCATTGGCAACAGGTTCTTGGCCTCAACGAGAACGATGGTGACCACTGAACTCCATATTTGTGACTTTAATTTCCGGTTCACATCAGCCAATCGATTACTTCTCTGGAAATACTGTAATCAAAAATAAAAACATTTTTTAACTTTTAATGAATCAAGAGAAGATAAAATATTTCCGCTTCTATCTTAATTAAGAATCTATTTCTGCTTTTAACTATAGTTTTCCTCGGATCCCATACTGTTTAAAGAGTTCAAAAGTTCATCTTATAAAAATATTTCAATTTAAAATAAATACCGACTAATTCAGAGCCAAATAAAATTGAGTGCAAAAATAATATCACTGTATTTTAATAAATTTTATTTTTGGATACTGAAAATCTTGTTAAACGAAAATGAATTTTTTCAAAAGTAGATCAAAGCCTTGACTAGAATAATAAAGATATTTTTATCTGCTACAAATTTTTTTTATTCTTGTATCTGACTGTACTCTTCTGATTATACAATGTTGCAGAGTAGTTAGAAAGCTGAGGAGCAGATCTATTTTCATAATGGACTGACAGTATTTGAGTGGAAACAAATCGTGAGCTAAAATGGAAGACGGTATATCACACAAATTGAATGATGTAGCACCATAAATTATTCACTAAATCGGAACTAAATCCAGAACAAGGATAAATGTTATATTTCATACTTTCAGGAAAAATAATAAGTAATTTAAGAAACGAAAATAATGTTATAAAAAAAAACGCCTTAGCACTGAAAAGTTTCCTTTTGGGTCCCTTATAACGTGTATAACGTTTGAAATGAATCAGTTAATATCTTGCGGCTGGATAGAGTCGAAATAGAATTTAAAAAAATTTCAATCGCAGAATTTTGGAAAAAATCATGAATATTTTTTTTTTCTTAATCTGCATAATATGCCTAATTTTTACAAAGTTCTCCGATTTTTTATTTAATTTTATGTAGGACAAATTTAATTTTTGTATGGAGATATGAAAACAAAACAAAATCTACAAGCTCTAAAAACTAAAAATAATTTTTGTTTCAGCATAGAAAAACTTTCTTATGTTCAAAATGTACTTTCAAAAAATTGAGAAGATCAGATTGTTAAAGTTGACGAGTTGCTGAATTTTTTTAATTAACTGTCGATTTTAACGATCTGACCTTCTCCATTTGTTTGAAAGTACATTTTGAAAATAATAAAGTTATTCTAAGCTGGAAAAAAATTATTTATAATTTTTAGATCTTTCAGATTTTTTTTTTCATTTTCAGGTCTCCATGAAAATTTAAATTTCTCCTATATAAACTCGAATAAAAAATCTGAAAAAAATTGTAAAAATTAGGCATATTATGCAGATTAGGGAACAACATTTTTTTTTTAAATTCTATTTCGACTCCGCGCAATTCAAATTTTATACACACTATATTTATACTATACATATATACTATACATTTATACAGGGCAATATGAAATTCCCGGGATTTTCCCTGTTTTTTTCCAGACAACATTTTTCCTTGACCAATTTAAATACGTCTGTTAGAAATTATTTACAATTAGAACAGAAATGTGTTAATACTGAGTCTTACAAACGTATAAATTCATCATTTTCTTCGTTAAGAATTCATCTTGTGGTTAAAAATTTTATGATTTTCTTGACAATTCAAGAATTTTGATAAAAAGCTAAAATTTAAAATTGATTGAAAAGTCGAAAATTCGCCTTTTTTACTTGAAAATTCAACATTTTCGATGAGATTCTTTTTCCGCAATGACTGAAAAATCTTTCTTGTTTGAACATTCAACTATTTCTTGAAAATTCCTCTCTTTAATTCGAAAGTCAATCTCTTTTGATTGAAAATTCAAATATTTGGTTGAAAATTCACTTTTTTGTAATTAAAAATTCATCTCTTTGGTTTAAAAGTTATCTATTCTGTCAAAAATTCCTTTTTTTTTTTTGTTGGAAAATATTTGTTTTAACTGAAAATATAATTATTTTATTTCAAGTTAAAAATTTATCTTCTTCAGTTGAAAATTCGTATATTTTATTGAAAATTCGTATTTGTGGTAGAAAGGTAATCTCATTAGATGAAACTTAATTTTTTTGGTTAAAAATTTATCTCTTTTAGTTGAAAATTCATGCATTTTTTTTGCAAATTTATCTTTTTAGGTATAAAATTTATTTCTATTGTTGAAGATTCCACTATTTGTTTGAAAATTCATTTTTTTAACAAAGATCCATCATTCTAATTCAAAATGAATTTCTTTGCTTGAAAATTCAACTTTTTCGATAATTTTTTTTCTGTATTGACTAAAAAAAATTTCTTCGTTGAAAATTTAACTATACTTTGAAAATTCCTCTTCTTAGTTCGAAAATTAATCTGTTTTGGTTGAGGATTCAACTGGTTTGTTGAAAATTCTTATTTTTTGGTTAAATTCAACTATTTTTGATTGAAAATTATAATATTTTGTGGTGGAAATATCAACTATTACACTTTTCGTTGAGAATTCATTTTTTTTGTTTTGTTAAAGATTCATCTCATTGGTTTAAAAGTTAATTATTATCTTGAAAATTCCTTTTTTTGATTGAAAATGAATTGTTATTAACTGAAAATTTAGTATTCCATGTTTGGTTCAAAATTGATCTTTCTATATTGATAACTAAACTATTTGGTTGAAAATTCACGTTGTTTGTTGAAAATCCGTCCTTTTTTGGTAGAAAATTTATCTCTATGGTTAAAAGTTTAACTATTTTGCTGAAAATGCGTTACTTTTTGTCAAAATAATTTTTCCACTAAAATTTTATCTTCTTTAGTTGAAATTTCATTTATTATGCCGAAAATTCGTCTTGGCAGAAAATTAATCTTCTTGATTAAAAATTCTTCTTTTTCATTGAAAAATCATCTTTTTGGTTAAAAATGTATCTATTTGGTGTAAAAAGGAACAGTTCTAAGTTGTCACACATGTGGATTTAATATTTTTTCAGTAAACATTTTTCTCACGTACAATCTTCCAATTGCCCCCCCCCCCCCATTCAGACTCATAAGAAAAAATGCAATTTTACCAAACCTCCCCCCCCCCCAAATCGTCTTGCGCAATTTCTGGTTGCCAGGATGAAGTCATTTTGTCAATTTTGAGGAAAATATTACAAAAGTAGTGCAAATTTCAATGTTTTCTTAAACTTGAAATAAAATCTAATATAATAAAAAATTTTTAATACCCTTAGGAATATTTTTAATCTAAATTTCTACAGAATTGTAAAATTTTTGCTTACATGGCGCAAAATATTTGAAATTAAAACAAAAATTGTGGGTAAATTTAAATATTTTTTCTGTTGAAAGGAATATTTTTTCTGAAATATATGAAATAAGTAATCATAAGGTTTCTATAAAATTTATTAAACATATATGGGTGATTGGTGAAAAGTTGATCATTTTAAGTCCTAACATTTTTCCACATTTCCTTTAATTCATTTAATTCAATTTAATTAGTTATAATATTTTAATGGCTTTCTAAGAATTTATTCATAAAAATTGAGGGATTTCGCCGGATTCAAAGGAATTGAAGAGAACTCCAAGACATTTTCAGTAGATTTTAATAAATTGAAGAGATTTCAAAGGATTTCATGGTATTTTAAAGATTCCACAACAATTTTTTATGTTTATTACTTTAGATGTTTTTAGAAATCATTTTCATATTGCGAAACATTATAATAAAAGTAAAATATTACTTTGCATATTTTTAAACATCTTTTTTAAATTAAAAAATAAATGGAATATTGATTAGTTTCCGTTTTTGAACTAACTTTGTTTGTTCCAAGTAACTTTTGTGTTACCGGATAACCAAGTTATGTAATAAAAATTGTATCATTGTAAAGAATATTTTTAGTCTGGATTAACCTTTTAATCAAGTGTTTTACAGGTGAGAAGTAAATGTTTTTATTAATATTCTCTTCATAATGTCACCTCCTAAATATGTTTCGTCTGATAATAAGAAAATGTTACTGGATGACTATAATAATATAAATTAAATCGGTTACTTTGGACATATAAAAACACCTGAAATGTAATTATGTTTTCACTTCTTGAAGTATATTCAATAATCTTAAATTATGAATAAATTTGAATGCAGGAAATTAATGGAAAATTGTTTTCTCACCGGATCAGATAACAACTCGGGGACATTTAAAAAGTGACTATAACTCTAAAACTATGATTAATAACGAGAAAAAAGCTTTATTTTGTAATTCTGTAATTAATTCTGAAAAAATCGATTCTTTTTTCATATGGAGTAAAGTAAAAATAATTGGCTTGATAAAACCTTGAACTTAGAAAAATTATTTCTCCAAACACAAGCGTTCAAAATTCCAGGGATTATCGTCAGCTTTTTATTGTCACCCACATACATTACGTGAAGCAGTCAGATTTCCCTCTCTCCAATTCTCGACTAAATAACAAAGAAAACATAAAGTAAAAAAAGTAGACTTTGCAATAGAAAAAAAATCCCGATCCTAAATGAAATTCCCGGGTTTTCTCGATTCCCCGGTATGCTCGACACACTGCCAATCAAATTATTGTGCAAAAAGGAATTTCCAGCGGGTATTTATTACTCCTGCAGTCTGGTGTACACTCTTTCTGCAATCTTATTCAATCCTATGTAATCCTTTGCAATCCCATGCAATCTTTTACAATACCTTGTAATCCCCCGTTACAAAAAAAAATATTATAGGAATTTCAGTATAGGTCTATAATGATTTTCCCATAACGAATTTCTCATACACTGGAAACTGGATTTGTGCACGGTTTCAGTTAGGGTCTTCGACACAAATCCCGGGACCGCGAACGTAAATAGGCAGGGCCGCGTGAACGATTTCTGTTGGATTTGGAGTGTGAGAGTACGGTGCCCAGGCTGTCTGTCACGCTTGACTGAACACATCCTCTCCTTTCTGTCCCGCGGCTACTCTGTTCACGAAACCGCCAAGCAGCATTAATTCTCGGTACGCACAAATCCAGTTTACGGAAATCCAGGTTCCAGTGTAATTTTTTAGCGATTCCAGAAAAATCATTACACAGAATTTTTGTAAGAAAATCAGTATAGAAATAAAGAATGTTAAAATATTGAAAAAGTTGATGCAAAAAATAGAGAACGTATAAACGAATGACTGATTTATTTATTTAACGTAAGATTTCGACAAATTTTAAGAAATTTTAAGGAATTCCAGGGAATTTCCATGGATTTTAAGCGATTTCATCAAATGTCAAAAAATTTCACTACATTTTAAAGATTTCCAAACATATTAGGAGGTTATAACGGATTCCGAAGGATGTCAGCAAATGTCGAGGGACTTTCAAGGATTTTAAGGGTTTCCAAATATTTCAACTAATTTTGGAAAAATTAATCGGTTTCCATGATATTTAAAAATATATTTATGGATTTCAAGGAATTTCACAACATTTTGAGATAGTTTAGAGGATTTTCAATCATTTCCGGGGATTTTAAGGAATTCCAAAGGATTTCAAGAAATTAAAAAAATTTCAAGTGGTTTCAACGAATTCTTTAGGATTTTTACAGACTTAAAGATATCTCTAATAAGCTTTGAAAAATAAATCAAATTAGATTTGAAGGATTCCCAGCGATTTCAAATATTACAAGGGAATTTAAGGTTTTTGCAGGAATTTCACAAGATTATAGGATCTTAAAGGCTTATATGCATTTAAACGTTCTTGGCTTTTAGAGAACTTTAATCAATATGGGTTTAATTTCATTCAAATTTCAGAGAACTTCCACCGATTTTAAGAAATTCCGTCACATTTAATAGAAATTTCACGGAATTTTAAAGAGTTTCAAACATATCAGGAGGTTTTAAGGGATTCCAAAGGATTTCAAAAAATGTTGAGGGACTTCCATGGATTTTGAGGCATTTAAAAGGATTTTAAGGGATTTCTAAATATTTCCACTAATTTTGAAAAAATTTATTCGGTGTTCAAGGGATTACAAATTTCCACATGTTTCAAGCAATTTCAAAACATTTTGAAGGATCTCAGAGGATTTTTACGTTTTTCAAGGATGTCAAGAGATTTCAAAGAATTTTGCGAGATTCTCCAAATATTTCACTGGATTTCTAGTGAATTTTGGAAAATAAATAAAATAAAATGAAATTTCAAAATATTTAAAGGTATATGTCAAGGAATTTCACACAGATTCAGGGATTTTATTATGTAATCTAGAAAGATTTCAAGGATTTTATAAGATTTCTAGGAACCTAAACGGTTTTTTAGAGAACTTCAATTAATACGAATTATTTTTTTTATATTTGAGGGCTTTTCTATAATTTATTGTCACGTTTTCGTAATATTTCAAGAGATTCTAAGGGATTCTAGAGGATTTCAAGAGATATAAAAAATGTCAAGGGATTTTAAAGAATTTTGTAGGATTTCCAAAGATTTCAAGGGATTTCTAGTCAAATTTGGGAAATAAATTAACTTTAATTGAATCTCGAGGGATTCCTAGTGATTACAAACATGTCAAAGGATTTAAAAGTATTTCATGGAATTTCACAAGACTCAAGGATTTAATAAATCTCCAAAGATTTCATGGGATTACAGAAAGTTCTAGGGGTTTGAACGTTGTTTTTCAGAGAGAGTTAATTATTAATTTTTAACTTAAATTATATTCAAGAGCTTTCAAATGATGAATACTTTTTTTAATTGATTTTTACATTCTCAAAGATTTCAAGGGACTCTTTACGATTCCACAGATTTCAAGAGATTTAAAAGTATTTCAAGAAATTTCACAAGATTTAAAAGATTTTATTGAATCTTCAAGAATATCAAGAGAGTTCAAAGATTGCTGTAAAATTCAACGTCTTTTCTAAAGAACTTGAATGAATAAGCTCAATTATGATTAGTACTTCACGGAATAAAATAAAATTTATTTCGATTGATTTCTACGGATTTTATAAATTCAAAGAGAGAAGATTTAGATTTATAGGACCTCCAATTATTCTAAATATTTTGGGGGATTTTATAAATTTAAAGGAATTGCACAAGATTCAAAGGATTTTATTAAGTCTGCAAGGATTTCAAAGATTTCTAAAGATTTTAACTTTTTACATTCTCATTCATGAGAGTGTAATGTAATCGTCCAAATTTGCGATCTCTGGTTTTTAACGGGTCTTTACGTTTTGGCACTCACAGATTCCGAAAATCATACAATTTTTTCAGTGTCTGTCTGTCTGTATGTCTGTCTGTATGTATGGTTACCTGAATGTTGTAGCCACGCTAACTTTTGAAGGATTTGTTTTTTTTTTGACAAAATCGTTGAATTTTCAACCAGAGACGAATTTTTAACTAAAATGAAGTCTCTCCAACCAAAAAATAACAAAATTATTGCATTTTCTACAAAGTAGATAATTTTTAAGAAAATTGTTCAATTTTCAATGATGTAGATGAGTATTCAACCGGATATTAGAATTTTCAATTAAAAGTGATACATTAACAATTAAAAATGAAATATTTAAATTTCTCATTGAAATGAATAATTTTCAACCCAAAATACGAATTTTTAACCAAAACGATGGATTTTCAGACAAGAGGATTAATTTTCTACCAAAAAAAAACAAAATTTTAACAAAATACACTAATTTTCAACCAAATTGTTGAATTTTCAATCAAAAGAAATTAATATAATCAATAATGGAAAAGTTAGATTTGCAGTTTAAACAATTAATTTTTAACCAAAAAGATTAGTTTTCTAGCAAAAAGATTAATTTCTCATCAAAAAAGACAAATGTTGAGAAAATCGATGAATTTTCAACAAAAAAGATAAATTTACAATCAGAAATCGAATGGTTAAATTTTTAGGTAATAAATTAATAGCGGCAGCAATGACTCTCGGAATTATTTTGTGTTACAGACATATGACAATATTCACATTCATTCAATTCCTCCCAGAACCTTAAAAAAATAGCTATAATTACTTTTTTTGATTTCGTAAAGTAGAATAAATTTCAAATATATTAGATTTCTTCCATTTGTTTTAGAAAATATGCATATTGAATTGTTCTTTATTCTGTAAAGTAGAATTTGTTTTAAATTTAGTTAGTTTCCTCTAATACCTTCAGAATAAATCTTTATGACATTGTTTCGAATTCTAAAATGTAGTATATATTTCAAATAAATTTAATTCTCACGGGTACTTTCAGAAAATGCCGGTTGAAAAACATTTCAAATACTTTTTTCTGGAATATAAGTTTAATAGTTTGAATTTTCGTGAATCTTATAAATAAGATTTTTGATAACTTTGAATAAATTAAAATGTAAATAAATATAATATACTTTTCAGATGTACAAGATATAAATAAGGTTAAAAATGTGGTTCAAATTAATAATTTCAAGGATTGTAATTATAATTACATAAATCTGTAACTGATGAAAGATTGTAAAAAATGTTTACTGTTAAATGTATAGATTTCATCAAATAGTATATGAATGATTAATGAAATTTAAATATACACACATAAAGTAATAATAATAATAAATTAACAATAAAGTAAAAATCAAGATAAAAACGAAAATGAATTGATAATAGTAAATGGATCAATAATTGAGTATATAATCAATGAATGGAAAATGATTACGTTATATCACAAGAAATAATATCATTTATTTATATAAATTAAAAATTTCTAGGTTGCATTCAAGTTAAATTGTCACCAAATATTGTACAATGATTTTTAGCATGTCAGTAGGAAATTAGGGTAGTGCAAAAAAATTGAAATCATATGAATTTGTTTATATTGGTAGTAGTATGTATTCAAGACGTGCGCTCGAATATTGATGAAACACTTTCGCAAATTTGTTTCATTCTGATGGAAAATAAATAAAAAATTCACAGATTTGACTTTTTCCCAAATTGCGTCTATATTTATACAAGGATGCCTAATAGTGTGGATTTTTTTTTATATTTCGATTCTGGCTAGTAAAAATCTTTTCCCACATATCAAAATGAGTCTCCATGATTTTTTTCAGATTTTTAAAATGATATCTCCAATTAGCGGAAACTTTTTAAAGTTTGAAACATTGAAAACAGTGATTTTTCGATATATTTCAATGTTATGTTACCACTTCTTTATCGAATCAGTGTTCCTGGTACAAATTCATGTATTCTAATGTAACAAAATAATGAAGATCCATTAATCAATCGATTGTATATTCTTTTATTTCAAAACTAACTCCAGTCAACATACATGTATTTAAGGTACTAAAAGAACCCCCAGAGGGATAATTAAATAACAAAAATTACACGATTTTGTACC
This sequence comes from Andricus grossulariae, assembly GCA_011634705.1. Lineage (NCBI taxonomy): Eukaryota > Metazoa > Arthropoda > Insecta > Hymenoptera > Cynipidae > Andricus > Andricus grossulariae. The sequence continues at coordinate 20,996,005 of JAABKJ010000755.1, forward strand.
ATTTTTGATCATCCTCGCAACATTCATTTTCATATAAATATGCATATGTGCGTAACAGTATTTGTCACCAGGATATAATTCACATTAAATAGGATTTACATGAAAAATCGAGAAGAAAAATTAACTTGCAAGGAACTTTGGGTTTAATCATGTGGGTGCCTTTAATTTGACTCTGCCTTGTTAGGCTGTTTTTTTATTTTTCAAATCATTTTTGATCTGCCCTTATGCAATTAACATATCCATTTTATTCAATTTAAGCAGTACACATTTTTCTATACAATAGAATACGACTCATTACTGTAGGAATTGTTGTACAATATGTTTAAAATATAGTGCTAACAATGAAAAAATGTCAATATAATTACAATTCTTTATTTCACTATCCAATTGCCACTTATTAATTAGAAATTTCAAAATATTCCCTAAAAATATATGAAAATATGTGAAATATATGAAAATGTATGAAAATGAATTAATTTTTTAATCCCAATCAATTCTTACTTGGTTAGTCTCCTTTTCTCTATCTCATCGTATCATACAGCTATCAATGTTTATCTTTTCCTATCTATTTTTCATTCTAAATGCACATCTATCTTTTTCAATGCCCTCTTCTCTATTTCATCCTATCCTTCATCTATCTACATTAACGTAGAAAAATATTCAAATTTATATTGAAGAGATAGAATGAAGTACAGAAAACGATATAAGGGTCCTCAGTTACACTGTTAGAAAAATCTGTACTAGGTTTAGTAAACATGTGATGGAAGCAAGAATGCACAACATGAAATTAAATTTAGTATACCAATTTACAGCAAATTTAGTATATGCATAATTGCATATACTGAATTTGGTATACACGTACATAAAATTTAGTATATGCGCATATTAAATTCAGTATACATGTATGCGAAATTTAGTATACGCATGTACTAAATTCAATATACGCGTTCCGTTTTGCGTGAGTTCCGTCTTCATGATCTGTAAACATGATCAGATGAAAAGTTGAAGAACAAAGTTTTAATTTTCAAATAATCATATGGTTAAGCTACTTTCAGGTTGATAAATTGAACGTACCTTTCAAAGAGAAGACTTCGCAGATCCTCGCAGAAAGAAGGCAAAACTTTTAGCATTCCAAAGAACTCAAACAAATGCCACCGGCGACGTTGCCCTTCTCGCGCAAATCAAAACGCGCTTGCGCAACTGGATATAGTAAACACGTATATGAATTTTAGTATACAGAAACTATGAAATTCATATACGTGAAAGAAACTTACTGTACACTGATGAATTTAGTATACATATAACTTCATAAAAGAAATTTAGTATACTAAAATTACAAAGTGTAATGAATTTAGTTAACACATAAAAAATTTAATATGCCCGTGTATACTGAAATTGCAAACATTTCCAACAGTGTGGAGAAAGAGACAAACAATTATTAAGATTGGGGATCGAAAAAGATAGCATGTTAGGTATGCAAAGTGACCCATTGAGAGAGATGGAACAGTTCTATCTTCACCTATTCCCTGATTTCTATATTTTTCAATCTTTCCAATTCCAGCACCGTTCTACCGTGAGGGCGCTGCTGTTCCCAACACAATTCAAATCAGATTCTGAAGCTTCGGGAGTTCGCCACCATTGATAGAACCTTGCTATTCGATCCTAGGTATTCCGATCCCCTTAATTTGTACCAGATCATCTCCTCGTTTCGAATTACATTGTAACGGTACGAGGACTTCCGCATTTTGCGCGATCCTCTCAGATCGGATTGCTGCTTGGCCAGTGGAGCACGCTTTGAGTGACAAACGGCCTCCGCTCTCTCTTGCGACACAGGAGTGAAGAAAAGAAGGAAGTGTCCTCTTGCACAGAAATAGCACGTGCCGTAGCTAGTACCTTGTATCCTTCTGGACAAGACTTATGCCTCCTTTCTTGCCATTCCTTTCTTTGCAGGATGTAAGTAAACATGTTCTCGAGCTTGGCTCTACGATACATTGACATCATGACATACCAGGGGCTTTCGCAGCGAAACATAACATTACGCGTACCTCAGAGACACGCATGCTAATCACCACCCAATGGAACAGTGTCGTTTCTAACTACTTGGGCTAAAGCCAAGCGCTGCTGAAGCGATTAAAGAAAGCGACACCGCATATGTCACAGCGTTCACACGCCCCAACCGCGGCACCCACCGCGCCTATATCCGACGGTGATAGTAAAGTCGGCGCTTGGAAGTTGGTAGTTGGGACCAGATAGGCATAGACATTATACAATCTAGCCTCTCTGATTCTAGTGGCAATGTAGTGATTCAGTGATAGTAATTTTTGATTCAAACGTTTCTACAGGTCGTAGTTTTTATCCGATTTGCAATTTTCTTGAACTACTTTGTTGGAAATGTAGTTGCACAACAAATGAGGGAATGTCTGAATATTAGGTCACACGCTAAAAAGGGGGAGGGGGGTCTGGCCTAATGTCACGAAATGTCACATAGAGAGGGGGTAACACGTGACACTTCTGTGATCAAATAATAAAATTTAAAACCGTTCATGGTTGATTCTGAACAACTCTATTTAGATTATTACATTTTCCAAATAGGAAAGTGAACAATCCAAAAAAATTTCAAACGTATTTCTAACATTGCTTATATTTAATGCATTCTTCTTTTAAACATTTTTTCATTTGGTTATTTTTCTCTCTAATAAGCCGAAAAGTGAGGTAGTTTGGAATTCTATTTTCTTAATTGTGAATCTTTATCATGCTCATTTTGCATTATATTATTCATGATTGTGTCGACACAACAAAATTTAGGAGTTGCATATTCAAACAAATAGTCGAATTTCCAAGTCAAAAGAATCAATTTTTAAGAAAAGAGTTTAAATTTCAATCCGAAAAATGGACTTTTTAATCAAAAAGTTCATGTTTACCAAAAGAGATGAATTTTTTAACCAAGAGATGAATTGTCAATATAAAGGACGTATTTTCAAGAAAACAGTTGAATTTTTGTCCCAAAAATAAAAGAGTTTTCTACCAAGAAGATTAATTTTGTACTCAGAATATTAATTTGTATCAAAAAAATGAATTTTTAACCAAATAGTTGAATTTTGTACTATAACATATAATTTTTTAACCAAAAATGAAACAGTTAAATTTGCTATTTACAAAACTCATTTTCAGCAGTAACAAAAAACTAATCAACCACTTCAATTTGACAAACAAGATGAATATTTTGAAAAAAAAAACGAATTTTCAACGAATCAAATTCAACGAAAAAGATTAATTCTTTGCCCAAATAGACGAATCTTTCAACAAAACAGTTCAGATTAAAGCTATAAGGTTGAATTTTTCAGAAATTAGTTGGTTTTTAAACTAAGGAAAAAGAATTTCGAACAAGAAAGTTAATTTTGAATCAATAAAGATAAATTTTCAACGACATAGTTGAATGTACTACCAAGAACCATAAATTTTCAACTAAAGATGGGAAACTTTTAGTTTAAAAACTAATTTTCAACAAAAAAAAAAAAGTATTTTCAATGACTTGAATCAAACTAAGAGAGACGGATATTTAATAAAATATTTCAATCCTCAAACAAAATCATGAATTTTCAAAAAACAAGATTAATTTTCTACCCAAATAGATGAACTGTCAACAATATCATAAATGTTCTGTAAAATAGTTGAATTTTCAAATTAATACTTCAATCTTCAACCAAGAAGTTAAATTTTCTACTAAAGTAATTCAATCTTCAATCAAAAATAAGAGTTTTCAACAAAAAAGTTGATGCTCATCTAAAAATATTTTATGTAATTTTCTACCAAATTGTTTCAATTTTAAGCGAAAAAGACGACTTTTTCACAAAAAATACGAATTTTCAACAAAACAGTTAGTTCAGGACTAAATAGTTGAATTTCCATTCAAAATGGTTAATATTTAACAACCAACATTTTTTCACAGCCTTGTTCAACTTTTAGCCAACTAGTTGATTTTGCAAGCAAAAAAATGAATTCTAGGCGAAACATGTAATAGTTAATATTCCAAGAAAAAAAGGTTTTAATTTTAAATAAAAAACAGTTGGACTCAATTGAAAAAGCGAATTAGTAACAAATTAGTTAAAACCTTAACCAAAGCAGATGATTTTTAATCAAGCAATAGCATTTCTAATTGAAAAGTTTGAATTTTTCACCAAAAGGATTCATTTTCTACCAAAACAGACGAATTTTAAACAAAAAAAGAAGTAGTTACATTTTCAGTAAAGAAAATCAATGTTCAACAAAAAAAACAGGGTTTTTAGCAAAATGTTTAAATATTCAACTAACGAGATGAATATTCAAGTAAAATTTCAAGTAAACCTTCAGCAAAAAAGGTTACTCTTCAACCCAGAAGATTAATCTTCTACAAAAAAATGGATGATTTATCTACAAAGTACATGAATTTTCAATCAAGTACTTGAATTTTCAACTAAAAAAGATCAATTTTAAGCCAATCAGTTAGACCTCACACTAAAAAAAAAATTTCAACCAAAAATGCAATAATTGCATTTTTAGTTGAAGAATAATAGTTTAACGACAAAAAAAATTTTAACGAAGAAGATAAATTTTAAAATGAATAGATAAATTTTCAATCAAAATGATGAATCTTTGAACAAAAAAATAAATTTTTGAGAAAAGAGTTCAATATTCAACTAAAGAGTTTGATTTTTAACCAAAAAGTTCATTGTTAAACAAGCATAATTAATTTTCCACAAAAGAAGATAAACAATCAACAAAACACATGAATTTCCAACCAAGTACTTGAATTATGCATTAAAAAGGATAAATTTTCAATTAAATAGTTTTGATCCAACTAAAAAAGATAAGTTTCCAACAAAAATGGAATAAGTAAATTTTTGGCTGAAAAATAATTTTTAACACAAAAAAATGTGTGTTTTTTTTAAACAATATCGTTGAATTTCAAACGGGGGCGATGAATTTTCGAATAAAATTACGAATCTTTAACAAAAAATGAATTTTTAATAAAAGTGTTCAAATTACAACCAATAAGTTAAGATTTTATCCAAAAAGATGAACTTTCAACCAAGAAGATTAATTTTCCACCAAAAAAGACAAATCCTGAACAAAGTACATTAATTGTCAACTAAAAAAAACAACAATTTCACTAAACAGTTAAATCTTCACCTAAGAAATATAAATTTTAATCAAAAAATAGAATAGTTAAATTTTCGGTTAAACAAATTAATTTTCGAACAAAAAAATATTTTAAAACAAAATCGTCTAATTTTTCAACCAAAAATGAAACGAATTTTCAACCAAGGATAGGAATCTTTACCAAAAAAATTAATTTTTTGAAAAGTAGTTTAACTTTCAACTAAGTAGTTCAAATATTGACCAAGAATAATGACTTTTTGAAAAAATAGTTGCATTTTCCACAAAATAATTAAATTTTCAACCAAATAGTACCATATTTAACCAAACAAGATAAATTGTGAACCAGACGTAATGAGGATATATATTTTATTTTTTGTGAAAACGGTAAAAATTTTAACGAACCATCCGCTTAAAACATCAAACATTGAACATTCAAATCTAAAATCATTTTTCTTAACAATTTTAATTTTCATTATTTCATTTTCGGCTTAAAAATAATGATAATTGTACTAAAATAGTCATATCCGAAAATGCTGTCAATTTCGTTTTTTTTTTGTAATTATAGATATCCTCTGCTTATGTCTCCCTAGCCATTGACTCGACATTGAGATGCATCATCAGAAAAGAAAATTACATGAATTTGCTTTGGCAACGGCTTAAAGAGACATCTAAAACATGAGACTCAGCAAAAGTTAGTCGAGCTCTTTTCTCTGTAGAGCAGCCTCTAACTGGCATATTTTGCCTCCTTCTGCTACCTGGGAACGTATTCTCTATGCAAAATTCGCCTGTATTTTGCAACTTTATTCTGCTCTATTTACATTTGACGAGCGCACGTGCTGCGCAAGGATCGACCGATCGCGGTCTGGTGCTTCAACTTACTTTCATCACAATTTACGGTGATTACCGGCTCGTAAATCAGGCTCTACAATGTCTTGCCCTCTATACGGAAGAGGCCTGTACAGTCTACATTCTACTTATAATGTATCTCCACAGCTCAGGTAATTTGTAAATTATCTGCCGGTAGAATTCGGATTTGATGATTATGGAGCTATCATTCCTCCAGGATTACAAAATGGAGACTTTGAAAGAGAGGTGAGATCAGAGGTCGTCCAGTCGAGATAGGACAAGTATCACTTGGTTTGAGAAGGTAGGTTCTGGCTCTGGACGCTGGAAGCGAGTACTAGGCATCAACCGTAAAATAAACAGCCTGGCAATAAAGCGGCAGCGGACGCGATGTCCAGCGTTGTAAATTACCCTGACGGGGCTCCAACCTGGTACCGAGTTGCGTTTTATGGACCGCTGGGTACAATTCCCGGATCTATTCTGATGGCTCAATACCATCTAGGGCTTCGGCAATAACTGGCCTCTGAGAGGGAGTCATTCTCACTGTGATTTGCTAGTGATTGACGTCGACCGAATATCGAGAGGTAGTCTACAATGCAAAAGGTAAGAGAGGCTAATGCCTCCACTCCCATCTTTCTCTTTCACCTGCGCTCCTGTGGCTGCTGCTTCGCTGCTACTCCAGCTTCTGCTTAAGAGGCCGCGCTGGTGTGGAAGCTATCGCTACCTGGTCATCGAAGGTCGCGCATCGAACAGGCGAGAGTCATCGATCCTGATCGACTTTCGAAAAATTCTATATTCGACAAATAAGTTGAACCCTCTCAGAAAGAGTAGATTGGAGATTGAATTGTGAGATGTGGGGCGAACAAAGGAAAGCGAAAGTAGATGGATTGAAATTGATAGTGGAAAGTGTTAATATTAATACGAAGGAAGCAGTTTTCATTAGGAGCCCTCCATAAACTACTTTACGAATTTTGGGCTATGTTTCACTCCCCCCCCCTCCTCGACTTCAAATTGTATGAATTTTCACGACAATATGGGAATAATAGGAAAATCAATTCATTTGAATAAAATTAATGATGCGATGATGAATTTAAGCTATGGAGACAAATTTTCATCAAGATAGTTGAAGTTTCAGACAAAAAGAAGAATTTTCAACTAAGAAGATTGATTTTGTACCAAAAAACGAACTATCAACTCTCAAATAAAAATTTGAATTTTTAACTAAAAGAGATAAGTTTTCAACGAAAAGCATAATAGTTAATATTTTCACCAATAAATATTTTAATTTTCAATCAAGAACAGTTTAATTAAACCAAAAAAAAAAGAAATTTCAACAAATTATTTGAATCCCACAAAGACACACGATTTTTCAAACCAAAAAGAGAAATTTTCAACGAAAGAGATGAATTTTTAACCAAGAAGAATTGATATGATTTTCTTTTTAAAGTTGAAATTTCAACCCAAACATAGGAGTTTTCTACCAAAATAATTGAATTTTCAAACCGAAAAGACGATTTTTCAACACAATGAATGAATTTGCAGCTGAAAAAGATCAGTTTTTCAGGAAAAACGGAATAGTTACATTTTAAGTTAAGAAAATTAATTTTCAAACAAAAAATCAATTTTCAAGAAAATATTTAAATATTCAACTAATGAACTGTTTTTATCTTAAACTGAATTGATGAATCTTCAACAAAGAAAACTAATTTGTAACCAATTAGTTGAACTTTCTACCTAACAGAATAAGTTTCTTCCCAAAAAGAAAATTTTTCAACATAGTACATGAATTTTCAACTAAAAATAGAAATTTTCGACCAAAATAGAATAGTTAAATTTACATAGAGTAAAATAAATTTGTTATAACAAAAATAGAATTCCCAAATACAGAAAAAGGGGTTTTAGCTAAAAAATGTAAACTTATGAAATAATTAGATTTTCAGTTAGGAATATGAATTTTCAGAAAGAAATTTTTTTCTACTAAATATCTAAATTTTCAACCAAAGAAATGAATTTTTAACTAAAATGATAAGTTTGCAACCAAAAAATTAATTTGTAACCAATTAGTTGAACTTTCAATCTAACAGAATACGTTTCTTACAAAAAAGAATATTTTTCAACATAATACATTCATTTTCCACTCAGAAAATAAATTTTCAACCAAAATAAAATAGTAAATTTTCATATAGAACAATACATTTTTAACAACAAAAAAATAAAAATTTTGAACCACAAAAAAAAGGAGTTTCAAGTAAAAAAATATAAACTTACAAAATAGTTAAATATTTGACTAAGTAAATGAATTTTTAATAAAAATGATGAATTCACTCAGAGAAAAAGTTGTCTTCAACCAAAAAGTGAGTTTTTAGTTTTTAACCAAATAGTTAAATTTTCAATTCAAAATAATATTAATTAATTAGATGACTTTTCTACCGCAAAGACGTATTTTCAATAAAATAGGTGAATCCCACACCAAGACTCACTAATTTTCAAACCGAAAAGAGGAATTTTCAATGAAAGAGATGAATTTTTAACCAAGAAGAATTATTGAGTCAATAATGAAAAAATCTCATTCAAAATATTACATTTTCATGACAGAAAGATTAATTTCCTGCCAGAAAGTTGAGTTTTCGACCATCAAATATGACTTTTGTTTTAAAGCTGAAATTTTAAACCAAAAATAGGATTTTTCTACCAAAATAATTGAATTTTCAAACCAAAAAGACGAATTTTCAACATCACAAATGAATTTTCAAATAAGAAAGATCAGCTTATCAGGAAAAACAAAATAGTTACATTTTAATTTAAGAAATTGAATTTTTAACTGAAATGATGAATCTTTAACCAAGAAAATTAATTTTCAACCAAATAATTGAATTTTCAACACAAAAGATTAATTTTCTTTTGCAAAAGCGAAAAATTTTAATAAAAATACATAAATTTTCAACTAAAATAAACAATTTCCACCAAAAATAAAATAGTTGAATTTTCAGTTCGAAAAATGAATTTTCAGAAAGAAATTTTTTTCTACCAAAAAGTTGAATTTTCTACCAAAGAAGTTAATTTTCAACTAAAACGATAAGTCTTCAACCAACAAAATTAATTTTTAAACAATTAATGGATCATTAAACCTGACAGAATAAGTTTCTTCCAAGAAAGAAAAGTTTTCAACATAATACATGAATTTTCAACCAAAGTAGAATAGTTCAATTTTCATATAGAAAAATAAATTTTTAACAATAAAAAAAAGAATTTTGAACTACAGAAAGAGTAGTTTAAATTAAAAAATATATAAACTTATTAAATAGTTAAATATTTAACTCAGTCAATGAATTTTTAATTAAAATGATGAATATTAATCCAAAAAATGAGTTTTTAACCAACTAGTTAAATTTGCAACCCAAAATAATATATTTTTTTTTAAAGAAAAGCTTTAAAAAAAAATACATGAACTTTCAACAAAAAATAGAATAGTTAAATTTTCAGTAAGAAGAATAAATTTTCATAAAACAAAAAGAATTTTCAACAAAATACATGAATTTTCAACATAAAATATAATAGTTAAATATTCAGTTAGAAAAATAAATTGTCATCAAACAAACAAAAATTTTAACAGAATGGTTAATATTTCAACCAAAGAAATTAAATTTCAACCAAAAAGGAGGAGTTTTGACTAATGAGATTAGTTTTCTAACAAAACAAAAAAAAACAGATTTTCAATAAAATAGGTAAATTTCCACCTGATACAAATAAATTTTCAGGTTAAAATAGAATATTCAAATTTCCAGAAAAAAATGAATTTTTGGTCAAATAATATAAATTCCCGAAGTTATAGTTGAATTTTTAAGCAAAGAAATAAATTTTCAACCAGAAAAGTAAAATTTCAACCAAGAGGATTAATTTTCTACCAAAAAAGATTAATTCTTAAAAATATTTGAATTTATAAAGGAATTTTGCACCTAATAGTTAAATTTTCCATAAAAGAAATGAATTTTCAACCAAAAAGATGAATAAGTCACCAAAAAGATTAATATTCTACCACAAAAGACGATATTTCAACAAAATGCAGGGATTTTCGACTCAAGAAGATACATTTTCAATCGAACATGGAACTGTTGAATTTTCAGATAAAAAATCAAATTTTCTACAAAAAAAAAAGAATTTTTAAACCAAAAAGGTGAATTTTCAACATAAGAAATGAATTTTCAACTCAAAAAGATCAGTTTTTCAGGAAAAAAAGAATAGTTACATCTTAAGTTGAGAAAATTAATTTTCATCAAAATAGTCCAATTTTTAACCAAAAAAATATATTTTCATCTGAATTGATGAATCTTCAACCAAAAAAATTAATTTTCAATCAAATGATTGAATTTTCAACCCAAAAGATTAATTTTCTTGCAAAAGCGACAAATTTTAAACAAAATACATGAATTTTCAACTGAAACAAAATTTCCACCAAAAATAAAATCGTTCAATTTTTAGTTAGGAAAATGAATTTTTAGAAATAAAGATTTTCTACAAAATAGTTAAATTTTCAACCAAAGAAATGAATTTTCGACTAAAATGATAAGTCTGCAACCAACAAAATTAATTTGTAACCAATTAGTTGAAGTTTCAACGTAACGGAATAATTTTCTTCAAAAAAAGAACATTTTTCAAAATAATACATGATTTTTCAACCTGAAATATAAATTTTCAATCAAAATAGAATATTTAAATTTTCATACAGAACAATCAAATTTTAACAAAAAAAAATAATAAAATTTTCAACCACAGAAAATGGAGTTTCAGCTAAAAAATATAAACTTGAGAAATAGTTGAATATTTTACTAAGTAAATGAATTTTTTATGAAAATGATGAATCTTCAACCAAAAAATTAATTTCTAACCAAATAGTTGAATTTTAAACACAAAATATTATTTTGTTTTTAACAAAAATTTTCAACCATATACCTGAATTTTCAACAAAAAATATAGTAGTCAAATTTTCAGTTGAAAAAATTAATGGCCATTAATCAAAAAGAATTTTCAACAGAATAGTCAATTTTTCAACCAAAGAAATGAATTTTCAACCAAAAAGATTAAGTTTTAACTAATGAGATTACTTTTCTACCAAAAAGACGGATTTTTAATAAAATAGGCAAATTTCCACCTGATAAAGATACATTTTTAACCTAAAATAGAATATTTAAATTTTCAGAAAAAAATAATTTTTTGCTAAATAAAATAAATTTCCGAAATTATAGTTGAATTTTCAAGCGAAAAAATAAATTTTTAACCAAAAAGGTAAAATTTCAACCAAGAAGATTAATTCTTGAAATATTAGTTGCATTTTTTTAAGTAACTGTGCACCCAATAGTTGAATATTCCATCAAAGAAATGAGTTTTCAACCAAAAAGATAAATTAGTTAGCAAAAAGATTAATATTCTACCACAAAAGACGAATTTTCAACAAAATAGAGAAATTTTCAACTGAGGAATATAAATTTTGAATAAAACGTGTAATATTGACAAAATTGTCAATTAAATAGTGGAATTTAGATAACAGGGTTTTCAACTAAAATGATGAATCATAATAAAAAAACTATAATTTTTAACAAAGTGGTTTCACTTGCAATTGGGTAGATGATTTTTGAATTGGCATAGATCAATTGTGAACGAAAAATGTTATGGATGATATTTCAACTAAATAGATTTTCATTCAAAGAAAAATCAGTCAAACTGAACCAAAATATTAATTTTGTACAAAATAGCTGAGTTCTCAACAGATTAATCTTCAATCAAACAGTTGTTATTTTTATCCCAAAAGAATGCTATTTCTACAAAAATAGATTAATTTTTAACCTGGAGAGACGAACTTCGAAATACCAGTTAAATTTTCGATCAAATGGAAAGAAGTTTTCATAAAAGTGTTGAACTTGAACAAAATAATCAAATTAACTTCAAGTGCAGTTTACCGAAAATTCCCTAACTCTGTCAGGTTCTCCCTGACATTCCATTTCCCTGCCCAGTTTTCAATTCCTTGACTTTTCTGATTTTTTAAATTTCGCTGGCCTCTTGCAAACCGGCATTTTCACGAGCTTTCCAACGATTTTTGAAAAATATTTCTATCTTCATTGATCACGAAGTTATCCACTATTTAACATAAGCAATTGGTCATCGAAGTTGGCGGATCAAAGAGGTGAGAGTCATGGATCCTGATCGACTTTCGAAAAATTCTATATTCCACGAATAAGTTGAACCCTCCGAGAAAGAGTAGATTGAAGATTGAATTGAGAGATGTGAGGTGAACAAAGGAAAGGGGAAGTAGATGAACTGAAATTGATAGTGGAAAGTGTTAATATTAATACACTTGTAGAAAAAAGTTGTCAGATAATTGAATCGGTACTATTAGGTGACGTATTTTATTTGTAGCTCCAGGGAACTAGAAAGAGTTTACTTGCCTAATTGCTTGTAAGAATGATCGCTTATTTTGGTATAAATGTCAGAAATGATGACTAAATGACCAACAGGGATAAACGTAAGGTGTGATTGAAGGAGGTACTTTTTGTTTGAAAATCTAGTATGTATAAATCAAAATTTCTTATTCGGAGGTGTTGTAAATATTTAAGTGAGGTGGTTATCGAAATATAGTTTAGAATAATTCAGCAATTATTGTAGCATTTTGTGCAATAGTCTTTTGAAGAGAGAAATTGGCATCTCGATTATTTCCCTATGATTATAACATTTCATGATAACAAATAGCAAATAGTTAGAATATTGCAATGAGATAATTTTAAATTAAGATTTATACCTGATAGCTGTTACAAAACAGCTTCTATGTTTAAACTTCACAGGAATGGTAGAATTTTAATTTATAGTTATAAAAAATGTACTGCAAATTAAAACACTTAAAGTGGAATACTTTTGAATTCAAAACTTTCAAAATTGAAGCTTCAAACTTTTTTAATTCAAGCGCTCAATGATTTACGCGTATAAAATGGAATCTGTTCAATATCTTAAACTTCCTCGAATTTGTTCCTAATTAATAATGGTTTGAATGTTATTTATTAATCAAATTTTTTGTTTCTTAAAACCTTCAAAATGTTTTCTGAAAATTCATTTTTTTAAATAAAAAGCCTTTTTTAATTTTCCCAGCACTCTTGATTTCTTTAATTTTCTTAAAACATTTAAAGATCCTTAAAAATCTTCAAAATTTTGTGTTTTTAATAAGTTTGATATTATTTTAAAGCACACACTTTTGAATAAGTTGTTTTTCCATTATACTGCATTTCCCGGTCTGAATTAATTAATATAAAATTATTATGAAAAATAAATAACATCTCTGATTTAAAATCAAGTTTGATAGATGTAGATATCTAGGTAAAATTTTAATTAAAATAAAATGTTGCATAACTTAAGTTTCTGCTATTTGTAATTCTCTACAATAATTTTTGTAAAATTCAAACTGTTTTTATGACTTCAAACACCCAAATTAGAAAATGTAAAATCCTGTAGTTTTCTTTATTACCTTGTAGATTTTCACAACAAAGTAAAAGAAATATGAATAAAAAATTGTACAAATTTTTGAATTGTAGAAACTCATACTTAATTTTTAATTTTTTTACTTTTCGACAAGAAAATACAAGTAAACATCATCTATGTGTATTTATTAGTATTTTTCTTGAAATTTTATACATTTTTTTACAAAAAAGTACATGTTTCAACAAAAAATTACATTTCCATAAATGCTGTACTCTATTGTAAAAATTTTTTTCACCGAGGTCAAAGACGCATTGTGAAAGAAGTAGACTTTTCCAGAACAACACATATCAATACTTTAATCAGAAACTTGGTCTACCTAGATTTAATAAAAACACAAATAAAGTCGAAAAATCAATCTTGAATTCGGTAATTTGGACAAATTATTATCTAGTAACAATAGAAGTTTTTAGTTATTCTCTTTTTACCTCGATTTTTTTTTGTATACAATTCTTATTTTGTGTAAAAATTTATAAGTGCTTCTTCAACTGGTAAAAGTGTCTAAATTTCAGCAAAAAATTGCAGTTTCTAGTAGATATATTGAATATTATAAAATTGTTACAATTATCGAAAATTCCCAATAGATTTACAATAAGTTATCGACTTAAAGAAGTTAAAAAATAGTTTCTGTATAGCTTATTAATGTTTGAAAAGATTTAGAAAGTACAATATTCATTCAAATACCTCAGAAGTGTTACGAAACTACATTGAACACTTTGTACACTTTGTGCAATTTGTAGTGTTGCAGTTTAAGTAATATGACTCGCTAAAAGTGAATTCATTCAGTAGTTAACTAATTTATATCCCATATTTGATAAACTACGGTAATCGACTTACTGAAAGTGCTCGAGCTTTCAGAATTTCAAGTTATGAGACGTGAATTGTTCACCTCGGTGACCTGAAATACTTTAATCTCTCGAGCACGATCCATAAACAACGTTTTGCAATGCAAAATTAGGTTACTAAATTTTAAAATGCATGTAGTTTTCTAATTATTTAGTAAAAATATTAATGTTCATTGATCTTATAATTAATTCCTATCGAGTGCTGTATAATTTTATTACTCTGATACAATAATTTATGTTTTGTTACTGTAATTTCTATTTTTATATTAATTTCCAAGGAAGATAAAGAAATTTTTGTATGTTTCAGGAGTAAAAGTTATGATTATAGTTGAACTTCTTGATGACACATGTCTTAACAAAAATTACTTCTGTCACTGAAAACATGCATATTGGCAGCGTTAGTAGAAAATGAAGTTTTTGTGGGACAACTCTTCTAAAGCATCTTTTTAGAAGCTTTTCTTTTTAATAATCGGCGTCAGTTGTAGGAAACATCAAAATGCAACAAAATATTTGTTATTTGCATAAAAAGTAACATATTATAGGGCTGTTTATAAGGGTAAAGGATATGATTATATTTGCCACTTTATAATGGAACATGTCTTACCAAAAAAAAATTTTTTCACTGAAAACGTGCATATGGGCAGGTTACAGTAGATAATGTAGTTTCGGTGGGACAATATTTCGAAAGCATCTTTTTAGAAGTTTTTTTTTGTTAATCGGCGTCAGTTGCAGAAAATATTGAAATACAACAAAATATTTGTTATTTAAATAAAAGTTAGCATATTATGAGGCCAACCATAAGGGTCAACGAAATGATTATAGTTGCAACTTTCTAATCATATATGTATTACAAAAAATTACTTTTGTCACTGAAATCATGCATAAAGAAAGATTTAAGTAGGAAATGAAGTTTTCGTGGGACAGAATTCCCAAACTATCTTCTAGAACATTTTGTTGTAAATTGATATTAGTTGCAGAAAAATTTAAATGAAATATGTGTATTAGATTTTTTATTCATTTTTTGAGCTAATAATCTCATTTCTCTGTAGTTTTAATCATATTTCCTACAACACAAGGATATACTGTTCTAAATTCCTTTTTTATATATTCAATATTTTTCTCCAAACTGCAATAATAAAAAATACCTACATATTTAGAAGGTAGTGTCTATACATCCGAACACGACCCATAAATAACGTTCATCAATTCAAAATTAGCTTGCTGAGTTTCAAAACGTATGTAGTTTTTCGATTAATTCAAATTTTGAGCTTCATTAAGTAGAAGAACCATTGAAATAGAACAGAGTATTTGTGGTTCTAATGAAAAAATATGTGAATTAAATGAAAAATATTGAAGAAATGTGGAAGAAATATAGATATAGTTACACAAACAATACCCAGAAATATTTTTGAATCAGTTTTAATCCTAGTTCCTAGTAAACAATACTTTTTCAACATTTTCTCGAAAATTATCAGTACCTTCACAACGATATAAACTGATCAGGGAATATAAAAAACCAATAAAGTTGATTCCAATTGCTGTTAATTTCTCAAACAACTTTTTATTGTTTAAATGTAACTATTGCCTGGAATAAGGTAGAAAGAAAGAGTTTTTTGGTATTTTTTCATCAAACTTCATAGAATTATGATATTTCTTGCATTTTTACCACTTACTCATTATTGCCTTAATAATGTAAATTTGTTGAGACCATTTTTTTGAACAAAATATAAAAATTTAACACCTTTTCTGAGTTACATGACCCAATCAGTTCAAACTGAAAATCAGCGTGATAAATTCACTTCATTTTTAATGCTTAAATAATTTTTCATTCATGAAGTGTAACTTTTTAGTAGAGTAAGCTAGAAGAGTGTAGTTTTTGGTAAATTATTTAACAAATTTCATTAGCTTCTCCTGTGAATAAATTTTATATCACTCACCTATAATTGTTTAAGCAATTTGGGCCCGTTTGAACACATTTTTCAACAAAATTGTCACGGTGTAAGTTTTTCACATTTCGTCGAAAAAACTGGTTTATTAAATTAAAGCTAGATAATAAAAAGTATCAACATAGAAGGAACTGATCGACTTTTTGTTTTTACTTTGCAAAAAATCTGCACCTTTCTTCCTTATTTTATTCAAAAGTGACATTTAAACGATAAGAAATTATTTAGACAATTATAAATGAAGTGAATCAATCATATTGACCTTCAATTTGAACCAATTATTTCATGTTGCTGAGAGAAAGTATACAGTGTACACAGTACATTTTTAATATTTTTGAGAAAAAAATGTTGGAGCAAATCGAAATTATTTAAACAATTATAAACAAGTAGTAAAAATACCAGAATTCTATGAAGTTTGTTGAAAAATGTCAGAAAACTGCACCTGAGGCTGATGAGCTTCAGGGACTTCATAAATGAATACATGCGTACATACATACGGTTTTGCCTTATTCCAGTCAAAAATAAATTCAAATCATATAAAATTGTTTAAACAATTAAAAAGAAATTGAATTGACAGTACTAATTTTTCATATTGTCGAATTAGTTTATCTTGTTGTGAGAATACCGTCAAATTATGAAAAACTGTGTAAGATGTATTGCTCGAACAAATGAAAATGGTTTAAATAATTGATAATTAAGGAGAAATTGTATGAATAGTTTAGTTTAACCATTAAAAATTATTTCTGATGAAAAAAATATATAAAAGTAATATTTATGACCAATATACCGCAAAATACTTGATCCTCATTCAGATTTTTTTTGTGGCATTCTGGAAGGGGTTGGGGGTTCAAAATTAAAAAGCAATGCCTACCTCCCATTTGGGGAAGTAAGCTTAAGCAGTCCATGTAATTTTCACTTGTTTTTCTGATATTTACTTCTTCCAGTCTCATATCCTAAAAAGGGGGGTTTCCCTATGTATTTTTAACGGAAAAATTGAGGGGAAGGGCAAACCCCTGAATGTTGTTTGATCGAAAAAAATACACATTTTATTATTTTGGGAACCTCAAAAAATTAGCCATTATCCGAGAAGAAATTGGAACTTTTTTTTTTGGACCACCCTAATCTGCATAATAAAAAATCGTAGACTTGGAATCCTAATTTTCCAGTAGAAAAGGCAGTTACGGGTCAGGCGTCAATTTCAAGACAGCTCTTCAGGATTACAAATGTTTTGAATGGCGAACATTAAGTAACAAAAGAAAATATTAGAGTACAATTTCAGATCAAATAAATTAAAGAAATTCATAATATTACGTGAATATCTAAAATACTTCATTAAAGTATGTTGTTAGAAACAAAGTAATTTTTGGGAAAGATTAAAAAAGCGCTTCATTTGTCAGAGTTTTGGTTACAGAATATTCAAAAGAGTTTCAAGTACTTAATACTAATTTAACTGTTCTTTAGTAAAACTGCGGTAGTCGACTTTAAACCCATTTTTGAGTTTTCAGACAAATAGATCAATTTTTAAACAAATAGTTATATTTAAAACAACGAAAATTAATTTTATACCAAAAGATACATTTCTAAGCAAACAGATGAATTTTCAACTATAAAAAATGAATTTTCAAGCAAAAAGTCAAAGTTTCAACTCAAAAAGATAATTTTTTACCAAAAACGGAAAGGTTAAATTTTCAGGTAAAAAATAGAATAAAAAAAAATAATTTTCAATAAACTAGTTGAATTTTCAACCAAACAGATGAATTTTCAACTTAAATTATCAATGTTTAACTACATGGTTATTTTTAACAAAAATAAGAAATCTACATACAAACAAAATGATTATTTAACAAAATGGTTGAATTTCCAACAAAGTAGATTAATTTTTAACCAAAAGAAATGAATTCTCAACGAAAAATGTGACGAATTTTCAACAAAATCATTGAATCCTTTACCAAAAAGACAAATTTGAAAAAAAAACAGTCGACTTCTCAACCAAAAAGTATACCTTTCAAGACAATTTTTTACTGTATAACAAAGTGGATTAATTTATATTATAATAATCGAATTTTCGACCAAAAATATGAATTTTGATGCAAGAAGATTAATTTTGTACACAGGGATGAATTTTCAACAAAATACGTGAATTTTCAAGCAAAGAGACAAATTCTTAATCAACAATCTTAATTTTCTATTAAAAAAAACCAAATGCCAACAAAACAGTAAAATTTTGTACTAATAAAAAAATATTTTCGACAGAAACGAAATAATTAAATTTTCAGTTGAAGAAATTATTTTTTAGCAAAAAAAAAACACATTTTCAAGAGAATAGTTAAATTTTCAACCAAACCCTTTTCAGCTAGCTTCAGAATTTTTGACCAGAAAAACTGAATCTTGAACAAAGCAGTTCAACTGTAGCCATCTAGTTGAATCTTTAACTAAAAAAGATACATATTCAACTACGAATAGAGTAGTTAAATTTTCAGTAAAAAAATAAAATAAAATAAAAATTGTCAACAATATAGTTTAATTTTCAACGGAAAAGTTTAATTTTCTACCGAAAAAGACCAGTTTTTAGCAAAATACAAAATTTTTCATTTGACGAAAGGTCAATTTTGAAACAAAAATGGAATAATTAAATTTTCTCTTGGGAAAATTAAATTTCGACAAAAACACAGCAAATTTTTAAGATAGCTGAAAAAAATGTGTATGATCTTTATAAATGACTCCGAATTATCCGAATTACTCTGGATTACAAGTTAAATACTTGAGTTACCTAGAATACTTCGAATTACCTGGATTAGAAGTGAATTACTCTGGATTGAAGGTAGATTTCTTTAATTACCTGAATTACGCTGAAGTATTTGGATTTCATGTGCATTGATAATCAATGATAAATTTCAAAAAATAAAAATAAATAAAAAAATTATCAATGAAAATAATAAATAATAAAATTAATTTAATTAAAATACTAAAAAAGCTATCTTTATTATTTTTTATTACCGTGGATTACAAGTTAATTACTCAGAATTAGAACTATATTCCAAGTAGATTACTTGGATTACCTGATTTACTCCAAATTATCTGGATTAGAAGCATATTACTCCGGATTACGGAATACTGACATTACTCCGAATTACTGAAATTACTCCCGATTAAAAGTGGATTACTCTGCTTTAGACTGGATTACTCGGATTACACTAGATTACCAGACCTGATAACTGAGACGATCAGTGGATTAGGAGTCGTCCATAAACTAATTATCAATCTGAGGGGGGGGGGAAGGTCACGCTAAAAATTATGGTTATTAACACAAGGGAGGGTCAGTGGAAGTAACGTTACCAACTCAAATAACATTTATTACGTTTAATCTGATGATAAATTTTGAAGAGTTATTTTTTTCGCTGCTTTTAAGAAACGTAAACTTTCTCCCCTTTTTCTCGTTCTTCGCTTCAATGCGAGCTAAATTAATAGACAACAACAAGAAATAATGAGCTATTTTTTGTTAAAAAGTTTACTCTTATATTTTTGGTTCGGAACTAATTTCGTTTGGTTAAAAATTCTAGCGTATGGTTGGAAATTTTAATTTTTGGTTAGTCATCTTTTTTCGTCAGAAATTGAGCTACTTGGATGAAAGTTAAACCACTTTGTTAATCATTCACTTTTTTGCTTATAGATTGGTCTCCTTGGTTGAAACTTTTACTATTCCATTTTTCGAAAATTAATCTTCTGGGCTCTAAAAAATCATCTTTTGGATTAAACTCTTTTGTTAAAAATTCCTTTTTTAAAGACTTATTATTTTAGCTAAATATTCATCCCTTTTGATGAATTTTTAACTATTCTGTTAAAAATTCGATTCTTTCTATGGTTGAATTATGTTTTTCAACTAATAATTTAACTATTCCACTTTTGATAGAAAATTAATATTTTTAATAGAAATTGACATCTTCTAGTTGAAACTTCACGTATTTTGTTAACAATACGGCTTTTTGATCGGAAATTAATCTTTTGGGTTGAAAATTTATCTTTTTTGATAACAAATGCAACTGTTTGGGTTCAGATTATTCTGGTTTAGTTCAGGACTTAAAAATTTGGTAGAAAATTAACTTTTTTGTCCAAAATTAAACTATTTTTATGAAAATTTAAGTTTTTGGTAGAAATTAACTTTTTTGTTAGGAAATAATATTTTTGCGTTGAAAATTCGAACGTTTTGTAGATAATTTGTCAATTTAGCTTTGAACTTCAACAATTTGTCTGAACATTACTGCATTTTTTTGAAAACTTGAGTTTTTTGATAGAGCATTAATCTTCTTGCTGGAAAATTCATCTTTTTGGTTAAAAATTTAACTATATACTTCAAAATTGATCTTTTTTAGCTAAAAATTCAACTACTGGTTGAAAGTTGATCCAGTTTGTTGAAAATATATATTTTTTAAAGATTCACCTCCTTGGTTGAAAATGTAACTATTCCATTTTAAAAAATTAATCTTTCAGATTGAAAAAGCATCGTTTATGTTGAACTCTTTCCTTAAAAATTATCATTTTTTCAAGATTCATCATTTTAGTTAAAAATTCATCTTTAGTGTTGAAAATATAACAGTTAAGTTGAAAATTCGTTTTTTTTTGTTGACAATTAATTTTGTCAACTAACAATGTAACTTTCCTATTCTTGATTAGAAGTTCATATTTTATTGAAAATTGATGTTTTTTGGTTGAAAATTCATGAAATTTGTTCAAAATTGGTCTTTTTCGGTCGAAAAATAATCTTTTTAGTTGAAAATTCATATTTTTTGGTTAAAAATACAACTGCATGGTTCCAAATCAATCTGTTTTGGTTTGAGATTTAACGATTTGGTAGAAAATTGAACTATTCGTTAACTTTTTTGTTGAAAAATAATAATTTTAGATTGAGAATTTCATCTTTTTGGATGAAAATTTTACTATTTGGTTCAAAATTAATCGTTGACAGTTGGAAATTCAGGTACTTGGTTGAAAGTGGAAATAGTTTGTTCAAAATTCTTTTTTTTTCATTAATTGTTTTATCTAAAAATTTCACTATTTCATTTTTTGTAAGAAATTCATTCTGTATAATTTGAAAATTCATGTATTTTGTTGCGAATTTGGCTTTTTGGTCAGAAAATGAATCTTTTTTGTTGAAGATTCAATACATATTCCGACTTGAAATCTTAGAAATTTAAAGTGTTTCATATTAAATTCAATATGGTATTTATATTAATTTTATTTGAAAGAACTTACTCCTTCATTATTACCCTGTTTTCGTGAAAAACACCCTCTTTCCTATGTTTTGATAGAATTTTGGGCTACGTTACTTTTTTTTGGGGGGGGGGGTGTAATATAAGACTACGGTTGTTAGCGAGTTGAACAAGGGGGTCAAAAAAAGCCTAAAATTGCTAACATAGTTTATGGACGATTCCTTACCAGAGTTGTTTCCCCCTCGTTGAAATGTCTAACAAAAAAGAGGATAATAATCGCAAAAGCGATATTTTTAATATCTTAATTTTCTTTTAGATTGAAGTGAGATTTTCAATCAGCCGTACTTGGCACGATTCCCACAGGTAGGAGAACAAAGGGTGATGTAGAGTGTATCTGCGTACAAGCATGAACTACAGCGAAGTGCAACAAAGGCTAGGAGAATTGACCATGTGTCGTTAAATCACTACGTTTCCTGATAATAAGTGCTAAGTCCTTATCTCGACTCTGCGATCTTTTCTGATTTCGTAAGGAACGGCCGGCCGACGATGTGCTCGTTATAGTTTCCTACGGTCATAGGTATGTACTCGTACTCAGCTCGCTTATACGAGTACGTACCGACTGCGAGTTCTCGTGCACCGGCTGGCGACACGCACCGGCGATAATATCTTTAATTACCTGCACCTTCGTTGCAGAAGGAGACAGATAGTGAGAGGAGTTCCACTCAGAGCGGTCTCGGCCACTGACTCCGATTTTATGCGACTCTAACAGCCAGGGCCGTAGAATAAAGATTCGACTTTGATGCGTCATACCTGCCGTCATTTGGAAGAACACCGTTAACTGCAAAATAAACGAAGCCGAGAAAATCGACATCAAATTTTCGAATCTTTATTCGAGTGGATCGCTGATTCTAATCAGAGTTGGGTAGTAATTTGTTACAAGGAATGGTGTTGGGCAGCAACTTGTTAGCAGTACACTCGGACCCCGATTTAGTAACCCCCGGTTTAGTAATTCCTAGAATTGCTGGCCCACTCAGTTTCTCAGCGCGCATGGCGAGTATGTTGAGCAATCATGCATTCCAATTGGAAACGGTTCAGGCGGCCCTGACTGTTTACGTTTTGATTTCCCCGATTTAGTAACCAGGATGTTTGGAGGCAACTCCCGACATTGGTCCTAAATCGGGGTCCGAGTGTAACTGTTTCTGAACAGTTACGATATTTCTAACTTTTAAAATAACTTCTTTACTATTTTAAACAGTAACTGCTGACGTAACTTAGTTATGATTTTTTCAGTAACTTTAAAGTTACTTTAGGTTTTTTCTATAGCTCTTATCAGGAGAGGTCAGTTGTGAAAAAAAAATTAATCCCTTTTGGTTACGGTGATTGATTTAAACTTAAATTATTTTAGGTTGAATTAATATCAAATGTTGTGGTTTTTATTAAGAATTCTGTTTGGTTGAAAAGTAACTTTTTTGTTGACAATTCATATTTTCGGTTTGAAAATTAAACTGTTTTGTGGAAAATTAGACTTTTTGGCTTAAAAATTCAACTATTTGGATAGAAAACTAATCGGATTTGGTAGCGGATGCAGCTATTTTGTTGAAAATTCGTCTTTTTTAGTTGAATTTAACTGTGTTTCATTTCAAATTTAAATCTTATTTGTTGGAAATAATATCATCTATTATATTTTTTGTTGAGAATTCATCTATTTTGGTTGAAAATTCATATATTTTTTGAAAAATTCAACAGATTTGGGTAGAAAGTTCAGCTAGTTGATTGAAAAATAACGAACATATTTGTTCTAAATTCATGTTTTAGATTTGAAATTTAAATCTTTTGCTGAAAATGTTTTTCTTGGTTTTAAAATTCATCTCTTTTGATAGAAAAAATTATGCAGAGGGTCCAGCTATTCTATCGAAAATTCCTGTTTTCTAGGGGAAAAATTAACTACTTGATGGAAAGTTCAACTAGTTTGTTAAAAATTCAATTTATTTTTTGTTGAGTTTTTTTTTAGTTGATAATTTAACTGATAATTCGTCTGTTTTTATAAAACACTAATCTCATTGGTAGAAAATTATCTATTTTGGTTGAAAATTCAACTATTTGGCTCAAAATTTACATTTTCGTTGGGATATATATTTTTGAAATAAAAATTCATATTTTTGGTTTAAAAATTCAACTACTTGGTTAAAAGTGAAACTATAGTTTTTAAATTTCAATTTTTTATTGAGGATTCATAATTTTAGTTGAAAATTATATTAAATTCGTTTGGGGGGGGGGGTGGAATGAGATTTTAATATTTTGGTAAAAAATTCAACTATTTAGTTAAAATTTATCTTTTTTGTTGCAAATTTAACTCTCTTGTTGAAAATTCGTCTTTTTGGGTTGAAAATATTCAATTATTTGATCGAAAATTTATGTGTTTTGTTTAAAATGTGACTATTCAGGTATAAAATTCAACTATTTTATTGAAACGTAACTTTTTTATTTAAAATTCATTCTTTTTGATTGTAAATTCAACTCTTTTGTTCAAAAGTGTTCTTTTTGGTTTGCAAATTAATTCCTTCAGGAAAATTTTTTTCATATTTCGGTTATTGAAAATTCTTTTCTTTTTTGGTAGAAAACTACTCATTTTGTTTTGAAATTTCCTCTTTTTTGGTTGTAAATGCAACTTTTTGGTTGTAATAATTTTTTTGTCGGAAAAACTATTTGGTTAAAAATTCGTCTTTCTTGATTGAAAATTAACTTTTGCGGTGAAAATTATTCTTCTGTGGTTTAAAAGACACCCATGTTTTCAAGTATTTTGTTAAAAAGTCATCGTTTTTGGTTAAAAGATCAACTGACTTCAAAAAAATTCAATTATCCGGTTATAAATACAGTAGTTGTATTTATTCAAAGCCTATTGCTTCAAAATTTATCTTTGTAGATTGAAAATGCAACGATTTGATTAGAAATTCAACTCTTCTGTTGAAAATTCATCTTTATAATTCAAATTTTAATTATTTTGTTAAAAAGTCATCTATTTAGTTGAAAATGCAATATTTTAACATAAAATCATGGGCATGATATTCTGAGTGACATCTATTACTCAATTAGAATTTTATCATCAATACATATTGTTGCTGAATGGCCGAAATATATTGTGTATTTTTTATTCACTTTTACTTTAATAATGCCTATAATTCGTTTGATATTAATTTTTTTATGAATTATCATCTTACTTACTTTGATTGTCCAATTATAAAATTAAGGGAACCAAAAAGTAACTTTTCCGTTAATTTGAAAATACTTTATCTAGTAACTGTAACTAGTTACCTTTTTTTGCTAGGTAACGTAACTGTAACTAGTTAGCCAAAAAAAAAGAACTTACCCAACACTGACAAGGAACTAAGTTACTGAAAAGTTACGTTGTTTGTAATTTTTAGGGTAACTTCGTTAATTTTTTAAAAAGTAGCTTGTAACTTTATTTAGATACAATTTTTGTAGTAACTTGGAACTTTAATTTTAGTTACTTTGAAGTTACTTTGTGTTTTTTGTATATCATCTCCTATTAGGAAAGGTTTATCGGTCAGTTGTGGGTAGAACATTATCATTTTTTATTTGTTAGGATTTATCTAGTTTTTTGAAAATTCATCTTTTTTGCTTGAATGCAACTGTGACTGATTTCAAATTGAAGTCTTTTTTGGTTTAAATAATATTAACTGTTATATTTTTCGTTGAGAATTCATCTATTCTTTTTGTAAAATTCATGCATTTCGTTAAAAATTCAACTATTCTATTTGGTTGGAAAGTAACCTTTTTGTTGGAAATTCATATTTTCCACTCAAAAATACAACTGCTTTGTAGCAAAATTCTCTACTTAGCTTGAAAATTCAACAATTCACTGGAAATTTCATTCTTTCTTGTTTCAAAATTCGAGTTTTTCGTTTCAAAATTCATCTCTTTTGGTAAAAAAAACTAATATATTTTGGTTGAAAATTCAACTGTTTTGATAGACTATTAATCAGCTTTGTTTCAAGATTCAGCTATTTTCTTGAAAAGTCGCCTTTTTTTGGTTGAATTCAACTGTGCTTGATTGCAACTTAAAATTTTTTCTGATTGTAATCATATCAACTATTGTATTTTTCGTTGAGAATTCATGTATTTCGGTTGAAAATTTATGCACTTTGTTAAAAATTCAACTATTTTATATGGTTGAAAAATGAGTTTTCTTCGAAAAATACATATTTTGGTTGTGAAACGCAACTGTTTTGTAGAAAACACGTCTTTTGGTTTAAAAATTCAACAATTCAGTGGAAATTTTTTTCTTTTTTGGTTCAAAATTCGGTTTTTTCGTTTCACAATTTGTCTCTTTTTTGTAAACAAATCTAATTTTGTTGGTTTAAAATTCTATTATTTTGATAGAAAAATATCTTGGTTTGATGGAGGATTCAGCTATTTTGTGGAAAATTAGTCTTTTTTGGTTGAATTCAACTATTTTGGTAAAAAGTTCAACTTATCTTTTTTGGTAAAAAAAATTCTGAAGGGGGTTCCCCTTTTTTCAGAATTTATCTTTTCTGTTAGAAAATGTAACTGCTTATTTGAAAGTTGTCCTACTTTCTTAAAAATTTAGTTGTTTGGGTGAAGATTCATAATTTTAGTTGAAAATTCATCTCTCGTTGAAAATTTCACTATTTTCTTGAAAATTCTTTTTTTTTTTGTAGGGGGGAAAATTCAAATATTTTGCTAGAAAATTCAACTATTCGGTTGAAAATTAACTTTTTTTTTTAAATTTAACTTTCTGGTGGAAACATCGTCTTTTTGGTTTGAAAAAAGTAGAAGATTCAACTATTTTGCTGAATATTCATGCATTTTGTTGTAAATTTAAGTCTTTTGTTAGAAAGTCCAAATTTGGTCGAAAATTAATTTTTTGGTTGCCAATTGAACAATTTAAAAAAAATCGTGTTTTGGACAGAAAATTCAACTATTTGGTTGAAAATTAACTTTTTTGTCGAAAATTAATATTTTCGGCATGAAAATTGAACTATTTGTTTGAAAATTGATGTGTCTTGCACTAAAAGAAACTTTTTTTTCCGGTTTCAGTACAATATTGTAAAATTTGTAAACAAAAGTCAGTCTCTTTTCGCATAATCCAGGGCAGGAAATTCAAAAACGCCTTTTCTCTATAATTTTTTCTTATTGTGCATTCAATGAGCTTTTATCTCGTTCAAAGAATATCAGTTTTGTTAATTCGTTTGGCAGATATTAGGAATTCCGTTCACGGCAAATGAATATGAAATAATGGAATTATTTTTAATTATTATGCATTCATGAAATTACGACTATCATGAAATATTACATATTATTTATATTATTAACAATTTTCTAATTGTTAATTGTAAATTTTCAAAATTAAAAACTTTTCAATTTTAAAAGATTTGCTATTCAAGGTTTTGGAAGTTTAAAGAGTTACAATTACCAATTCTTCAATTTTGAAAATATAGGATTACATATTAACATTTTAAATAATTTTAACTAATCGTAATCGTATATCAATTTTTCTCATATTTTATGCAAAAACTTTGAATTTCAAGAACTTATCACTGCAAATCACGAACAAAATTACAGTCGTTCATTAATTTGTTTATAACATTTGAACAAATTTTATCGTCACTACAACACATAAATTATGTAAATATAATAATGAGAATGATTTAAGCTTATAAGTATTTTTTACGAAAGTTTTACAAAGTCATTTAAAACAAAAAATTGTTTCAAGTCAAAAAGTATTCTATTATGTCAAAAATTGCCTGTGATAAGTGACACGAACCTGCGAATATTTAGTCGACTAGTGTAAGCAGTTGCTTGAACTTCTGACACGTACGCGTCGCATTTTAGGATGACGCAACGCACCTAACAAAGAATGTGCATTAAATTTTGCCAAACAATTAATCCTTAATGTTTGGAAACCATAGTTATCATTTAACAAGTATATGGTGATCAGCCTATGAGTGATGCTCAAATTTAGAAGTGGCTTCGGCGATTTAAAACTGATCGTACTTCAACGGAAAGTGACCCTCGATCTGGCAGGCCAAGAATTTCTGAAGCGACTACGAAACGCAGTGAAAAGGAACCGTCTGATTTGTTGGAAAAGTGGCGGCTGGCTCCTTCACTACGTCAACGCACCTACCCATGCATCGCAGCTTATTCGGCAATTTTTGGTGAAACGCCAGAAATTGCGCAAACACCTTGCACAACTTCGGCAGTCTCCATACAGTCCTAACATGGCTCCCTGTGATTTCTGGGTTTAATGAACCCGCGTTTACTGAGGTTGACATCGTAAAAAGTAGTCGTTCAAACCCAAATCCTTAGAATGTACTTTTTTCGTGTTCAATAGACTTTCCTGCTTTTGAAAAGCTGCCCGTAAGTACAGCCCTGATAACCACTATCCATTCTCCAGTGTGTCGTTGGCCGAAGCCACCAACAGTTCGACCCGTTTACCGATGTTAAATGCGTCCCACGATATTCTGAGACGCTTACTAATGCTTGCTTCTTTACAACTATGTACCTGTATTTGCAGCTACCGCGATGCAAATGCGGGGATTCCGCGGCGTTTACGCTGTAATGAAACCACTTTGCGCGGATGAATATTCTTTGGTCAACACGTAAGCTTCGCCTCTTTGAATCTTTCTTTCATTTCTTATTCCCTCTCCCCTTTTTTTATTGTTTTTTTTTTGTTTCTTTTCCCATTTATTTTTTTCTCGTGGTCGCGTCCTCGTCGTCGTTGTCGTTCCACACGAGCGCTGCCGCGAGCGCGGCACTTAATGAAATGTCACAGGTGTCCTACCGATTGCCAAGCTAAATGCCGCTCTCTTCCCATGTGCCTTCTCGGTCAGCCGTAAGCGATTTTGTCGTTGCGTCGCGAATAAAAAATATTATCTTGGAATTTCGCCTCCCTTGGTGCAATCGTGATGGATCGGGGCCATGCAAAGAGAAAGGGTGAAAGATGTAACATCATAATCTGATTAATAAGATCATCAGGATTAAAATGGTTAAATTGACTTGTGATCGAAATTAAAGAAAAGAGGCTCTTCTTCTGAAGAAATTTATGTTTTTTACAATTAAATCGTTTTTGAGGATATTTAAGAACATTCCGTTAGAAAATTATCGGGGCAGACTTGCGTCCAATTAGCGCATGGTCTAGAAGGTCTTTTCGGGTCCTAATCAGGTGCGGTTACGTATCAAACTCAAATATGTTTTCGCACATTTCTGAAAATAGCCATGGTGTTTGAAAGTATAATATGCGAAAAATGAACATTAACAAAATAATGAATTTTCTTCCTCATCATCCACTCAGTCTTTTCTGGCCCCAATCAAATGCTGGCTAGTCCGTCAGGGGGAAAGAATTTAAATTTTGTATCCAAATAATTGTTGGCACATTTTCAAGAATATCCAGTGTGTTTAAAAGCATTAAAAAGGAAAAACAAACATTAAAAACAAAGAATCTTTTTTCCTCACTTAGACAATCTTAAAAAATTTGAACGTCAACGATCTAAATAACATTTTTACAAGACCATCTGATTAGCGCTAGATTAGCCTTTATAGATTTCACTATGAAAAAACGTTTCACTTCTACCGATAATTTTCTAAACAGAATTTAGTTTTCCTTATGATAACTATAAATATTGAATCGTGGCAGAGTGAGTAATTTTGTTCTTCAAGGGGATGTCCATAAATTACGTAACAGCTTTTGTGGAGGGGTTTTAGTAATTTTTAGGATTATCAAGGTCTCAATAATGTATTTTAATACATTTTTTATGATCTCGAAAGATTATATAGAAATTCAAATATATCAAGGGATTTCCAGGATTATCATAAGATTTAATGTAATTGTATGAGATTTCGAGAATTATGATAATATTGTAATGATATTTCAAAGAACTTATGCACCAGAGTTGAGGGATTTTTAAGATTTCGAGAGATTTTAAAATATTTCTAAGTATTTCAGAACGTTTTAAAAGTTTCTATAGATTCTAATAGATTTTGAAGGTTTCAGTCTATTTTAAAATATTTCAAAGAATTTCAATAGATTTCAAGACATTTAAAAATATTTCTAAGACTTTAGGGCATCTTAAAAGATTGCTTGGAATTTTCAAGAGCTTCAATAGATTTTGAGTGATTTGAAAACTTGTCAGAGGATTTAAAAATTTTCAAAGAATTTTCAAAAGTTTAAGGATTTTAAGGGAATCAAAATAATCTCTTGCGGCTTCAAAGATTTTCCTATAATTTCAGAAGATTTGAAAAAATTTCTCGGGTTCTATAAGGTTTTACGATACTTTAAAATATTCTCAGGGATCTTAACGTATTTATAAGATTTCGTAGGAATTGAATTTTTTTAAGGGATGTCAAGGAATTTTAAGGAATATCTTTAGATTTCGTGTATCCTCACAAGATTTTGAGGTATTTATAATATTACAATAAATTTCAAACAATTTATTCACAGTCATTAAGGAATTTCGAAGAATTTCCAATATTTGAGGACATTGTCAATATATCGAAGAATTTCTAAAGATTTTAAAACATTTGATTTTACGGTTTTTCAAACGATTCCAATGGATTTTCAAGGTCTTTAACAAATTTAAAGAAATTTCAAAAGATTTCAAAGGATTAGAAATATTTTAGGGTATTTTAAAGGATTGCAATAAAATCTCAAGAGATTTTAAAAACTTCAAAAAATTGCGAGCAATATCATTAGATTTCATGTAACTTCACCGGATTTGAAGGATTTTCATAAAATTGTAATAATAATTTCAAAAAATTTCTTTACAAGAATTGAGTTATTAACATTTTTTAAGTTTATCCCGGATTTCATGACATGTAAACAGGAAGTGAACATACATAAAACCTTTAGTTAATAATTTTTGTTAAAAATAAAGATTGTTGAGAAAACTATGAACTTGAGTAGTTTGATAAAAAATTTGATAAAATGGTCTAATTTCGTGTTATAATACATTTTATTAATGCTTATTATGATAGCAATCGTTTTTTAATATGCATACAAAATATTAAATAATTAGAGACATATGCTAGTAATTCAAAAATAGTTTAAAAAAATAAGCTTTTGATACATATTTTTTTACTAGATTATACTCTGTTACGACTTATTGTGGGAGAGAAGGGTTACAAAATTAACCAAAAATGTTTTATTTTTTTTTATTTAAAGAAATTCATATGCTAATAAAATTATATTTTCTACACTTATTATACTGCTAAAGTAAATTATTTTCTATTGAAATTTATATTAAATATTTTGCAGTAAGAATGAAAATTTTCAGATTATTGAATGGATGCTAAATCTATCCTAAAAATTAGAGAACTTCTTTATCTGTCTAGAGTGAACTGACAAATTATTTTCATTGCAATAACAATTTAATTATAAGACTATGTCTCATAACTACAACAATATTTTTTTTTTGTTGAATAGACGTACCGCAGTTGAATTACTTCTAAAAAATTGTTCAAAATATTTTGTTTTCCAAGTTTTCAAAAATGTTCCAATGATATTATGAATATGAAAATATTTGAAATGGAGACAGTGTTGCTCAGCTGGTAACGTACTTGGATTATACACTGCTGCAGTATATTAAAAATAAATAATAAATAAATGAATAAATTACACCCTATTCACCTGCTTATTGATGTCTGAATCACAATTTGGTTAAGCACCATCTTTTTTGTTTAGATGTTTATTTATTGCAAAAATTAGGAAATATAAAATGATTTTCACTAAAAGAGATGCTATGTTAAGTTAAACAACAGTCTCTAATAAATTTATAATTCAAAAAATCACATTCTTGACAAAATGTGGAATATAACTTTGCCATTTATTATTTGATATCTAATTATTAATCTAAACGCGTGTAATGATCCTTTATTGATAAGAATTGATTGAAATTTGATTGAGTTATCCAGCACTATTTGTAGAGGATAGCTTGAAAATTTATCTTTTTGTTAGAAAATTCAACAACTTGTTTGAGGGTTGAACCAATTTTTTTTAAATCATATTTTTTTTATTGAAGATTCACCCTTTTATTTAAAAACTTGTTCTTTTGTTGAAAACTTATTGAAAAAATTTTTTATTCAACTATTCAAGTTAAAGCTTCATCATTTTGGTGAAAATTCATCTCGTTAGTTCCTAGTCTAACTACTTTGCTAAAAACTCTTTTCTTGTGTGAAAAAATTAACTTCTTTCACTGAAAATGTGATAACTATTAAATTTTTGGTTAAAAATTGATTTTTATTAAATTAAAAATTCAACTAATTGTTTGAAAGTTGAACCACATTGTTAAATTTTTTTTAGTCGAATTTTCATTCCTTTGTTCAATAAATTTACTATTTTTTTTTAATCCGTTTTTTTATTTTAAATTAATTTTGTACCCAAAAATGGAGCTCTTTAATTTTTGGTTGAAAATTGATTTTTTTGAAGTAGAAAATTCGGCTTTATTGGTAGAAAACAGATATTTTTAGTTGGAATTTCCTCTTTTGGTTAAAACTGCAACTGTTTGGTAAAAAATTAACCTTATGGTTAAAAATTCAACTCTTTGGTTAGAACTTTAACTATTGGGTTAAAAATTTGATTATTCTATAGAGATTCCTTTTTTTTCCATGAAATATCAACTATTATATTTTTCCTTTCGAATTGATCTTTTTGTAAAAAATTTAACTCGTCCTGTTGAAAATTCAACTATTTTTCATTGAATTTTAATATCTTTTGTTCTAAAATTAGACAATTTTGTTGAAAATGCATCTTTCTAGGTAAAAATGCCAGTATTTGGTTTAAAATTAAACTATTTTGTTGACAATTCGAGTTTCGTTAAAGATTCGTCTATTCGTACTTTTGGATTGAAAATTCATCATGATTTGTTAAAAAAGAAACTCTCTATTGAAAAATTCAATATTTTGGTTAAAAATGCAACTGTTTTTGGTGCAAGTTAAATCTTGTTCGTTTGAAAATTTACCTTTGTAGGGAAGGAAATTCAACTTTTGTTGAAAATTCAACAATTTCGTTAAAAATTCAACAATTGTGTTCGGAATTCAATTATTTTGTCGTAAATTAAACTATCTTGTTAGAAAGTCATCTTCTTCGGTTTAAAATTCAACTGTTTTGTTGAAAATTCGTCCTCTTGTACTGATAATTCAGATTTTATTGTAGAAAATTCCATTTTTTATTGAAACAGATAAATAAATTTTTTATTCAATTTTTTTTTTTATTTCAAAGCGTTTTTATACGATTTCATATTCCAATGAGTTCTGATGAAAAAAGCTCGTAATGCACGAAATGGCACTCACATTGATTATACCAATAGCAAAAAATTAATGGATTAAAAACAATGTTATCAAATTGTTATTAAAGTTGAAGAAGTCGAAGAAAAATGAGAAACTTCGAAATATGTTCAATTGTATCTTCCTGATTTTCCACCGTGATGAAATGAAGAATCACCAAAAAACGGTTTTCGGACAATAAAATCAAATTTTGGGAGCGCATGAGAAAATTTGCATATGACACTGAGATAATTTTTTTCATATCCTAGAAAACTTGGAAAAGTCCTGGAATTTTTTTTCTCGCAGAAACGCTAGACACCTTGATTAATCTCAAAATCAATTCTACAGTTTCAAGTATCTCGAAAATCGCGATGAATTCGTAACAGATTCTTCCCGCGTATCAAACTTCCACTAACCGACTTTTCACTCAACCTTTAATTAAAAACGGTTTCACAACTCTAAAAGCTGCTCGATGAGTCTCGGACATATCTGATTGTCGTTTATCTTAAAATCTAATGTCATCGATTGAACTTTTCCTTGACAAGTCTAACGGTAATCCCATTTTTTAAAACGAGAATACTTTTACCGCCTCGAATTTACACCGCTATGTGCAATAAAATTGTTCTCAGCTTTATTACTGTGAGTAATAAATTTTTCTGAGTAGGACGTATGAGGATTAAAAATCAGTGAGCGATCGCGTGCGACCGTGTAGTACAGATAGTACTCTGTTGCTTTCAGCTGCCTCGCGTAGGGTGATGAGTTATGGGATTCATATGTACATGTCAGTATATCGGCATACGGACGTTTACAGTCACCTTTCAGAAGAGCTACCCTGGATCGTGTTTACATCCTAGACTACCTGCATCCAAGTGCCATACATGGGATTTTTTTTTAAGAACATATATATAAACCATCGGTTATCCGTCACCGATCATTAGCCACGTCGCGAAGAAAATTCCTAAGATATTTCCGTCCGAGGCTGATCAACGATTGTGGTTCCTGTTGACCTACCACATCGATCTTGTAAGATTGATCATTCAATCGAGAATGAGAAAAGTTCTCGTTACAATATTATCATCATCATGTACTGTGGGAAAATGTCAATGATGGGAAGTAACTAGTTTCTTTTAACACCAGACGCCCGGTTTAGGACCCCGCGATTCAGGAGTTCCTAGGAATGTCGGACCTCACAGTTTCTCAGATCGCGGGGTCGAGGGAGGGTTGTGAATCATGCGACACCATGAGTAGTGGAGCGATAAAAGTGGGCAGTACACTCAGTCGATAAGTGCGTCAGCTGTCAGCATATGCGTCAGTTTAGTGTTTAGCGAGCACAGAAAAAACAAAATGTAATCTTTAGAGCGATTTTAGTGTAATCTCCGCATGCAAAAAAAATTTCCTTTGAGTGTTAAGATTTACCTGCCATATGGGAAATTGTTACCATGTCAACTCTATTGAATCTTATTTTGTTTCGATGCAAAACAAAATCAACTCTATCTCCTTCAAAATTACCCTCAACAAAGATTCCACTATGTTTTTTCTGTGAGGTGTCACGATCAGTGCTCCCAATTTGTCTCCCCAACCGCACTGCGCATGCGTCGCACGAGCAGCCTCATTGGATGTTGATTACGCGCTTATTTGAAACGAGGAAATATGCTCATCAATTTTTCACAGTATATATCAATCATAAAGTACAAACAATATTATGAATGATTTCAAATGTACACTGGTGAAAAAACGTATTCCTTCCTTTGAATTTGAAGTTAATAATTTATTCGTAAAGAGTACAATCAAATAATTATTTCACCTTACACACTAAGAGATTATTTTGTGACCTGAAAATTAATTGTTATTATTTCCACAATGATGATTTATTACAAAAAATTGATTTGAAAATGTAATAGTTTCAAAAAAGCGCGCCATTTACAACCAATGAGACTGTCGAGGAAACGCATGCGCAGTGTAGTTGGGGAGCCGAATTAGGCGCACTGGTCACGATTTCGGTTGTGTTACGGTTTGTAAAAATGCTGCAGGAAAATAAGAAACAGCGTTTGTCATTAATAGAGAAATCTGAGCTTACAGGTCAAGTGAAAGCTGTTCGCTCAAGAAGCTGATTGGAACAATAAGGTTAAAAAATTAAGAATCCCAGAACAAAAAATCGTCAAAAACAAGTAATAATATGG
This sequence comes from Andricus grossulariae, assembly GCA_011634705.1. Lineage (NCBI taxonomy): Eukaryota > Metazoa > Arthropoda > Insecta > Hymenoptera > Cynipidae > Andricus > Andricus grossulariae. Next base: position 21,030,978 of record JAABKJ010000755.1, read on the forward strand.
TTTACAAAGCTGCTACGATAGAATGGTTTAAGAGAGCGAGAGGCTGAGACTGCAAACTTTCAAAGTAAGCTGGGAAATAATTATTTTCATGTATAACGGATTGCTGAAATTTCAGTTTTTCATCAAGTTTAAATTATTATATGTATAATATAACAAACTGGACTTTTCCATTACCCCGATTTAGGATCAAGGCTATTTGCAGGCAACCCCCGACACTGGCCTTAAACCGAGGGTATGGTGTAGTTAACTCTAACTACTTATTTTTGTTTGGTAAAGATAGTGGTAAGGAAGTTAGGGGCTGTCCATAAATTATGTTATCAATTCAAGAGGGGGGGGGGTCTCGCTAAAAACTGCGGTTATTAACAGAGGTGGGAGGAAAAGTTGAAAATTTATTTTTTTAAGATTCATAATTTTAGGTGAAAATTCATCTCTTTTGTTACAAATGTAACTATTTTGTTGAAAATTCCTTTTTTCTATGAGAATTAATTTTTTTAACTAAGAATGTAATTATTCTAATTTTGGTTGAAACTTTATATCGTTATTGAAAATCAATCTTTTCTAGTTGAAAATTTATGTATTACGTTCGAAATTCTTCTTTTTTGGTCGAAAAACTTGTTGGTTTAAAATTCATCCTTTTCGATTAAAAACATAACTTTTTGTGTACATATTAATCTAATTTGATTGAAAATTTCTTTTGGCTTTAAACTTCAACACTTTTGTTAAAAATTAATGTATTTTGTTGAAAACTCGTGTTTTTTGGTAGAACATAATTATTATTTTTGAAAAAATAACTTTTTTGGTTGAAAATTTAACTATTTGATTGAAAGTTGAACTTCTTTAGAAAAATTCTGTTTTCTGGTTCAACATTCTTGATTCCAGGTGGAAATGGTTAGTTTAAAGATTTAACTATTTGCTTGAAAATTCTTCTTTTTCAATTTTTTTTTTTAACTTTTTAAGTTGAACATTTGGTTGAAAATGAATCTATTTCGTTGAAAATTCATGCTTTTTTTAAATCGTTCTTTTTTTTGAAGAAAATTAATCTTCGTTGTTAAAAATTCAACTTCTTGTTGGAAGCTAAACCACTTTGTCCCAAATTAATGTTTTGGCTGGAAATGCATAGTTTCAGTTGAAAATGCATTCCTTTGTCCACAAATTCAACTATTTTGTTTAAAGTTTGTTTACCATTTTTTTAGTCTAAATGTAACTATTCCATTTTTTGTTGAAATTATAGAATTTTCAAGTTGACAATTTCACTATTTGGTCAAAAATTCTTCTACCTTTTTGAAAATTAAACGATTTTTTTTGAAAATTATCCTTTTTGGTTGAATAGTCAACAGTTTTTTAAACAATTTGTCTTTTTGGCGATTTCAACTATTTTTGATATAAAATTATAATCTGTTTTGTTTGAAATATGAAATATTACATTTTTTGTTAAGAATTCATTTCTTTTGGTTAAAAATTATTCTTTTGGTTAAAAATTATTCTTTTTTGTAGAAAATTGCACAATTTGGTTAAAAATTCATTAGTAATTGAAGATTCTTAATTCCAGTTATAAATTCATCTCTCTGGTTGAAATCTGAACTATTTTGTCAAAAACTTGTTTTTTTTGTTGTTGTTAAAATGAATTTTTTTGACTGAAAATTTATGTAATCCATTTTTAGTAGGAAGTATTTCGTTGAAAAATCCTCTTTTTTATCTGAAAATTTGACTATTCCAGTTAAAGATTCATGATTTCATTTGAAAATTCATCTCTTTGGTTGAGACCTTAACTATTTTGTTAAATTCAATTTTGTATCTAAAAATATTACTATTTTCTTTTTGGTGAAACATTCACCTTTGTTATTAGGAAAATAAGGGACTTTGTTAAAAAGTATTCTTTCTGGTCAAAAAATCAATTGTTTTGTTGAAAATTCGTCTTTTTGGTTGAGGATTCAACTATTTTGTTAAAAAGTTTCTTTTTAGTTTACCTCAACTGTTTTGAAATGAAAATTATATTCTGATTTAATTGAAATATCAAATATTACCTTTTTTGCTGAGGAATTATCTCTATTGCTTAAAAATTATTCTACGTAGTAGAAAATTTAACGATTTGGTTAAAAAGTCTCTTTTTTGGACGAAGATTCTTTACTTTAGTTGAAATTCATACCTTTGGTTAAAAATTGAACTATTTTATTAAAAATTCATTACTTTTTGTTAAACTTAAATTTTTTAGCTGAAAATTAACCTATACGATTTTTTGTTAATATTTATATTATTTAGTGGAAAATTTTACTGTATTGTTAAAAATATGTCTTTTTCAGTTGAAAATCCAAGTACGTGGGTAAAAAGTTATCTTCTTTTAGTTGAAAATTCGACAATTTGATTAAAAATTAATTTACTTTGTTGAAAATTGAACATTTTTGTCAAAAAGTTTCCTTTTTGGGTAACAAATCAATTGTTTGGTTGAAAACTTGTTGTTTTTTTTGTTAAGGAATCAACTATTTTGCTGGAAATTCGTCTTTCTTAATTTAATTGTTTTAGATTCAAAATTATAATCTTTTTTGTTTGTAAATTATTTCACTTCGCAGAAAATTCAACAATTTCGTCTCAAAAATTCATTTTCTTTAAAATTAAAATTATTCGGTTTAGTTGAAAATTTATTTCTTCGGTTATAAAATTGAACTATTTCGTTGAGTAATCATAATTTTTTAACTAAAAATTGGACTATTGCAATTGAAAATTTATCATTTGAGTTGAAAACTCAACTCTTCGATTATTCAGTTAAATTTTTCAGTTAAAAATTTAACTGCATGGTTGGAAATTTATCTTTTCTACATAAAAATTCAACTATGAGGTTGAATTGGCGGATGGCGACGGCAGAGGTGATAAAAGCGCTCTATTAGAATGGTTTGAATTCATTCTTTGGGTTCCTTCAAAAACCGTTGATCATTTTGGGTTCCTTTTCAGCAAGAGAGGTTCCTTTTTGTTACAGTTCCTTTGGAACCAAAAATGGTTGTAATGCAAGTCCCAGTTTTCTTTCTGTGAAACAGTTAACATCAACAATTTTCTTTGCTAATGTTAATGAAAAGTAGCCACTTAGAAATAAGAAAGGAAAGTACTCTCTAAATCTGAATTAGTAGAAAACTCCTAATTGGTAGTAGTTTTCTACTAATTCAAATAGCGCAGAATCACACTTATTCTTTATTATCAAACTAAACCTTACTTATAAATTTTACAGAAACTAAACAGATGACAGAAATAATAGTATCAGTGAACAAAACGGAAAATCGCGCACGGAGAAAAATGGAAGGTCAGTTTGGCCATCTAGATGTGCAGACAGACTATATTGCAGGGTCAACTATAGAACAGCCCTTGAAGATGGCTAAAGCGACTATATCTAGAAGGTTTAAACAAGAGGTTCAAATCGATCATCTCCGAATGTCGACTTGGGTCATCTCTAACGGTCGACTCAAGCGTCATAAAGAGTCGAACCGATCACCACAGGGGAGGAATTGATTATTATAAAAGGTCGAATCGCTCATCATAGAGGGTCGACTTGATTATTCTACATTTTCTATATTCGTTGTCCTTTTCCTACTTATTCCAGTCTCCGTCTTATAAGAGACTGGAAATTATAAAATTAAGTGGAATCTATGAAACCTGAAAATTTACATCAAATACATGAATTCTGAAAGCATTTTTTATTATTTGTGGAGAGTGAGGTGTATGAGACATAATTTGGTATGCAAAAACAGTTTACATTGACAAAGATTTTTTGGAGCACGAGAGGCTAGGGATACGGCAAGGTGTCACGCTGAATTGTAAGATTTCAAACATTGAAGTGAATTCAGAAACCAATATCTCACGTCTCGTTACTTTCTGCATCATCAACCACTCCCAACTGAACCATGGCCTCCATCCGAGAGAGGCCTATTGTGGGTGGCACTGCGTGATACTGATGACGTAACGCATATTATACGTTATTATTATTATTATTTTATTCTGTGATTCTAATGACTCAAATATGAAATTTTATTAATTTAGAAGCTTAAGAATTAAAAACTCTTTACTTTTAATCTTTAAAATCATCACGATTGAAGAATTTTTGTTTATAAAGCTTTAAAATTGAAGAAAAACTGCAAATTGTTAAAGTGAGAGAATTTTTAATTGTATATCTTAAAAATTGAAGAACTTTGACAAGGTAAATCTTAATAATTAAATAGTTTTCAATTTTGAAAATTGACAATTAAAATCATGCAAATATGTAGTTTTACAATTAAAAATTGTGTAATTTCCATATTCGAAATTTTCTCTCTAGACGATAAGATTGAAAGCGATTTCGTACATTTTTTTTGTGTAGCTAGAAGGATTAGTTTAATAACCATCGTTTGAAGAAAACCATCTGAAATACATATTTTTATTTATTTTACAAACGAATAATACTATTTAACAAAAAAAGAAACATTTCTAGCAGTTGTACAACATTTGTTGATTTGGATAATATATCCAATTCTATAATGACCATTGAATTATTAAAAAATTTGAATACATTAATATAATTCGTTCATTTGGATTGAATAATTTAACATTTTTTAATATTTGAATACATTTAAATACTAAATTTTAGGGTAAAAAACTTGAAAACCTTAATTTTGTCACTGAAACCGGTGTAAAAAAGCAAGAAAGTATGATTTTTGAAATAAATTCTATTTCGTCAAGAAGTGTACCATTTCAAAAGAAAACATTCAAAACTACAACATTTTAAATTATACACATTAAAAGTTGAAGGATCTTCAACTGCAAATCTTCAAGATAGAGCTATTTAAAAAATATGTTCAAAATTGTATGATTTTAAACCATAAGCATTCAAAACTAAATAAGTTGACGAAGTTTTGATTGTAATAAACATTTCCAAAATGGATCAGTATGGAAAATAAAAGACATTTGTTAGACTCAGAATTCCAGAATGTCTTTTAAGAACATGTTGTTACGATATAAAATCCCACATTAACTTTTTTTTTCTTCGCTGTTAAATCCTGCTGGGATAAAATCGTATACTTAAATGAAATCTACAGCTTACTAAAAGCCGATTAAAATTAAAATTAAATTACAATTTTATGAAAGCCGATGTAGCTATTTTCAGTTTTATTTTGATATATCATATTCTTGATAGGGGTACTTGTCAAGTCGATTCGAACTTGTTTAATGGCAAGAAGTATTACTGTAAGTCTTGATAATGTACCGAATTTCTCTTAAAGAAAATCAGATTATCAATTCATGGTTTAGGTCTCTAGGGATCAGTAATTAAGCGTTAATATCTTCCAGGGTCAAAATTACAACCTTTTTCGTTTGTAAATTGTATTCTCCATTATACTCCGACCTCTATAAACTATGACCCCACCGGCTTGTAATTTTTTAAACTTGTATTTTGTAATAAATTATATGCAATTGCAAAATTCGGAACCTATCGGTCTTAACACCTACAGACATATAAAATTTTCCATGAAAAGGTAAAAACTGTAATTTTCTAAAAGTATCTAGTGAACTGTTGGAGATAGAAAAAATGGGCAACATTTGTAGATTCACCATCCAAAGAAGATAAACAGGAAAAAATACTTATTATTACATGCACTACCGTTGGAAATTGTCGGTACGATCAGCGCAAGTGCTATCAAAAATCACTGCTGACTTTGAATCGTGATTACTCGTTCAAAAAAGGAGCGAGAAATTGTTTTAAAAACCTCGACTTCAACTTGTGGTATGATCTAGGAAAGTTTTAGCAAGAATCTGGAATTTATACTACACAGTCTTTGAACTCTTATTTTTATTTTAAGCCAATAAAACTTAGAAAATCGTCACGGGTTCTCGAGATACAACTAAAAGTGTCCCAGTTTTGCGTCGAGTTTCAGTCGGCGATCACCGCGACTGAAACTCGGCGCAGTCACACTTGGACATTTTTAATCGTATCTTGGGATTTAGTCGTATCTGAGAAATTCTTGCAAATTTTAAAAAACTTCTCACATGGTATATTCTCTTTAAAAGATTCAACATTTCTCTATTAGAGGTCATTCGACGCGGAATTAATTAAGCTTTGTAACGATTTTTTTTACAAAGTTTCTGGATGTTTTTCTGAACGAGTAATTACGTTTCAAAGTCAGCAGTGATTGTTAATACTACTTGCGCTGGTTGTACCGACAATTTCCGACGGTAGTATACAAAATAAGTACCATGAAGATAAATAATATAAACATTCTGAAAAATTTAAAGTAGATTAGTGATGACCCTCAAAGACCTGGGGAGCCTTTTGGGATAATGTAGCTCTTGTCTTGAGTTGAACTTAAAGGCATAAAATCAAGCTTCGCTCGCGGCCAGGGGCTAGACTTAGAAAACGTCTTGAGGGTGTCTTGACGATATCTCTTGATCAGGGGGCAGTTGAAGACATAGCCAAGTTGAATTATTTGTACTCGTGTAACGTGCTGCTTTTTCCAGTAGAATAATGATAACTGTGGCCTGAATCGGGTATGGGGTAGACGCAAATCAATTGCTTATTATTTTGTTGTAAATAATTGGGAGAAGAAAATGGAAAAGTAACAAATTTCCCTTTAACAATGTTCCAGACATAATCCATTGATGTATGTAGTTATTTTTAGCAATATGTTTATTTCAACGATTTTTATCAATAAATTTATACTCTTTATCTTGAAAATTCTAGCAGGTTCTTGACGATAAAAAATGTTTGTTGATCTCTGAGTGAACTGCGCATTGTAAAAAGTATGTTTAACTTAAATTTATCAGCCTTGTTATTTGAGGCAAGCAATTAATCAACTTTACAGATAAACGCAAAATGTCATACTCAACTATCTCAAATTACAATGGGACGCATACATGCTAACTTGGGAAAAATATTTTTTCAATTAAATGAATCATCCATATTATTTAGAAAAAAAATTAATTTACTGACAAAATATAATATCACATTTGACAAATAGAAGTATCAAATGTAACACTCCAATTTCATTGCATCATCAAATTGAAAAACAACATTTCCATTACAATTAAATCAAACTTAAAGCGCAAAAAGAGATTATGTCATCATTACCTTATCTTCCTATATTAGAGACTTCGAAATTTAGTATGGCCATGAAACATCGATGCTTTTCAAGTGCCGATAGCAAGTCGGTGCAGGAATCTCGAATTAGAACCAACTTAGCTCTTCTACTAATTAGTTTAGAAAACTAAATAATAATATTCAGAGATATATACAATAAAAATAACCAGTTTATAATTTACAATAATATCGATAATTTGGAAAAAATCAAACCCCGAAATTCAATATGGCGTAATTACGTAATTTTCTAGATTTTCAAAAATGTTTTTTGGCTTCAAATGTCACTGATGTAGCACTATAGTTTCATCAAGTTTCATTCAAATCGCAGTACCACTTGCAGATCCTGATATTGTTGACGGGTACTGTCTCTTGGTTATGAAATTATTATTTTTCGTACGACTAGGTCTTGCTCAACCATGAGGACCAGTATACATATCAGGATATAAGCTATTATTATTCAGAATCAACATCTTGAGAGTTAGAACTAGCAGTTGAAGAGGCTGGAGAAGGTTGATGTTCCTGACTAGGTGGACCAGGTGGCCTAAGCGGTATTCTTGGCGGTGGTATTATTCTTAGAGGTATATGTGGTGCACCATGAGGTACTGGTATTTCATGCCGTTCTGGAAAATCTTGTATTCTTCGCATCCCTGATTGAATCGAAAATCCTGATTCTGTTGATAATTCTGGTGTTCTTAGCATATCTGACATACCATCAAATCCTGGTGTTCCAGGAAGTCCATTATGTAAAGAATATCCTCGTGATAATGATTCAGTTCTAGGTATAGATATAGATATAGATCTAGATATAGATTTAGATCTAGATCTAGATACATTAGTTATTCCCGATTTTGGAGAATATATACTTGACCCTCCTGGCGTTCTTGGCACTTCGGACGCTCCTGACTGTGAACTCAGTTCTGTAAGAAAGCATTAAAAATGTGCAGTTTTGGAATTATCAACCTGAAACAATTATTTGAGGATAGAAATTGTTAGAAGGAGAAAGAAAAAAATACAAAATAGATAAATAAATTTATCTGGGATTGATATTTAATTAACATTTTGCAAAGAAATATATTCCTGAGAACAATTATATATCAATATTCCTCAATATTTTTGATATTACAATGCTTACCAATAGAATTGAAGAAAACCGCAAAGACAAAAAGCAGAGCTGCAAAAATTAGCCTCATTTTCTCTGGAGATAGAATTCTTTCAGAACATCTGGGGTGACAATCCAGCTTTTTTTTAGAAAACCTTAATTTATATATAGTTAAAAGCTACTTAAATTTCGTCACTCGATATCAAGTATCACACAGTTTATATATGAAAAAGATAATTTATTATTTGAGGCAATGTATATTTACTCTTAGAAGTCGGATAAGTTTCCATTCCCCTACTTTCACACTCTCCAATGTGTCCCCCACTCTGGTTCATATGTACAAACAATTGATAGTACTGCGATCCTGAGCTAGTCACTACATGTTTCAATGTTTATTAAGGCATGTGAGATAAAAGGTATAGTTGAAATATAAGAAATTGCGTACGAAAAATTGAATAGAAAATATATAAATTTAAAGGCCTCAGAAAAGGTAAAAATATTAGACCAACTATAGGAGTAGGAGCACTAGCGAAAAATCTTTCAAACGAACTCAATATTACCGAACAAATAATTCAAAATTGGATACAAAATCGGAATTCACTAAACAAAAATTTTAAACTAACGTGAAGAATTACGAATTAGATGTCAACAATAACGTCAATTACTGTTTAGAAAATTAGAGAAGGCTGTATATAATTAATAGTTTGTTATAAGGACAATCGCGAGACTTCGCCGGGAGTGAGTGCTAATCTGAAAAACTGCACTCGCACCCAGAGAAATCGCAGTAAAATTTCAACCGTAACCACGTCTCACGTCCGTGAGATAGGTGATTACAGGCTGCGACGGATTCAATACGATGCTCCGACAAAAGTCTCCTGCACCTTGAGGACACGGAGCGACCCAAGGAAAAGTGCCTTCTGCATCTTCCCGTAAGCGTCTTAGCATTTTGTTGACACGCAGGGATGCTTTTCAGGCTATTAACCAGTGAAAGCTTGGCACCTCCAAGAACGCCGATGATCAGGGTAATTAGCTTAACAGAATATTCTGGATATAACCGTCGCAACTCCCTTACAAGGTCTTTATATCCCTCTTTCTTTTTAATTCTACTTGGCTATGATGTTTTCTTTAGCTGGTGCCGAAAATTCGTTAACGAACATGGTTCGCTTTTTGAAGTCAAGGACAACTATGTCAGGCCTTGAATGCGCAACAGAAACAATTGTTGAGAATATGAAGTTCCAGTATATTCGGCACTTCTCATTTTCGACAATTGTCTCTATTTCCCGAGGAGAATTTAGCGGAGCGGTATTAGGGCTGATGCCGTAAGAGTGACAGAGATGATAATAAAGCACTCTTAGTGCTGCATTGTTCATTTGGATGTAGGTCGTTCCCGCCTGAATTAAACAACTATATAGTATGTGTCCTGGATATTTGGGATGTGCTTGACACGCTTGGCAACTATCATCGGGAATGTCTTAGCTTAAAATGTGGCGGGCCTATGCTAGAGTGGAAATGACACTGCCTTAACATGCCAAAATGAAACCCTCCATGCCCGACTTCAATCTGTGTGACCTGAGGACAGCAAACGTTAGCTCATACGACATCGACTGATCCTCCCCATTTCTGTGGAAGATGCCGTACATCCTCTTGTCGAGGAGCTGTTCGCTGAAGTTTTTCTTCTGTGCTTTCTTAATCCGGGCCCTCAGAAGTGAGTACTCGAGATGGATAAGATTTGATGCATTTTGCTCACCCCTGATCTTGAAGTCAAGGCCGAGTGTTTCAGCAGCCTCCTCCGCTGCTTCGCAGAGAAACGCTCCTTTCCCCATTTCTTCGTGCTTCCTGACCATTTAAAGAATATCTTCTCGTCCATTTGCGACTATATGTGCTGTACCCAGAATAATCTTGTTGTGAAGGCATTCAAGATTCTGTATTCCGCGACCACCTTGAAGGCTTGAGATGTAGAGTCGCGGAACAGAAGACTTAAGGTGCATGCTTTTGTTCATGTGCATAGCTTTTCGTGACCCAACATCAAGGGATCAGAGTTTGTCCTTCGTCCATGGAACCACTTAAAATGAATAGAGTACTACCGGGACGGCAAGCATGTTCGTTTCAGATACTCTATCTGCCGAATGAGACATTTGTATCTGCTTCGGAGAGTACCCTTTATAGACTTCACGTCCTGAATGCGGCTCTGTAACATGCCCAGGTATGTATAAGTCTTTCCAGCGCTAAGGTGTCGTATAGCGCTTCTGTCGACGAGCTCAGGGTCTTCGGGGATGCCATTAAGTTTTCCTCGCTTCAAATAAATCTTGGCCCATTTTTCTAATCCCAATTCCATTCCAATCTCCTGAGTGTATTCTTCGACAATCCCTAGAGCTAGGTGTATTTGCTTTTTATTTTTAGCATAGATCTTAAGATCATCCATGTAAAATACATGAGTGACCTTATGCTTTTGATTCCCCGGTTTGCCGCAGAACTACCCTTTGGAATAGCGAGGTGCGAGAGATAGTGGCAATAATGTGAGGCAAAAGAGTAGTGGGCTCATGTTGTTGCCCTGAAAGACACCTCCCTGAAAGGTGACGGTGTTGTCACACGATGTTTTCCAGATGAGATAGTAAATCTGGTTTTCCAAAGCGACATCAATCTCTCTATACACCTCACTATGTGTGGATGAATCTTTACGATTTGCAACTGCCAGATGGCAAGTCTATGGGAGGTTGAATCGAAAGCTTTGCGTTAGTCAATCCAGGCCGTCGGCACGCAGGGCTGATAGGATCCTGCGTCTTTGCAGACTCATGTATCGATGAGCAATGTCTCCTGACATCCTGCTACGCATATCTTTGAGACGCGTTGTTCGAAGATCTCTCGCCACACAGATCCGATTGTCCGAATAATCCTATTATTTCTGATATCTGTGAAGATCTTATACCGCGTTTTCAGACAAGTGGTTGGCCTGTTATTCTTCGGGTCAGCTAAGTTACCCATCTTTGGAAGGAGTACTGTACGCCCTTCCACCAACCACTCCGGAATAGGCTCTTCCGACGTGAAATATGAGGTTAAAATGTGGGCCAAATGCTAGTGGGTTGAAAAAAACTTCTTCCACCAGAAGGTCTTGATACCATCTGGTCCCGGAGCGGAATATTTCTCCATACCTCCTAATACTTTTTTCACCTCCTCGGTAGTGATAGGCATGCATTCTTCTTCAGGTGTTATGAGGGCATTGCAAAGCTCTTGAAGCTATTTATGTTCTCTGAGCCTTCTTTAAGTGGATGCTGGACTTCGTAGATTTCCCTCCAAAATGCTTCGACTTCCTCTGGTTTGAGCAGATGGTCGACCGTAACTGGAGGATCTTGGAAGAGTCGAGAGTCCCTCCGCTCTTGACTTCTCCTAGCGTTAGATATTACCCATATTCTGTCAACAATATGCTGCCTGATGGTTAGCAGCTTTGACTTGTTAAGTGTGATAACGGATCCGCAGCTCGCGCGCGAACTGTCGAACCTTGGCGGTGAAATTCCTGCCAGATGTTATATATTCAATCACACACTGAATGCGGCACGCGAACTGTCTTGTCTAGTCTATCTTTGTGATGAGTTGATGTATTCGTCTTTTGGTCTTATGATCAGCCGTTGGTTTTGTCTTACGGTTTGCATCCGCCAAAGCTCTCGCTGCATTATACACACCAGAATGGATAGACCAGAGGTCTGTGTGTATATACTGAATAACTATAGGAAGACCTGACGGCGTAATAAAGTGAACAGGGATGTGTTGCTGTATGTTATTTCACAGACAGAAAAAATTTAGTTCGGATTTAGGATGACCTGCTATATTATTCTAATAAGTAATCAAAAAAACAGTACGATAGCTTGAATAGTTTCTTTGATAGATTTTAATAATAATGGAAAAGCATTTGCTTTCCAAAAGTTCATTGCTTTTTCAATTATATTTACTGTAAATTGATCGTCATACCGAACATCATACAACGAAAAGCGTTTCGTTTTTTCAAAGTTATGGCTTACAGCAAGAAATTTTCCGCATTTATCCTTCGCCATCAACATTTGCAATTGAAGCTGTCCATAAAATTTTTGAAGCAATAATCCCATATTCATTAACGTAGCGACTACTTGCACGTACAGGAACTGCTAAAATGGTATACTGTGCGTCCAGTAATAATCCGCTAGCCTTAACTTTAGTCTTGAAAGATTTTTCGATAGCAGCTATGACTTCTTTCTGAAGAAGCCTACCTCTTTCCATGACTTCGGTCCATATCCTATTTCTCCCCAAATATGAGTTTGGTATTGATCTAGAATTTCTTTTTAAATCATAACAATAAGTTCAAGTGTTAAAACTTCACGTGCAAGCTCAAGAAAATAGGTCCGATCTGTGGAATTTAACGTGCGTCACTGCTCGCCCTAATGGAGGCTTGTTCCAATAGCACGCAGTCAAAGTTGGTGCTGGTTCCTCGCTTCGTCGATGTAACCAAATTATACAAGCAATTCCGTGCTTGCATCCGCCTACAAACAATAGATTTTTCGTTTTCAAAAGTAGTTTCAATTTCAAATAAATTAAAATTTTTTCGCTATTTACAAATTCTAGGTACTTCAACCTGATACAATGATTTTTCTTATTGGAACTCACATGAAATAGTTATTTGTGATACAAGGACCCTAAGTGGCACTTTTTCAATCGACTATGAAAGTTGCAGTACGAGTCGGAGTCGAGGCGTAGCCGAGACAAAGAACGAGAACTGCAATTCACACGAGGCAAAGTGCCACTTAGAGGCTGAGTGTCACATACTTTTTTTATCACACCAGTCGATCATAAGTGCAAAAAGGTTGCATAGAGTCCTTATCTAAAAACCCGAGAGAATCCAATCCAAATCAATTCAATTCAATTCCCGAGACAAAGGAAGATTCATACACTATTTTTTATCAAACCAGTTAGCGCAAGTGCAGTACGTCTACATGCCAAAGTTGGTATCACTGCACTCATGGTACATTAAATACAGATATAAATGTCTACCAGCCAATCAAATCGCAGTGTCAGTTACTTTATAGTACGCTGTATCTCAAGTAAAAAATTTACGGCCTAGGATAAGAATTGCTATTTTAGATATCGTTCACAGTACCTAAAATTGTACTTATGGTGGTGGAGTGATAAAAACTAAATTAATATATAACGCAATCGTTTATACAATTCCTCTGTATATTGAGTTTTCTCGATTACAATTTTTTGAACTGCTAATCCAATTTTTGAATATTTATTTCCGCCTAAACAGATTTTTTCTTGTTTTTTCAAACCTGAAACAGGAAATCGGAAAAAAATCATCACCTATAGTAATGGAACATTTGCCTAGTCCAAAAACATTAACACTAAAAAAACTATTTATAAAGTTCCTTTGGGAATGCGGAAAATTGCTGGCACTTAAGTTTAATAACTTTTTGGCAATGACCCATAGTATATTAACTGCAACAAAAAACCCAAGCATTGCATTATTGTTAATAAAAAAATAATTTTCCCTTTTCAAATTGAGCATATTTATTGTGATTATTTATCAAATATTTTGCAAAGATATTTATCTAACTTGTTGAGTACCATATCTTCGTATATTATTTTCTTTAATTTTCTTGTATTGAAAAATGACATCCAGTTAAACAATTGGTAGCTGAATAAAAAATTATTTTATTTACCATTTTTTTTCATAAATACCTGCTGAAGCTGGACAATTTTGACATTTTCCGAAATTGATCGTTTCTGCTTCCTCATCGACTTCACTGATTACAGTATATCCCGTTTCTCGAACTTTGTGTTCCGGATAAATTCGTCCACGTACAATACAGGTGCCATCATCTCTGTTTATTTCTACGTAACCGACAGCAGCATCTACGTAATCCACTCGTTCAGATCTACCAAATTATATGTTTTACGTTAACCTTCAAAATCAAGAACTGTCAATTTCAGAAAAAAGGTTATGTGTATACCTAATCAAACAAATATTACAAAATATATATATGAGTTGAAAACGAATTAACTATCAGCTACTTATAAACTAAATATACATACAAATATTTAATATTTAATGATTTCACTTCGTGGACCAAAGTATTTACATCTTTTACGTGAACACCAAAAGTGAGGTTAGGTTCTCTGGATGCAATATTTCATGTATGTTACGATTCGCCTAAAGCAAATATCATTCTAAACTAATAAATTAAATAAATACAAATAAATATTTCAAAATTTTATCGTCATTTATGCCATTTACTCACTTTTTCGCTTTCACTCCTCGAGTATCAGAAACGTTGAAACTGGAGCACTTCAACAAAAAATTACTAATCATAAGTTTACTCACTTTTGGAAAATTATCTGAACTGGGTTTCACGTATCCAGGCATATTGATACTTCATAAAAATAAACCGTTTTTGCCAAAAAACGTTGATCATTGATTTCGTATTCTAAATTATTTTAAATAGAATGTTTAAATTAATTAATTTAGTTTTTAATAAATCTTATTTAAACATTTTACATTACCAATTAATATAAGTTGTTTAAATAATATTAGATAATTATCGAATAATAATATTAATTATATATTTTCAAACATTTATTTCTTAATTGAAAATTGTTTAAACAAATAATTATTTTTAATCATTCAAACATTTAAAATGATGAAGCATCAGACATTTTCTAACTAATAAACGGTTTCTATCTACAACAATATTTACTAACTAGTAATTTTTTTATCAAAATTTTTAAAACAAATATATTTATTTTAGAAAAAAATGAGTGAAACTGTCAGATTTATCTATAATTTTACTGAAAAACAGGCAGTATACTAGTACAGATAGCAGACACCTTTAAATTAAGTACCTCTCCCATTTTCCCATAATCCGCTTACAGTAACAAAGGTGCCAAGGAAAAGTAAACGTTTCCTTAGACAGTGGACGATTTTATGAACTCCGATCGATTTTCTAACCGAAAAAATTGAAAGTGTGGCGCTGACTCTAAACATTATTTAAAAATTATCTCAAAAAATGGGAATTAGTTCTTCAGTATGAGGAACATTTTTCCAGTTGCAAATAATAGAAAATCGAAAGTCCGACATTTTGTGGCACCCTAATATATATATATATTATTTTATTTTCCAGACACGGTTAGCGCTAGAAAAAGAATGTGAGCTGGATAGCGAGAAGCAGTCATTAATTTTTGTGATAGGTATAGAAGCTCAGGCATTGTTCAATTTTTTAATCAACTGTAAATCTGCCACGATGACAGTGGGCACTATGGCAGGAATTCCTCCTACTCTTTTGGCTCCAGTGGCGTTCAACGGAGCTACTCTTAAATCACTTAAGGTATCTTTTTGCTACGAATAAAATATACTTCTGTATGCGTATTATTTAACTTAAGAATTACTTTTTATTCTTTAAGGTTCGAGAAAGTGAGGTGCTAATTGATAACAAGAAATTTCATTCCTTAGAACTCAAAGGACCATTATTGCCACATGTACTACCATCTTTGTGTTCTCTGATGAAATCTAGTGAACGACAATATTTTTCTGTGAGCTGTGCACAATTACTTTCAACAACATCATTCTCGAAAGCTAAACATGGGCAAGGTAAATTATTCCTAGTAAACTTTTTTCTATAAGTAAAAAAAATTAATTAAGAAGCCAAGTCGTATAATAGACCACGTGAGAAGGGCGCGCACTGCGGCGTAATAGAAAAGTGAGGTTTCAAATGCGATTTAGAGCGCAACTCCTAAGCAATTTTCAATTTTTTAAATAAAACACTTACATTAAATTCAAAAGATATCTGCGAAAGCCGATTTTTGACTTTATTATTTTTTGTTTAAACTTTTGGTTTAATGATAATCGTAGACTTCAGAGTGAGCACTGCTTTCAAGAGAGGGGAAATAAGTTTTTTTTTTCATGAATTATGTTGTTATTGAATTAAAATGAAGAAGGATCGATCCGGATGCTGCTAAAGGTATGTCATCCACAAGTTTCGTTCATAATACTAGAAGATAACCGAGCCGGAAATACTGAATCTAGAATCTGCAATTTGCACAGTGAATCTCAAACAACTTGAACAGAGAGGTCCTTGAGATCAGATGTTCTTTGTTGGATATTGATTCACGTTAGCATATATTACGTCCTGGGACGGCAGCATACAATAAAAGTTCCTAATTGCTCGATCGAATTGCAGTATGTGACGACTGGAACTTAGGGAGGAACACACAAGACAATGAGTATACATATTCATAGAAATATAAATCAATTTATTTAACAATAGATAAACGAAGATGCACGAGGGTTGAAGAATAGATGAGCTGGTTTTCGGACCAGAACAGGTTAACTCAATTGGTACTCCAGTTAGAAAAAAAGCTGCTAGTTGAACTTTCCCACAGATAAAGGAGGATTGGAGGGACGAGAAAGAAATAATTAGAAAAGGCTACTTTGGGACTTACCGCTATTTAATCTCCATCCGGGTTGGAAGTTTTGTGAATCTGATACCTTGACACAGGGCTTGGTATCCCTTGGATAATTTGGGTAGAACACTGAACTGGCAACTGGAATGGTACTGGATTACTAGAATTCGAACTTCGCTCCAAACTTCCGACTTGAAGTCTACTAAAGGACTTGAGATGAAATGACTGGATTGATGGCTAAAAACTACTGTTGATACTGATACTGATACTGAACGTGCAGATTCTTAAACTGCAGTTTTTATACTTTTTATTCAGCTACTGCAATCCCTCCTGGAGTTTCCTTTCGCGGAGTGACGATGTTTGTTTCAATCTTTTGAGTCAAATTCTGTATCGTGGTTACTTCCTCGTACCGACGGATCGTGCTGACATATTTGTATGCATGTATACCTTTAAGGTTTGACGTCACTTATCACGTAAAAAATACAAGCATTTTGCGGTTAAAAAATCTCTCAGTTGAAACATTTTTTTCGAAACTTTATATTTAAAAAATAGATTATTATTCTTATTATGTAGGGATTATTTATTAGGGTGTAGCATAAAATAAAAAAGTTTCAAATTGAAAATGTCAGTGGTTCTTCTTTTCCTTTTTGCCTTAGAAAGAAAACTAGAGTTTCATTAAGATCAAACAAATTTTTGATGCTCCGTAATGCAGAAATAACTTAAAAACTCCAAAGAACGGATTTTTTCGATTTACTCCACAATTATCGGTTGTATCTGAAAATGATTCCAATCCAAAATGCTCGTGGATAAAAAATACACGTTTCATGTTGAAGGAATTTTTCGATACAATCGATCGTTCTCGAGAAAAAAATGGATGAAAAACGTGACATTTTTTTTGATGGGCATATATTTGTAATATTGCTTATTAGTAAAACTCTGAAAATATAAATAAGCTTTTACGACCTCTAAAAATTCAGAATAATAAGTTTTTGTTCATTATTTAAAATTTACTGAAGGTAATTTTTTTCAATAATTTGTATATGTGGGCGTTTCCATGAAAAGGGCCCTTATGATAGGGGTTGAGTTACGTATACGGTTCCGTTTGGGTTTGGTAGATGAGTATAGTGCTAATAGATTCGGTATAGGTCCTAGTATGATCCCCCTCTCAAACTCGAAAATAATTATTTTGATTCTGACTTAGAAAAACGCGAATATTTCCTAAACTAGAACCGGCAGAGCTAAAATAAATTTCTTTGGACACAAAGGCAATTTTCTTTGGACACAAAGAAAATTGCTGCTAATATGATACCTAATTTGTGCGTTTGTGCAATGTGCATTCATATCGAGCGTTCATGTAGCTAGTTTTTTGTTTATTCACCTAAACTACCCAGGACTCACCGTGAGGAGGTTGATGCATTTATAGTTTCACCTTACACTCATCTTATTCATCGATCCCAAGGAAAGTTTAATCTAACCCTGATCGATCAGGAAACAGGAAAATACCTTTTAATCCGTTATTTTTGAAAGCTTGAAAATTAAAAGAAAATTAATGCTACTTTACCAATAATTTATTCCTCTCTGTCGGACATTCATACGGACGTCAAGTGAGTCATGACTCACGGTCGCATCGTGAAAATTATTTATAAGTAAATAAACTTGAAGAACTTAATTTCCGGGTACTCAGTGTTTCTGTTGTTACCGATCGGGAATTTATGACGGTTTGAAAATCAAATAAGCATCCTATAGATTTGCCATAACCACGACTAGCGAAAGTTCCGAATAGTTAATGAAATACCCACAAATCCTCCTCACAGCTAAAGTATCATTTAAGTCCTTTAACATGAGCATTTTTTTTCACGCATTAGAATATTGTCGTGGAAACACAGATTGTTTTCGAAAAGATTGTGATTCTTAACACTGTACTTTTAGTTTTTATTGTGTGGCCCTCCTTTAACCATTTTTAGATCTTCGTATACTTCACGAGCTTCTTTTATGTATTTTGATAGTGCATCCATTGGGCAAGTCTATTCTACGCGAGGTTTACATTGTTTTCGTCGTCAAACGGGTAGGGTTCTGCATTTGTGCACAATCGAGAAAGGGGGTTGGCGAGTTTACTTTTACCGGGGCGGTATACTATTTTATTATTATAAGAGCAGTACGCATCGCTTTATTCTGGCGCATGGTTTAAAATTAGGGGTCAAATATAACATCAAGGGGCTTTTGATCGCTGACTAATTCAAGTGATTCCTTACCTTATAAAAACACGACAAAGTGTTCCACTGTCCAAACTAAGGTAAAAGACGTATTTTCAGTTTGACAGTACCGTAAGGCTTTTGTTGCCATAGGCAATGATTCGCGATCCATTAGAGTCATATTGTGTGAAAACTTCGCCCAGTCCTATCGGGCTGGCGTCGGCATTTACTTGTGTTCTATCATTGGGATCAAAATATCCTAGAGTTCGTATATGATTTACGGTTTTCTTTAGTTCATTAAAGGCTTGCAACTGTTCATTTGTTAATTACTGGGTGATGTCAGCAGTCTTTCCTAATTTAAGGTGTAACAACTTGATGGACAAATCTTGTACCTTATTATGTATCTTAGTCTCACGAGGAATCGGCACTCTACGGTACGGCCGACAGATAGTTCTAACTGATTTGCCAATAGGGATATCGAATTCAGCATCAATAAACTTAGGAAAAACACCATTGCTGTCGTATCGTCTATAATATTGCATTTGCTACCGGAATCTATTAGCATAGCGATATCCACACCATCTACTTTGCAGGATACCATTTCATCATCATCTAGGTGTGTATAATCTATTTCGGTCATGTTATTTTCTTTATGATCTGATTTTTTCTTCTTGTTATCTTTTTGTGTAACAATTGTTGCCTTAAGAGTCTTCGTCCTGGTGCGAAATTGCGAACGAAAGTGTACCATGTCCGCATTTCAGACATTTTTTGTCTCGAGCTGGATAGTTGTTACAGTCGCTTCAGTTTTTTTCAGTGTTCCATCGAGTGCATGTTTAGGAGTAAAGCTACTACTTTTGGCTTTTATGCGATGGGCTGCCAGTGGAGTTTGATGGGCTTTCGTTGGATCAAAGTTGTCCAATTGTCTTACACTGCTTCCGAAATAATTTTATCAAGGGTTATGTCGTGTCACTACTGTAGACTAGGGTCTGAGTAAATTTGCATGTTGACCACCTCCTCGATACCGAATAGATGTCGCCATCACCACTATTCCACGGCATCTGGTAATCGTGAGGATTTCGAAGGCTGGAATCTCATTCGCACTTCGTCCTCGATGCGCAACAGCTTGTTGCCCTCACGAATACTTTCGAAATCCTTTCCCTCCAGAATAAACTCGTACACCGGAAATAAAAATACAAAACCATACCAAAGGAATCAGTTCAAGTTTTATTCTCTCAGTCAGTCTCATGAAAATGTGACCTTTTTAGACTTAAATTAAGAAGGAAGATATAAAAATTCAACATAATACATTTAAAATAAAATAAAATTTTTAAGCGGCTTCTAGCCGGACCTCGCTCCCGCGGGGCGTCTGCGAAGAGAAGAGGAGTTGTTTACAAATAAGTAAAACAATTAAAATAACCATGAAATGTGCAGTCGAAACTGCCACATCACATTCGCTAACAATTGTAAGCCTACTAGTTTTTTTTTACAATATTCGCATATCATGTAAATATCAATATCAACATCGACATGGCAATAATCCACGTCATTTATTGTTTGTTACAAATGTACAACTCACTCAATTTACCATTAAATTAAACTTTTAGTACAAATTTGCATTTATTTTTAAATTTACCCAACTGCAAGCCTATCAGTTTATCTATTTTCAACTGGTACTTTTCTGTTCTCGTGCCTCGAGATGCTTGTACACATGTGTTCAGGTGCTTTTAATGTAAAAATCTTCCATTATTTTCTCGATCCGTGTTATAAAAAATGAGGGATCTTTCTCGTCTTCCAAAAAATACTTGAAACCTGCAGAAATTACGGGCAAACACGGTTAAAATTCGAAATCGACCCCGTTTATGACTAATCTGTAATCCTCGCGTACAGTTTGGAATTGTGTTTGTCTGTCTTCAGAAAAAGTGTTTCGTGCCTAGTCATTCTTCTGGGCAACTGTTTCGCCCAGGGGCTCTATGGACATCTTAGTGAGCTCAAGTCACACGTCAGGACTAATCCTACATTTGAAAGCGATCCTTAAAAAACTGTAGTCTTATAAAAACTCTTTTTCGTATTTTGAAAAAAAGTGGTCAAGAACTATAGAAATCATGGGTGAATTCATGATTATAATTTGATATCGTCCCGTTTCGCGAATGATCTGCAATTCTCGCGTAATGTTTCGAATTGTGTTTTGTGAATTTCTCTTAGTGCTTCGTGTCTAGTGATTTTTTTGGGCATCTGTTTCGCCTAGTGACTCTAAAGTGCATCTTAGTTAGCATAAGTCACAATATATGACCAGTTTTACCTTAACGTAATTGTTCACAAACTGTGGTGTGGCAACTTGGCCTGTTTAAACTATGGAATTGTCTCTTAATAAAGTTCCAAGACTTTCTTCTGGGTACCTGCCTCGCTTGGTGACTCTACAGTAAGGTTTCCTATCAAAACGCAATGTTCTTTTTTTTTATGACGCATCCTCTAAACTTGTTGTATTTGGTGAAAAAATAAATGCATATCTTTCTTTTCTTTTTAAAATGATTTTAACCCGTGGTCCTGGGGCCTTAAAGTGTCCCAAAATAATTAATTATTGTTAATTTTCGTAAATATAATAATTGTTTGTTAGGGAATGCAACTGTTGGCACCATACGCTTCTTCTTAACTTCAATAACATGATGAACTGACGAAATTAAATGAAAGTATAGCGTTTTTTTCCATTCACTAGAAATATATCGTTTTCAAACTTAACTTTCATTTGAGAAGTGAAAATATTGCGATTTTTTACCTGAAGTGAGTGATCCTGATAAAAATAAAATGAAAATATTCTCAAGAGAGAATCTTGAGGGAAACAAGATACCCTCAAATGAAGATGTTCTAAGCATGGTTCAGTGCCATCTATCTTTAGGAAAAGCAATACATAAAAGTGCCACGTGAGTATAGTTTGTGCGAAACAGTGTTAAATAAGCAATGAAACATCCACGTATTCTAAGTAATTGACGTCGATATCTAGATGTGTTGTCGATCAAGCAATGGGGTTCTGGGATAAGGCGAAAATCCCTGTGGTAGAAAAAACGAGGCAATTTTTAATTTCACGAAACGAAAAGGGTCGTAATGGATTTTTAGTGTTGGAGTGAAGCGCAAGGCATCTTCTTCTGATATATCCTTTCCTCATTCCACACATTCATCAATTTCTTGAATGTCATTTGAAAACTACAGTGATAATGAAGAAATGTATGACGATAAAGAAAATGATGTTTTCAATGTACGTCGTGTCAAGTACAGCAGAGAATTTAGGGCACAACATAGGTCACTTACAATACTAGTTTTCTAAAATATAGTTCAATACATAATATATTTTCAAGAAAGCTTTATCATAAATTGTTTTTAGGTGATTTGAATTTAAGTAAAAGCGCTGTAGCAAAAGTTAGAAACGAAGAACGATTGAAGTATGCTTCTGAATTAAAGGAAAGTTTTAAATTATAACAGAGATTACAATTGCACTGGGATGGAAAACGTGTTTTATCATTGACTGGAAAGAAAAAGATGGAACGATTGCCTATTTTAGTATCTAGTGCTGGTGAATTTGAAATCATGGGTGTGCCACAGATGGAGTCTGGTATCGGACTTGCTCAAGCTGTTGCTGTGGCAGATGTTGTTGAATCATGGGACATTGTTGACCATATTGTAGGATTATGCTTCGATACATGCAGTGTCAACACTGGTAGAGTTCAGGGGACATGCGTATGTTTGGAGCAGCGCTTTCAAAAAGGTTTGCTGTACTTTGCTTGCAGACATCATATCCCAGAAATAATGCTGGAAAGTGTATGCAAAGAATGTCTTGGTCCAACATCTGGACCAGAGACTCCATTATTTAAAAAGTTTAGTGAAGCGTGGGAATCTTTCAATTAGACAAGATTCGAAAGTGGTATAAAGGAGAAGTGAATACTTTCGCAATTGCGATTAGAAAAGGACGAGCTAATTCAATTTGCAAATTAGCAGTTAAACGAAAATTACCAACCTTGTGACGACTACCGTGAATTAGTTGAGGTCGCCATAATTTTTTTAGGAGATGTTCCAGTTCGGGGTATTGGTTTTATGGCTCCAGAACCAATGCACTATGCGTGGTGGATGGCAATCGCCATTTATTGTCTGAAAATTTGGATGTTTCGAAATCAGTATACGTCAACATCTATCGAAACCGAAGCCATTAGGGAATCGTGCCTTTTTGTGATCAAAATTCATACCCGATTATGGTTTGAAGCTCCTTTTTGGTTGCTCCTGCATACATTTAATTACAAAATTGTTGAGTTACAAGTCCGTCAATGCCAAAATATCAAAAGTCGCTTGTGAAAAGTTTGAAGGGCACTTGTTGTATCTCTTAGCGGAACTTGTGGCCATGGCATTCTTTGATTCTAGAATTTCACTCGAACAGAAAAGGGCAATGGTGGTTGTGATAAAAACGCGAGAAGGCTCAGACGAACCCACAAAACATCTTTCAGGTCAAAATTTGACAAATTTTGCGAAGAATGATATTGAAGATTTTGTTACTTCAAAAGCACTTCGATTTTTCGATATTATGTAATTGAATTTGACATTCTTAAACGCAGATCCTGCTCTCTGGGTTGTTAACAAACACTACAATGAGGCTTTCACCGTCGTTAGTACATTAAAAGTTGCCGGCGACGCTGCAGAAAAAGCCGTGGCTTTAATGCAACGGTTCAGCCAGTCGCAGACTAAAAATGAGATTCAGCTGCAGGCACTTTATCTGGGAATCCAAGGACACATAGTAGAATTCCCTGCATGCGATCAAAATATCCTTGGAAATGAAAGATGAATTCAATAAAGAAATTGAATCAGGGGAAAATTTTACAAACCTCACTTCTCGTCTGTAAGCTTGATGTTTTATGTCAAATTGATGTTTTTTAGAAGAATTAAGAAATTGTTTCATTTCTTAACTGAATTATGAACTTATTAGTTATATATTATTATTAATTGGAAAAAAATGATGTTGGTATGATAAATATAATATGATAAGCTGTAGGAAGGGTAGTTTTTTTACTATAAGGGGTAGTATTCTTGATCTAATTGGGCCAACTTTTTTTTCCTGAGCGTATGGTACCAAAAGTTGCATTCCCTGGCAAAGAATTATTATATTTACGAAAATCAACAATAATTAATCATTTTAATAATTGTGGGACACTTTAAGGCCCCAGGACCACGGTTCAAAATTATTTTAAAAAGAAAAGAAAAATACGCAATTATTTTTTCACCAAATAAAACAAGTTTAGGGTGTGCGTAAAAAAAAAAAAAGAACGTTGCGTTTTTTTAGGTCCCCCAACTCTACAGATTTCTCGTGTACAGTTGCGAATTGTGTTTTGTGACTTTGACCAATGCTTCGTGCCTAGTCACTTTGTTGGGCATCTGTCTCGCCTGGTGGCTCTACAGATCATCTTAATGAACATAAGTCATAATGCGTGGCCATTCTTGCCGTAACATGATTCTTCATAAACTACAGTGTGGCAATTTTGCCTTTTTAAACTCTCACATTGTTTCTTAACAAAGTTCCTAGTCACTTTTTTTGGGTATCTGTTTTGCCTAGTGACTTTACAGGGCATCTTAGTGAGCATAAGTTATAATGCATGACATTTTTACCCTAATGTTATTTTTCAAAGTTTAGTGTGGCACCTTTGTCTCTGTTAAAAAGTGATAAGTGTCTATAAGACAATGCCTATCCGCTCTATGGTTGTCTTCTTCGTTTGCTGACTCAGTAGGGCATTGAACTTTAGACATTATCAATCTTCTTACAGTGTGTAGGTCTGTAAATTACTGTGATATAAAGTGTACCCTAATAAGGTGGGGAAGCGTTTGCCTTCTTAAAACTTTTAAGCTGCTGTTTGTCAAAAAAGCCTAGTCGCTTTCTCAGGCACCTGTATCGTCTGTGACTCAATAGGCTGTCTTGACTGTGAAAAACTGTTAACTTTCCACCAATAAGGCACCTTTATCTCCTGGTGAAAATAAAATCTCAATAGTGCTGCTCCATGCACGAAATCACGTAGTATATCTCGACGCTTGACTATACGCGTTTATCGATTTTCGTAAAACCAGCTATTCTGCACTCGCCGTTCTAGAGAATACGTTCTTGTATCAAAATTCGGAGATCTCTCAGAAACCTGAACTTTCTACTTCACTCATTAAACATCAGGAAACCTTGCTGGAACTCAATCACTTACGTGGAGTCATTCTGCATTTGGGATTTATTGGATCGAGTTCTACCTTCGCCACCATATTCCTTTTGATCTTACGAATTTAATTGAATAAACTTGGTGCTGTGATTTTTCCAGCTCAAGGTAGTATCTTTCCTCTCATTTGCGTTAAGCATTTTTATTCCAGATTAGTCTTTATCTTGTTGCACCTACCTAGGTCCTAGTGTACTATGCTGATCGTACTGAGGACACTTTCTACAGATTTACAACCTGGAGGGAAGTTGCAGATCATGTCAGGCTTTTCTCATCCGGTTCTAAACAGTACAAAATTGTCACGCAAACTTCGAAAATTATTCCCCTTAAATAACTTTGCACTTTTAAGACTTATACTCCTTTCTAATATATGTTACAAAGTCAAAACTTAAATTTTTGAAATTTTTAAAACTGTTGAAACTTTATGTATTTCTCTTTTGTGCACCATGCTTATTGCACCCAGGGCAGGATGTTCAGATTTTCACAACTCTAAGTTTATTTTATATCAAATAAATCGTACATTTCCAAAACATTGTAAGTGCCAAAAATAAAATTCTACAGGAACTGTGTCGCAATCGAAAGATATGGCAATTGAAACGTGTTTCTATACTAAAACAAAATCTTGTCATTTACAAAGTTTTGGAAATGCATGATTCAATTGTGTTTGTCAAGTTCCTTCCTTGTCAACTTATGTATCGATTTGGTTGCATTTTTAGCTACGATGCCAGCGCTGTGTACTGAAACTTCATGTTTATCTGGCTCGAGCGACTTGCAAACATGTGCTCTCCTCCTTTAAATGGAAAAATCTTTAATTATTATCGTGATCCGCATTAACTTCTTTACCAAAATTGTATAATTGTTTTTATTTAATCAGGTGCAATACAGGTACATTGTTTCACTTTTGCTCATAGTTAAAAATGTAAAAAAAATTAATTAAGAAGAAACTCGTAATGTGGAATATTTTATTTAAGGTATTATCGACATAAATTCATAAAACGAGCTACCATACGAAGAACACACACAATACCATTTAACTTCACGTCGATCACCTGAAAGCGTGCGAAAGTATTTAACCTATCCTACCTCTCTGTTCTTTCGTACTTGCAGGGCTCTCGTTCATAAACGAAATGGCAAAAACTCTCTCAGTGTTTGAGGAAAATCGTAAAAAATTTTAGCCGCAAGGGTAAACTGTGTGGCATTTTCGATACCCCGGGATAAGACCAATCACCAAGCACCTGTCCTCAAGGACTAAGAAATTGTTCAAAAATGTAAAACAAAACTGTCAGTGGCATGTTATTCTATGTACTCTATACTTCAAAAATCATTTTCAATCAAAATCCTACTTCATTGCGTTCTCAAAATATTCCAAAAAGTGTTTTAAATTCTTCTGAGCCAGCGAATCAGTATATCGTTGTAATTTCAGTAGCATCGATTGCAGTAGAATAATCGACAAACAATTGATATGATAGATCTTGATTCAGTTGTCGTTTAACACCGCTAGGTGTGGGCTGTATGAGTTACTACCCACAAGTGAAAATCAATGCCACAGACGTTATATAGATGCTCCAAAATTTTATCTGAACTTATCGAATATTTTTCGGAATATTCTATGCGAACTTTGTCGTCGTGTCGCTTCTCGCGTAGGTCGTGGTTATTTTTCAGATGCTTTTTTTAGGTATATTTTTATTATTTAAATATAGGTTATATAAGTGAGAACGCAGAGAATATAATTGAAGTTTGTGCAGCATGCGGTAAAAAGCTCGCCTGTGGAAGAAATCATTGTGAATTTTCCATGACAAAAAAATACGGAATTCTGGTTAGAAAATTGATCAATGAAAACTTTCAAATTTCTGATCCAACATTCCCTCTTGGTATATGTAGAATTTGCCGTCAAACTCTTTCTGAACATGATGTTGGTCATTTCAGAAGACCATTGTCAGTTATGTCAAATTATTTAGATATAAATTTTCCAAAAGAGACTAGGGCAAGCAATGCTGAATGTGATTGTTTTATATGTTTGATAGGCAGGTCCAAAGTTCATAAAGAAGTAAAAAAAGGTCGTGGCAACAAGAGTAATGTATCGACTATCATCGCTGCTGACAATGGTCTTAATGGCAGTTCTAGGTATACGAGTCAAAATGTGCCAGAGAAGGTTAAAAAAAATATTGATAGTAGTTCAAAAACTTCCAAAAACACAACAAGAACAAATCACTTCGTCATTATTGAAAAAGAAACTTGACTGAAGCAGTAACTTGTCTTGTAGCGGTTCTTCAGATCACAGGAATGTATCACTTGACATAATAGTCGAAAACATGGTGACGTTTTTTGCCAAGTGAGAGTATAAGTCCTAGTTAGTGGCGAATATATCTGGAAAACTACCCTTCTTTCGAAACCCATAAATCCCAGACGTCATGCCTGGGGCGTTTGGACACCTGAGCCAGGTAAAAAATTTGAAATTTCAAGTGATAGTATAAGAGTCAATTTTCTTCTAGAATCGACTATTGATGTCCCAAGTTGATTATTATTCAAACTTAAGACCGATAGTATGGAGATAACACACTGCCAGCATCGATAATTATCAATAAAAAACTTAGATTTTCAAGCGATAGTATAAGGTCTGGCATTTTCAATAACATATATTATAGTATACACAGGTAGCGCTCGTAAGACGACAGACCAAAATTCCGGAGATAACACCTTGAAAGTAATGTTTGAAAATGCATAATCTTCATCGAAAGTGTTGGCCCAAGCAGTTATCTGAGAAGCGAGGGAACGGCCGCGTCATAGGAAGAGGCTGAGTGGAGAGGAGGACGCGTATTATCCCCGCAATTGCGGTCTGTCGTTGTAGGTACGCTGCCTGTAAATACTATTCTTTATGTCGTTAAAAACGCCAGACCTTATACTTTCACTTGAAAATCTGTGGATATTATTTTTGATTATAATTAAATATCTAATTTGTTTTCGCGCTTTAATTTCTATTTCTATTGGGCGCCACCTATTATATTGTATCTTCCGTTCCACCATGAGGCCGAAGTCATGCTGCAGTTATTCATTCACTTACCTTCGCTCAAAGTCGAGCATTTTCATATATTTATAATATAGCTAACACACAGTACACATTTAGATTTTATTTCATGGTTAAGTGTTTCCTAGTCAATTCTATCTTCTGCTTTAAGAGGTTATGGGCCCAGAAACCCTGCCTGCGCAAATTGTCTGGAAGGAGAGAAAATCGGTACGCGCCTTTCTGTCGTGAAACAAAGTCGCCATTGGTAGCACTGTCCGAGTATTTTTCGACAGAGGCGAATCCGTTCGAATCGTGTCCGTAAAAGTTTCGAAGTCCTGAAATGTAGTCCGCGGACTTTCTGAAACAAATCAAGAAGTTCGATGGCACGAACTTTCAAATGTGGAAGTTCCAAATGAACTCAGCTTTCGCCGCGCACGGCCTTCTTGAGATCGTCGATGGACCAAGTCCTAAGCCCACGGATTCCGATCAGAATGCAAAGACGTGGGCAAAATTAAACGCTAAACCCATTTACGTGATATCAACATCGGTAGAATTTCGCAGATAGAGTGTATGATCATCTATGCAACCGCGAAGGACATGTGGTTAATATTAGTTAGCTTTCACGAGCAAAAGTCTGCTAGTAGTGTACTCATATTACCTCAAAAGTTTCATGATTATCGCATGAGCCCCAGTGATTTTGTCGTGCAACATATGGCTATCGAAGCACAGTGCTTTCGTGATAGCTTGGGATAGCGTAGCTCCAGAAATCCAGTCTCTAATGAATCTTGAAGAACGCATAATAAAACAGGAAGGCAAGATGGCCGTGTACGTTGAAACCACGAACGCCCTGGCTGCGATAATTTTCGACAAGAAGAAACGGCCTTCGAATCCACCTGTCATAAAGGGTGTGAGTAAAAATAATATTGAATGCTTTTACTATCGAATGCTTCTGTTGGACAATAAAATAGTTGGCCAAGGGATTAAACAAGAAAATGAAGTCTGTAGAATGTTTCTTAAATTTAGAACCATTGATCAAGTGAATGTGTCAACCACTAACCTCCGAATGTGACACGAGCAACTTTTTCATGTGAACAAAAAGGCAATCAAGGATATGGTGCCTAAAGGTTTAGTGGAAGCGGTTAATTTGACAAATACAGCTGATTTCTTCTACGAGCCGTATCAACTTGGCAATTCTCATCAACTTCCGTTTGTAAAACGCGAGAAAACAAAGAGCTGGAAGGTGGGAGAATTCTTCACAGCGATGTGTGTGGGCCGATAGAGCAGCATTCTCCTGGTGGTGCTAGCTTCTATGACATCTTCAAGGACGACAACACAGGTTATCGTCATATTTCCTTCTGTAAATACAAGTCAGATGTTACTTAGTGCTTCAAGGACTTTGAACGCCTAGTAGCAAATCAATTCGGAAAATCTATAAAAGTTCTAAGAGTCGACAACGGCAAGGAGAGCTGCAATTAAGAGCCTAAGCTGTATCTAGACATCAAAGGCATTCGGTTGGAGACAACTACTCCGTACACGCCTCCACAAAATGGGCGGCCAGAACGGGACAACCGTACCATTGTGGAAAGCCCGCGTACGATGTTGCTTGCTAAGAATCTGTCAACAAATCTTTGGACCGAAGCTATCAACACGGCAGTCTACCTTCTGAATCGGACAGCTACGACGCCAACTCCAAATTAGACGCCGTATCAGGCATGGATGTGGAGGAAGCCCTCTCTGTCACACGTAAGAATCTTTGATTCATCAGCCTACGCCCTTGTACAAAAGGGTCAGAGGAAGAAGTGGGGCGCAAAGGCGTCTAAACAAATCTTGGTCGGCTATGAAGGCGACCTGACGAGCTACAGAGTCTATAACACAGTCACGAAACGGATTTGCGTGACCAGGGACGTATCGTTTAATGAGTCGAATGGAGGTGACTCCTGCCATGATCAAAGTGACAGTGTAAGTGATATTTTTAAACTGCTCTTGACAGACAATGCAGAACCAGAAGACCCACCAGAGGAAATCAAAGGACAAGTCAGGGACGTCGGGGATCACCAACCTGAAAATCACGAAACAGCTGATAAGTCGATGCAGCTTCGTGATAGGTCTCGAATCAAGATGCCCCCAAAGTACGAGGTAAGTTTGTACGAGTACCTTGAACCAGTTAGCTACCAAGAAGCACTAAGCCGGCAGAATGTCAAGAAATGGAAAGACGCGATCCAGGAAGAGCTGCAGGTTCACCAGGACAACCAAACGTGGATTTTTGTTCCGAAAGAGAATGAGGAGTGCATCGATTCCAAGCGGACTTTCAAGATTCAGCGTGACATATCGGGGCAAATTGGCCGCTACAAAGCAAGAGTATGTGCTCGAGGTTTTCGTCAACGAGACGGCATCGACTACAATGAAACGTTTTGACCTGTCGTGCGGTTTGATTCGCTTAGAGTGTTTTTGTCAATAGTGGCCAGTAGGGATCTTGAGCTAGCACAATTCGATGTGAAAAAGGCCTTTTTCAATGGAGATCTCAAAGAGGAGATCTACATGAAGTTGCCAGAAGGCCTATCAGTTGATAAAAATGACAGCAGTGTTGTGTGTAAATTGAGAAAATCGCTATATGGATTAAAACAGGCGTCCAGATGTTGGAATGAGAAGTTTACATCTTTTCTGAGTAAGTTTCATCTGAGTGAGAGAAAGTCTGATAGATGCGTGTTCTCAGTCAAAGTCGACTGTCAGAAAAATTGTTTCATAAGAATCCTTGAAAAATTTAAAATATCTGATGCTAAGGCCGTCTGCAGGCCTGCAGATCCCCACGCGATTCTACAAACAGCTGATAAGGGAAAGAACAGACTAAATTTGCCCTTCAGAGAAGCTGTGGGCTCACTTATGTTTTAGCCACTGTGTCGCGCCCCGATATTGCCTGATAATTTAGTGAGTCGATACGCCAATGACTATGATGAGAGTCACTGACAAGCTATCAAAAGTATTTTTAGGTATCTAGTAGGAACAGATGACGTGGGAATCATATACTTCGCATAGACGAAAATTAGTCACTTTGAGCACCACTGAGGCCGAATATGCCGCAGTCGCATCAGCTGAAAAAGAAGCTATGTACTTGGCAAAATCTTAAAGGATGTCGGATACCAGCCTGCTAAAGCATCTGCTCTTTTTGTTGATAATCAAAGTTGAATATGTTCCTTCTGAAAGTAAATGAGCCACCTATTATATTATATCTTCTGTTCTACCATGAGGCTGAAGTCATGTTGCATTTATTCGTTCACTTACCTTCGTTCAAAGTCGAGCACTTTTATGTATTTATAATAAACATAACACACAGTACATATTTAGATTTTCTCTCACGGTTAAGTGTTTCCCAGTCAATTCTATCTCCTGCTTTAAGAAAATCTAAGTTTTTTTACTAATAATTATCGAGTCTGGCAGTGTGTTATAACCACGCTATCGGTCTGGCGATTGAATAATATTAAACTTGGGACATTAATAGTCGATTCTAGAAGAAAATTGACTCTTATACAATCACTTGAAGTTTACCATTTTGCACCTGGTTGAGGTGTCCAAATGCCCCGGGCAGGGCGTCTGACATTTATGGATTTTGAAAGAAGGGTTGTTTCCCAGATATATTCCCTACTAACTAGGAATTATACTCCCACTTGGCAAAAAACGTCACTAGCTCTCCGACTATAAGTACTTGAAAGTGCGAATAACTGTTTATCCGGAAAAAAGAAGAGATTTTTTTCAATACTGAAAATTTAGATAATTTTATAGTAAACACAGGAGCATCAGGAAATGGCATGAAGAAATTTACTAATTTCTTAAGAATAAATGCTGGCAAAAATTCAGTGTTAGCCTCTTATCGCGACCATGTTTCTGAGCAATCAAAAGTCTTGATAAATGTCTACACAAATGCTGTCTATGAGTTTCATACTGAGAACAAACTTGAGAGAAAAAGACCTACTGTATGGGGCGATGCCGTAGAATTATTAGAAGCTGTGATGGAAAAACGAGATATTGTAAGTAGGGAATCTCATCAAACTTATCTTAGACAGGGCACAAAATTGTTTCAAAATGAACATGGTGGTCCTTCCTGAAAATGATTCTAACGGACTAGATGATCCTGAAGTAGATTCAGAAATAAAAAAAGGGAAATCTCTTTTACAAAACTGTGTCTTGCAGTAAAAGAGCTACACTTGCAAGTCTGTACAAATTTATAATATTATGTGCTGTACCTTCTATCAAGGAAACTTAAGAGAATATATAGATGCTATTCAACTTAACGAACCTTAATCATTTTTTTTTAAATTAGTTTGCGAGTTCAAAGTTTTCTTGATCATCAACAGTCAACAAATAGCTTCAGCTATGTATCCTTATCCTTAATGCTTTATCACATTAACCGACAGGAGGGTTTCTCATATAGATTCATTATGTGAAAACAGTGAAGAGGGCGAAGAAATAGCTATTGAAATTTAATTTCTCGATACAATTAAAGACTGCTTGCGACTAAATTCTTATGCAGATTTGAAAAAAGATGAAGAGAAATTCATAGCATTAGGTGGAAATAATAAATTAGTCATAGCACAGTAAATCTTCCTCTCGTAAAGAAAATAGATCATGTGCACGTTATTGAGAAATTTATCGTTCTAGAACTGCATATTCGCAAGGATTTGTAAACCATTTATTTTTAAACAGTTTTTTAAGGCAACGCTTTCCGAAAAATCTCAAAAAATGCTGGTGCCCTTTTCGATTCCGAGATCTATGTAGATGCAGGTTATTTTGCACTAATATTCTTCGTGGCTGCCTACAAGGCAATGGACAAACTTTTGCGAATTGATTGACGCTACCATCTTGTTTAGCGTCAATAAAAACTGGTGTAAAAGACTCCTTTGCAAAATTAAGGATCCAACATTTTTTCCGTACCCTTCCGGGCCACAAAGACGGTATATCGGCTCAAAAACCTGATAGAAACCTTGTACACAGATAACAGAAGATACGAAAAACAAGTATCAGTTCTTGAAGGCAGGTGTGCAATGTGAAGTGGCCCCTCAAAGTTCAAGTTTTTAAAATTTTCTTTTTGTTTACGTTTGTACGTCATTTGTCCTGTATGTACATACAATGTTTTCGTTTGTGCCCCCCTGGTTACCAAATTAGGGGCAAAATTGTTTTCGTGGGGCTAGCTTCACGTCTCTACAAGAAATTAAAATTGTTTTCATTTTCTTCTTGTATCCATTTGTACGTCGTTTATACTGTTTGTACATCCTATATTTTCGTTTTTACCCTCTTGT
The DNA here is from genome assembly GCA_011634705.1 of Andricus grossulariae. Lineage (NCBI taxonomy): Eukaryota > Metazoa > Arthropoda > Insecta > Hymenoptera > Cynipidae > Andricus > Andricus grossulariae. The sequence goes on from JAABKJ010000755.1 coordinate 21,064,296, forward strand.
ATGCCCAGTTAGGGGCTAATAGAAATTTCGTGTCATCCTCCCAAAGTTTGCATTTTTCTGTTTGCTAACGTTTGTATGTCATTTTCACTATTTGTGCATCCAATATTTTCGTTTGTAACCTATTGGTTGCCCAGCTACAGGCAAATCCGAATTTCATGTCATCCTCCCGAAGTTTGAATTTTGGAAGTTTTCTTCTTGCTAACGTGTCTACGTCGTTTGTACATCCACTATTTTCTTTTGTACCCTTTTGGTTGCCCAGCTAGAGGAAAATCAAAATTTTTTGTCATCCCCCCAAATTTTTAATTTTGTTGCTAACTTTTGTACTTCGTTTTTAATAATGTGTTTGTTAAAATGCGTGTGGAGAAGAGCTGGAACACCTAGAAAGTGCAGATAGCGGGACTGTATGGTATATGAAACCTATCTTAGATTGAGCCATCCAAATAATCAAAAAAATTTCAAAGTCGAAAAAATCAACCAAATTAACTTGGGAAAGCTCTAGACCATACTGCCACCCCAAACATATATTTCAAGCACCTCCAAAGAATTACCCCTTGCTAATGCAATGAAAGCTGTCTTAGTTGGAACATCTAAATAAGGCGAGGGAACCTAATGTGGATCGGATTTGAGATACAATTCAGAAAGATGTCGAGGTGTTGACCAGGGTAATAATTAATGTGGATAGTCAAAAGTAATAGATGTTGATTACTGGTCAAAATGTAGTCTTTATGTTGACTGTGAGATCTCACAGTAATATATTTGACGTTTCGACCAAGCGACGGCGGTCATCTTCAAAAATTTACAGTGGGAATTATTTATATCCTGATTAACAAAGGTAAGACAATTGAAAAATGTAGCAAACTTGAACTTTATACCGACAAAATAAAAAGTTGTACAATTCAAGTTGTATTGATTTATAATTAATCTATTTTAAAAATTACTTGTATTAATTTCGGAGCCGTTTGATTTGATAAACGCAAAGCATTTTTTTGTAGAGAGTGCCAAATTTTTATGAGATGTTTAATTTAGTTCTATTCGGCAGCATTATTTATCAAAAATTAGTACTTTGACTCCGTTTGCAAAACGAAAATAATTAATAATAAACTTTCATTTTTGTCACATCGATGTTTTGTAGAAAATGTTAGGTGCATTCTTGTTTTGCAAAATAAATATTGACGAAATTAAAAAAAAAAATTTGCAAATTTACGTAAGTGTTCTTGTGGGGATGGTTTCTTGGGCATTTTCCAAACGCATCCTTGGAAGAATTATGTTACTTAAGGAATCAGTATGTTCTCATTATTTTTCGAAATAATGTAATTTCCCTATGTACAACAGGGGAAGTTGAAATACGACCCCTAAAAATGATTTCAGAATAATTTGATTTAGACGAGAATTTTGTTCGTTGTTTTTTTCTATTGTTGTAAAAAAGCCCTCTTAGGGTTAACCCTCTTGAAATATTCCTTGCACAATCCTCTACCGTAATTTGGAACTCGTAAGATTGTTGTAAGTGCAGCAGTACTAGTGTCTAGTTAGTATCCATCGGATATGACTTTAGTCCTAATATTTGTGTAAAGTTCTTGTAAATTTTTTTCTTTCCTTTGTTTTAATAATCAAACTTTTCCTTTCTTCTTTCCGTTGCTTTTACCGTAAATTTATATAATTATGAAACCGAATTTTGTGAAATTTTTAGAGTTAAACTAAGGAGTGAAAGTTTTAATCTAAATTGTGGCAAATAGCAGCATTACTATACATGAAAAAAAATTATCATCAGAAATTTTGTCTACTCTGACACTTCTTATTATGGATGAATTAGGTGTTCTTATGGTGAGTGACAAATCCTTTAATATATTGATGACTATTTGATTTTTAGATATGAAACTTTCGCAAAATGTTCACAAAAGTATGAAGTATCAGTAAATGAATAAGGCTTTTACAAAATTACGCTATTTGCAGAATGCGGAATTTGTGAAAAGTAGCTTTTTTTGTCCTAACATCTAACTACACACAATTCTTACATTTTTCTTAGAATCATATTGCCTTTTATTCTTTTAAAACAATTATACAAATATTTTCCTTAAAGTTATTTTATCCTTAGTGTTCCTATTTTACAGAATATTTAAAAAATATATATTTTAACTTCCGATGAAAAAAAGATTGAAAAAAAGCGACTTTTAATAAATCTGTTTTATCATAGTTACACATATTTGAGACCAGTTAAAAGGGACAGTAGAAAAAACAATTATGCAAATGTGTTTTTTTAATCAGTTTAAAATTAAAGAATTTGGTAATAAAGATGTATAAAATGTGAAAATATAAAACTTTTTACATTTTAATTTCATCACAAATGTTTTGCATAAAATTATTTTTTTTACAATTGGTTAATAAATAGTATATTATTTGTTAGGATTTAGTAATATATACACATTTAAATTGCATTAGCTTATCTTTCTCGTAAATTTTCAGCGCGAAAGACGCAGTGATCCACATTAGGGCCCGGGCCCAATACCGGATCATTAGCGGTATAATTGGTAAAAAAAATTTAATTATTGGTAATGCTTAAAGTTATTATCGTCCAAATGTGGATCAAAATCATACCTTTGCAAATAATGTTTTCAAAATGATACAATTTTTTTTTGGAAATTCGTCAATATTTATTTTTCATACCCAAGGATGAGCCGAACACTAAAAAATAAATAATTTTAGATTGTAATTGTATTTTTAAACACATTATTTCTGAAACCCGATCGACATTTTGTTCCCTTGCCTTTTTTGGATGTTCCAGTTTATAAAACTTTCATTATATTAGCAAGGTGTGAATTTTGAGAGGTGATTGAAATATATGCTTGGGGTGACACTGAAGTTCCGAGTATGCAGCTAAGATAGATTTTTTTGGCGGTATGGTTGAAATATATTTATGGGGTGGGTGTAGGGTGGCTCAAAAAACATAAACTTTTACAAAGTTCAGGTTCTCGTTGATATTCCAAGCGAAAATATGGGATGTAAAAATAGTCCAAACGACATACAAACGTTCACAAAAAGAAAAATTCAAAAATTAAAATTTTGGGAGGATTACTGGGAATTAAGATTTGCTTGCTCCTAACTGGACTACCAAGAGGGTATACAAGAAAATGTTTTATGTACAGTGCAAACGACGTGCATGCCTTAGCAAAAAGAAAAATGGAAAAAGTCGAACTTTCGGTGGATGACACGAAATTTCTATTTGCACTTGCTTGGTAACCAAGAGAGTACAAACGAAAATATTGGATATGCAAACAGTTTAAGCTAAGCACAAACGTTATCATAAAAAGTAATTGAAAATGTCGAACCTCGGAGGGATGACACGAAATTTTGATTAGCCTCTAGCTGGGCAACCAAGAGGATAAAAACAAAAATATTCTATGTAAAAACAGTACAAACGGCGTGCAAAAGTTAGCAAAATGAAACAGTAAAAAATTCAAACTTTGGGGGGATAACACAAAATTATAATTTTCCCCCAGCTGGCATACAAAGAGAGTACACAAGAAAATATTTTATGTACAAACAGTGCAAACGAAAAAAACAGTGCAAAAGAACGATTGAAAAAGTCGAACTTTCGGCTGATGAGACGAAATTTCTATTGGCACTTGCTTGGTAACCAAGTGAGTACAAACGAAAATATGGGATGTACGAACAGTGCAAACGACGTATAAACGTTATCAAAAAGAAAAATTACAATTTTGGGGAAATGACACGAAATTCTTCTTTTCCCCCAGCTGACCTACCAAGAGGGTACACAAGAAAATATTTTATGTACAAGCAGTGTAAACGAAAAAAAACAGTGTAAAAAGAACAATTGGAAAAGTCGAACTTTCTGCGGATGACACGAAATTTCTATTTGCACTTGCTTGGTAACCAGGAGAGTACACACGAAAATATTGGATGTACAAGCAGTGTAAACTACGCAAAAACGTTAGCATAAAGAATAATTAAAAATGTTAAACTTCGGGGGGATGTCGTATGCGAAACAGAAGTTTGAAAAATTTTTATTTCGGGGTGATATGTAAAGTTAGTCCCCTGAAATCAGTTTTGGCCCTAATTTGGTAACCAGGAGGGTGCAAACGAAAATATTGTATGCACCAACAGTACAAACGACGTATAAACGTATGCAAAAAGAAAATGGAAAAATTGGAACTTTGGGGGACCAACTTTACACGGTTATAGGATAACAAGCTTTCTTTTTTCTTTCATCAGCTGAGGTAAAATGAAGGATCGGAGAAAAAAGGGCCTTACACCGTTTCTCTAAATTTTTCAGGACACCAGAAGAACGTTTGTATTTTGCGAGATTACCGACAAAATATATTGAATATATGTGATCGATAATCTCCACTCTTGAACGTTGTTCATTCAAATTTCATGCGAATCCGTCAAATAGCTTTCGATTTATGAGACATTCAAGTTAAGCACAAGCCTAACCCAAGAGGGTGCAGGCGAACAAAAGGGCCTAACCCCGAGTTTTTCCTTCGCCGTCACGTACTCCAAGCCCTGACGCCGCATCTCGCGACGCTCAGCTTGCTTCCACGGCATGCTCTACCAATTTCTCACCAAGATAAAATATCAAACTGACCGTAAGACTTTACTTGACAAACGCCCGTTTGGAATTTTTTGAAATTCTATCACTGAAAAAAAGATTTAAAAAAACCAAACAATGTTTACTTACCTTGCTCTCCTTGTCGATCAACACGTGCAACATATAAACCTAGAAGAACCGAATGATGATTTGATGAAGTTTTAAAAAATGAAAAACAATTTTATAATTTTTTAGTTTACAACCTCGAAACTGCGTTTGGTTGAGGAGTCCAAAAATGTGTAAAAGTCAATTTCGAAAAATTTTTGGGATAGGCCCATTTGTTCCCCGACCCGTCAAATAGTTTGAGCTTTCAAAAACACTCTGCACATAACTCGCTCTTTTCTACTTTTGCGATATGAAACGCGTATTAATATTTGCGCGACAAATTTTACTGGCGCAGTCACGAAAGAGCCGCGCCACTTCTTCGTCGAATGGTACGCAGTCGCAAGGTGAAATTCATATGAGAACGCACTGGAGCGCCAGAAAGGGGCTTTTCCCCTGATTCACCCCAAGATCAGGTCTCGCTGTTCTTTCCAAACCAGCGGAGTGAGATCTCCCCTGGCTTGCGTGCAAGCCAATTGTCTCTGGCCTCTTCGCTACAGCACTTGCTCAAGCAATGAACCTCTGAAAACCCTTAAGCTCACATCTCACTGTTTTTCCCAGTCTAGCGGTACATCTGTATCGCCGTCCACAGAACTGAAAATGTTTAAATTAATCAAATTGTTTGAGCTGAGAAAAAAATTGTTTTGACAATCAATTTTTTTTTTTAATTTTTGAAGTCCGTTAATATCTCCTCTTATCTTGTTTGATCTAAAAATTCAAGTTTTTGAAAATTGAAAAAAAATGTCTATCGGTTCAAAAATAATGACGAATTGGTATATTTCCCGTTTTTGTCAGTGCACAATAAAAAAATTAGAAATAAAAAAATTTTTTTGCTCCATTTAGGATTTTCGAAAATGTGCAAGAAAAATGTTTATTTTGGCTTGAATCGTTTGCAAACGTTTTGGAAAAAATTGAATATCTATAACATGAAATTTCTTCAGCTTGAATCGAAGAAACTTTCTATTAGTTTTCTTTCATAGAACAACATTTTTTTCGTGATCCGATTAATTTGATCATTATAACTTCCACTTCTCCCACCCCTAATCCCAATGTAGCCTTTGTTTTACAAAATAAATTTTCACCACCAACTTTAAACTACCCTGTTCAACTTTATTTGTAAATTAGTTTCCGCTTACCTTAACTGTTATTTTAATTGAGTAGGTTCAATTTCAGCTCACAGACTGACCTAATTATGGATTCCATGTTTTAATTTTCTTATTTTAAATACCCGTCATGATGAAATTATTTTTTTCAATTTGAAAAGAAAATATTTATTCCAAAGATGTAAGTTTGTTGATTTGCTGATCAGTATGCTTTATTATTTTAACGAGCTTTCGCTCCACGAAGTGAAGCCTCTTCAGGAAATAATAACATCTCCTATCCTAATGAACAAAAATACGCGAAATTTTTTTTGTAAAACTAAGAGTTTTTTCAAATTATAACAAATATTTAAAGATAGATTATCTAACCTGAAAAACTTACCAAAATTTTGACAGGTCTTATTATATAAATTGGTATACATATTTGTAAGTAACAATACAATGATTTTTTTTATGATGTAACGTATTTTTGTGAGTTTTTCCTCTCCAAGAATGGAAAATGAATCAATTAAATTACACTATTGTGGGCCAACAATTTATTTTCAACTATTCCTGGGAGACCTAGTTGGCGTCAAGTCGAAACTAGGCTGTACTTACAAAATGGCATTTAGCGCTATTATTTGAAAATGATATAAAAATGTTTGAGAGAGGAAATAGATAAGAAATTATTTTTAAAATATTCAGAAACGATTAGTCAATAGTATAAGACTGTGATAAATATTGCTGAGGTATTTTACGCATTTATTCGTCATGGCGACTGTACACTAGCGTTACTCAATTCTTTTTAAAACGTGTAGTCATCACTTCTTACACCTGAGGAATGCAGATTTTACTTCCACGCATGGTCGTATACATGGTCCGGGAGCTCTCGTGGTGGGGGAATTTCCCTAACGTAAGCCAGCTAGTTGCGCACAGTTTGAAAAGGTAAACACGTTTTCTAACCTTAAAGTCTCAACTAGTCTCAACGAACCGAAGAACCGAATCGTGAAGTGATCGATATGTAATATCTGTAATATTTAAATAAAATAAATGCAAAAATGCCATGTGTTTGTGCCGTACCAAAGTGCAAAACAAATACTTCAAAATTTAAAGGCAAGAGATGAACTTTTAAAGTGTCGAGTGATCTTGTCGTCCGGAGATAATGGGAATCGTGTGTCTCCGGCGTGAATTTTTTTCTGTAAAAGGTACGTATTTGCGCGTTTCATTTTCCTGTGAACGATATTATCGGGGAGAGTGTAAATTGTGATAGCGAAGGGAGAATTATTCATCGTGCTCCGTTACAATACCCTCGCTTGCGAAATGGTGCCAAATCGACAAATTCGATAATCCCGAGAAATCGGCAGAAAGTTTGCGACAACCGCTTCAAAGTATAGAAAACTTCATTCTTAATTATTTTCAATAAATTAAAAATGCATTTATATTATTTAATTTATTAAATACATCTGGAATAAATTAACTTCTTCAAATTAAAATTTCAAATTAAACCGCCACTTTCTCTACTTTACTATTACGCCACTACCGGAAGTGGCCACTTTATGAAATAATCGGAAGCTTCAAAAAGGGAACTTCCTCAACTACGAGAGACCCCGGACCTGTGCATACGACCGTGCTTCCACGTAAGTTTCTAACTTGTGATTCTGAAGCTGTAACATAACGCGTTGAAATCGAGACGAATTGAAATATTCATGGAAATAAACGTGAGCGCGTGAATTTGATTGTAAAATCGTGCTGTTGAGCATTAACATGAAAGTTTAAGCAAAAAAAAATTATAAAAATAAGCATTGCCCGACAGAGGGCTTTGGAATTTAATATGGGTAAAATAAAAAGGTAATACGATTCAAATTGATACCAATTCAAAAATCTGTTCAATGTGACATTAGAGTTGTAGCGTCTCCATGGACATAGGAATAGGAGGGGACTAGCCACACGCTTCCTAACTTGGTAGACCGTCCCGCTCGTTATTTCGATTGCGCTACGACATGCCTAGTCTCCTCCTATTCCTATGTCCATGCGTCTCTCCAATGTTCAATTTACAAGAAGTGGTTAGATTGCACATTTAAATTTACCTCCATTTCTTCAATTAGTCGCAAGATCTAACCACATTAATTGGTTCTTACTTTTTCACAAGCTTACTATGGCTTATTCACTCAAAAACAATCTGTGCTATCTCTCTCATATATAATAGTAAAGTATTTGTAAGCCGAGATAGATAGCTTCTCAACTAACTCCTAGAAGTGAAAAAACAAGAGTCTGACTGTGAACTTGAAAAATGATATAATTAAACGTCTTCCTTCCTGAGTGTAGTGACCACGTGCAGGGTTCTGTATATATAGTGCAAACCTGAGTGTACTATGAACTCCTTCGCTCATGAGTAACGTAAAATCGACAGACACCATGACGTCACCTGTAGATAAACAGCAAACACTAGCTGGGCTTATTACACGCTTCCACGACAATACTAAGAAGCAAGAAGAGAAGGTATACAAATCTGCGACATACAAAGAAACTAGACTGGCCTCGCTGGAAAAATACTGGTCGGACTTTTACGAGCAGCATTTTGTCATAGTGCTGGATCCAAAAAACGCCGAGGATTCTTATGCTGTTGATAATAAATTTGACGAGGTAGAAGCTAACTGGCTGAGGAGTGGGAAACGTTATTAAAAGATAAGGAAGACTTCCCTACATTTAATTACAGATTAACGGGGATCAACGTAAGCTCAAAGTTTAGTTATAGTGCAGTGCGACAGTATATATGGCTCAAAATGAAATACGTTCTTAAAATATTGTTTTTCCTTTTCTTTTCGCCTCATAAAAAACGCTTCACTTAATTCATTTGATTAATGTTATTTTGAAGACGCTTCAGCAAAGCAAGTAAACAACGCGTAATTTGTGACGTCATAGGTCTATTTATTTGGTTTGGCGTGCCAGAGATGGTGCGCGAACACAAGTTTCGTAACTAAGCTAATAAAAATCGCAGTTACAACAGAAATATGCAAAAACTAGACTTTATTCCGAACGAGGTATACGGTTAGTTAATCATAGGTTAAACATTCATGGTGGAACGCTTCTCAAGTTAATCATGATTTAATCGATGATTAAAAGATAATCATGATTGGTTAACCATGGATTTAATCAGAGATGCTGGAATCGGCCCTAACAATAATTTTGGATGTGTCTGCAAACCCAGTAAAAATCCCAGATGACAGTGACCCTAATCATTTTTTGTCAAAACATATTGCTGCTAAGTCATCCTCTACCTCTATCTGATACACAAGGTTGACTGCTCCAGCTGTCAATACGAGCATAAGCTCGATTCAAAAATAGTCCCCGCTACCAGATTACCATCTACCAGATTCTCCAGTCGCCGCTCCTACATGCCAACTTCGCCTTCAGACTCATGGACAGAATGAGTCCCCAGCTGCGGTAGTAAACTCATCAATACTCAATCAATACTCAATTCCGAGCGAAACTGCGCAAGATTCATTTTATTGTACTTTTGTTTCTGTGGAGAATTCGGAATCTCTTGTTGCAAGTTCTTGTTCATTATCGGCCCATATATCGATCCCTGCTCCAATGGTCTCTGAGCACACATCTTATAATAATTATCCGAAATCTCTCTCTATCGCGCATATCAACGTTAGATTTCTCATTCCAAAAATTAGCGATATTGTTGATCTAATACACCTTTACAATCTTGACGTTGTCGCGATTTCCGAGTCCTGGCTCAATAATGATATATCCAGTTTAACTGTAGCCATAAGCGGTTTCAATCTAATTCGCGCCGATCGTAAGAGCCTTGTGGCTCGAAGAGGCGGTGGTGTAGCTCTATACATTCGTGATGGCGTACGATTTAAACCTTTAATCGAAAATTCTTCACTAATCACGAACGATCCTAAAGCTGATATAATCGCGGATATCTGCGCTGTAACGTTGCAACTTAAAAAAACGAAACTCGGTGTCGTCATGGTCTACAGAAGCCCCAACTCAAACTCCAACTGGGACGATGATCTGGAAGAGTTGTTGGTCAGGGTTCATAGTCTTTCAGATAATATAATATGCTTAGGCGACTTCAACATAAATGCTGCTGACTCTGTTCAGCACGCTTGGTGCAAGCTAAACAGTTTGTCACGCTCTTTCGCGCTCCGCCAGATTGTTAGCGAACCTACACGCACAACAGATAGGTCCTCATCGATTTTAGATTTAATCTTTGTAAGTGAAGAAGTACGTATTATTGACGCAGGCGTGTTCAAGCTGTCAAAAACTTTCGATCATGATATGGCGTTCTGTACAGTGAATGTGAATGTTGATACTGGGGCGGGTTTATTCCGTGTTGGTAGAAATTACAGAAGAGTAGATCAACGTGAGTTCGACAGGTCGGCAGAGGTGGCAGAATGGGATAGGGTTTTTAATGCTGGTACAGTGGACGAAAAAGTACCTATTCTCTCTGAATTAATTTTGAGTTTAATAGACACATTCTGCCCGCTCCGAAAATTCAGAATCGCGAGACCTAAGCGGTACAAATGGCGCATTAACAAAACAGATGTAAATCATGCGAAATTCACTTTGCTTTCAAACATGGAAAAAATCAATCGATCGGGAGTTTGGTCGGGACAGAATCAACATTCATGGGGAGACTTGCTTTCCGACCCAACGGCGATTAACAATTTCATCCTCGATACCCTTTCACTAGCATCTCCATCGGGTAAGGTCATTAAAGATATTCGTGCGTCAATAAATTCCAACAGAAGACCTGCCTTTTGGTTTCGTGAAATCGACCTCGCACAGTTGTATAAAGCAGTCAAATCTGTTAAATCGACGGCTACTGGGTGTGACGGTATTAACAGTACTACAATCCTCCTATGTGTGCCTTCGTGCCTGCCTTCCTTTCTGGACATTATCAACACTTAGTTAAGGTCAGGAATATTTCCATCCAATCTGAATATGCCCACTTCCCAAAACTGCTCGGCCAAATTCTTACAAGGACCTGCGCCCCATTACAATCCTTCTATTCCTATCGAAAGTATTGGAGAAAGTCTGCCGGCAACAGTTGACACCCTACATCAACAACCACAACATCCTACCACGCTTTCAGTCTGGTTTCAAGAAGGGGTTTTCGGCCGCGACAACTCTTTTGCATGTGACAGACGAGGTAGGGAGAGCCTTAGATTGCTCAGAAATCACTATTATAGCTCTGCTAGGCCTAACGCGAGCGTTCCAAACTGTAGACCATAGTCTGCTTTATGCCAGGTTGCCTTTTGCATCCGGTTCGCGATGGAATGAGCCTGACGCTGTCAAGCCGGAATCTTGTTGATTTGACTAAGAAATGAAGCATTCATACCTCCAAGACAGCCTATTATGAGAACTACAAGATAGCCTGCTTAGCTCGAAAAAAAGTGCTTCATATTTCGCCCGTTTTTCTTCCTCCTTTGCCGTGATACTGCCATTGGCTGGTGCCGCGAATTCAATCACGTAAATGATCTTGGTTTTCAGATCCTGGAGGACAATATTAAGCTTCGTAGCACTGACACGTTGAGTGGTGGAGAATGAGAAATTCCAGTAGATCTTACACTGATCATTCTCCACAACGGACTCGAGTTCCCCCTTTTGAAAATGCTATAACTCTGTCAATTTTTTTTTGTATTGAAAAAAGTCGGAAGAACAATTTATTTAATTTTTGAGAACTACGGGCGGCCGTCAATGGAATTCATGGATCTTAAAAAAATGATCTGAAAATTTTTGAAAGTGCCTTAACTTTTGGAATTTCTATCCAAAATGGCTGGTTAACGAACTAGATCTTCCTTTTTCGTCCCTGAAACTGTGTGCCAAAGCACAATCCAAACCGATTAGTCTTTCGTAGGTTATTTGATATACCGACGACGACGACGACAACAACGACAGACGGACAGACACCGACGTAAAAACTATTTTTTCTGTCTCAGGGGGCCTCAAAAAGTCGACATTTGATGGAATAGGCGAAATTCAATTTTCACATATAACCAATACCTTCTCATTATGATGATAATGTCATAATAATTCATTATTCTTTATGCCAACAAAATTTGAATTTTCGGATTTTCAAGGAAACTCAAAAAGACATTTTGATAATCTTGTAAGGCTTTCAAAAGGTAACATTTTCATAAATTAACTTGTTTTCGTATCCTGCTTCATTTGGCCTAAAATGTTAATTTTCGCTTTTTTGGGGAGATTTTGAAAATGCTATAACTCTGTCAATTTTCTTTGTATTGAAAGAAGTAGCAAGAATAGTTTGTTTTAATTTTTGAGTACTGCGGGCGGCCGTCAATGGAATTTATGAATTTTGAAAAAAATGGTACCTATACTGTTTATAATTATTTCTCTTGATGTTTGTTCGTTTTTGTTAGAGACTCTTTCGGGTACAATTTATAGTGTTGTTCCCCAATGTTCATATTCTTTGTGGATTTTTAATTAGTTTCTGAGTTTGGAGTTTCTCATTCTGCTGGAGAGGGGAGACAGGTAGCAGCGTGTGACTTGCTTGAACGAGGGACTTCCTCCCTCTCTGATCGGCCAGTTCTATTTTGACCTTTGTGAGGATCACAGCCATTTATCCAGTTTCCTAGTTTTGCTGACACTGAGTTAATTTTTTTTCTGCATAGTTTAGTCAATGAGTGTCAGTTATCGTTGCTACCTTCGATTTTCGTGTCACTAATTTTGTGAAGTGATTTTCCCGACTCGATCGTCTTCTGGTGTTGCGGGAAGTGACGAGTCAGAAGACTTATACCTCCAGTTGCGTTGGGATCGATTGTTCTGGAAGAACAATCGTGGTCGTCACTCCTGGAGCCTACATTTGGCCTAATTTTCCAACCAAACTAAAACAATTTTTTGGTTGCAATTAAGATGACCTGTGTGTCGGGTTCGGCGATTCAAGCTCGGATGTAAAGTTCATATGGTCTTGAAATCGAACTACATTAAATCGGATTATTATTGGTGGGAATTCAAGTAAGTAAAACCCATGAGTCATGTGCAGATCGCAATTGTCTTGAGTTATAACTCGGACCCTTTTTTTCGGTCAATGGACGTAGCTCCCCCAGACCGGCAGTAACGATTTCATGAACATGTAAAAAGAGATTAGAGTCCTAAAGCAAGCATAAAAAAAACAAGGCACAAAATAACGTCACAAATATATTTTTTACAGTTGCGATCGGTGCGAATATAGAAGTTGAGGTTATGTTCGTAAAGATTCCAACAGAACCTCAGGATTTTGCTGTTATGTCCATATATATCAATCATATATATTGAACTTCTATAAAATTTATTGATCCATTGTTTTATGCAGACATAAATAATGTGACAGATTCACAATCAGAAAATGTACTTTTATCGCGCCGTGTTATTGTTTCAATCTAAAAGTCGTCAAGTTAAATAGCTAACAATAACGTCTAATGGTTTTTTTTGGGTCACTGATTACGAATCTGAAGTCAGAATTTCAGAATTTCAAATGGCGGATCCAATATGGCAGAAAACAAATTTAAGGTAAGTCCCATAGCTTCAAAATGGGTTTTCGGGAGTTTTTTCGGTTGCTTATTACGAACCTGAAGTAAGAATTCAACACATAAAAATGGCGGATCCAATATAACGGCAAAAAATTTAAAAAATTGGAACAGTGGCTTCAAAATGTGTTTTTGTGGGTTTGTTGAGTCGCTGATTACGAATTTGGAGTCAAATTTTTGAAATCTTTAAAATTTAAAATGGTAGATCCAATATGGCGAAAAAAAAGAGTTAAACATGAGTATTCTATCCGATATTCCAAATTTTGAAATTATATCTTTAGATTCGTAATCAGCAGACCAAGAAACCTCTGGGGACCCATTTTGGAGCCACAGGACGAATTTTTTAATTTTTTGGCCACTATATTGAAAGTGATGTTTTTAATTTTGGATTTTTACATTTATGCCCATCATATTGGATGCGCCATTTGAAATTTTGTAAATCTCAAAAATTTGACTCCAAATTCGTAATCAGCGATCCCAAAATCCTTCCGTGCATAAAGTTTTAAACAATTCTTATGTAAGGAAAAATGTATTCTTTCAAGGGTTTAACCAAAAAGATGAATTACTTACCAAAAAGATCCATATTCCACCACATAAGCCAAATATTAATAACATACACCAATTTTTAACCAAAAAGTTTAATTTTAAACTGATGAAGATTAATATTAAACTGGAGAAGATAAATTTTAAACTAAACATGGAATACTTGAATAAATAAAAGGTTTCTAAACTAAAATGAGGATTTCCGTTTCCGGCATGAAAGTGTTAGGTAACGGTGATTGCAGAGATGACAACGCCTAGCGTCGTCGTGCAAGAGAAGGACACTGCAGATGGGGATGCCCCGTCTTTTGGACTTGTAAGCTGCCTTAGCTTTGTCCAGAAGCTCAGAATAGCACTCAGCCTTGACCGTTTTCTTTTCGTGAAAAAATCAACGAGGACATCCCTTTTGTACCAGGCAAGCACTGGAGTCTTCGATAATGTTTCACTACCTAACTGCTGCTTCAACCAACGCACAATTTCACTGGGCATGATGCCTTCTTTACTCAAAAATGTTACTATAATGTGTAGCGTAATATATACTGAGAATTCATTTTCACTCACCGTGCAAGCTACTGCACGAAATATAAGGGAGAGGCCTACGTAGTACTGAGAAAGTCTGAAATGACCTTGCTTCAGCCTCCAATTAGTCATAAGTCGTTACGGTCGTTTATGTGACAGAGCGGACGAAATTCCAGTTTATATTTCATATACTCACGTATTTCCAAATAAATAACGCCATAAATGCAAGTTTAAATATTATTTCAAGACTCAAGGAACAGCGAACTTAACACCCGCTTACAACAGTATAAATTCCTAAGTTGATCAAAATTTAATGTTATCGACCTAATAAGCTCAATGACTGGTTAAAGTTTCCAGCTCGATATTTCACCACTCAGAATCAAAATTACTGTGCATGCAAAATCTCCTTCCATTGCTCCCACGCCACACACCAGGCAAACCAGAAATTGACAAGGCTTTGGAACGATTCCTCATTCTTCTTTGCCCCGAAAATAAGATAGAAGCAAAAACAAATTTGCTGCTTTTCCCTTACCCGTCCGTGGTTCGGCCTCGTTTTTAGAGCGTTTTTTCTCTTTGCATCCGAAGTCTCTTTGCATCCCTTAAATTTCTCTCTCCATTAAAAAATTACGTGTCTGCCCTTTCCTGCTAAAAGGAGAACAGGTGATTAATTTAAGTAACTAATCCGCGAAATGTAAAAGCATGGCGTCTTCAGTTCGAAGATAGAGAAACAAAGATCCCATGAAATAAAAGTAATTCTTTTGAGGCTTTGTAAGAAATGACAGTTTGGACCTTCGAATTCCTCACATTTGACTTTTTGGATTAAAAATTTGTCTGTTTCGCTGAAAATTCATCTTCTTGGGTTAAGAATTCTATTATTTTCGTAGAAACTTCAATTACTTTGTTGAAAATTAATTTTTTGATAGAAAATTCAACTGTTTTGTAGAGAATTTGTATTTTCTGTTTGATAAATTTAACAATTTTATTGACATTTTTTTTCTCTTGACTGAAAAATCTTTTCTGGTTGAAAATTCAACTCTTCTGTTAAAAATTTATACTTTTGATTTAAAAATGTATCTCTTTTGGTAGAAATTTTATCTCTTCTGATAAAAAATTCCGCTGGTTGGTTGAAAATTAATATGTTCTTGTTGAGGGTTCCAACTATTTTGTTGAACCTTTGTCTTTTCTTAGTTAAATTCAACTATTTTTAATAAAAACAAGTATCTTTATTGAATTGAATATCAACTATTACATTTTCTGTTAAGAGTATATATTTTTGGTTAAATTCGCCTGTTTTTGATTAAAAATTAAAAATATTTTTGTTTGGTGGCGATTTTGAGCTGTAAAGTATGTTTGGTGTTTTACTTTAGGCGTTTATCAAATTAAAAGAAGAACAAATTTTGTCACCCCAGGGGGTTCGAGCCTTGTGTGATTATCCGTGACAAATTAGAGGGAGGGATGAAAAAAGTTTATAAGATAGCCCGACGTATCTTTCAAACGGCCCTTTACTTGTTGTCGTATAATAAGAGAAAAAATCTACACTTGGTATATTAGGTTCCTAATATCCAGTTTGTTCACACAGTCCAGCTAGGACGGCGACTATAGTCATAATCTAGTTCTCCAATAAAAACAGTGTTATCATCTGGCATTATAATAAAGCAACGCGGACGAGTAGATTCCAGTAGTCTTTGATGATTGCAAGGGTGAAGAACTCCTGATAAAAAAGCGCCACCTTTTGTTAATAAATAACAGCGTGGTTATTCATGAATGTCATCATTAATAATAATAAGCTGTTCGAGATGTTGGATAATTGTAACTACACCTTTTCCATCATGCATTCTCACATAAACACGCTCTTCGGTATAATATTCTCGATTTGGAGGTAGAACTCATTCAGGAATTCCAGGGCCAGAGATACTTCTGAAATTTCCAAACAAGAGACGATCATTTACCATATTTACAAAAATATGGCTTCGTTGAGAAAAAATAGGAAGTGGAGCTGGTTGATTTGCTCTTGATGGACGTCTTTGCGATGCACCTAATTTTGTAAGAATAAAATAGAAGTTTCTGAATTTATTCTATACGCTGTAAAAATAGTTGTTAATAAGTGAGTATACGGAATCAGAAACATTTATGACAAATTAAAAAATATCTTCAACAACTTCCAAAGTTAAATAAGCATATAATTTTGTTTAAAGATTTTTTCTTTTAATATTCCGAGCTCGTATGCTGGTCTTATGTCAAATTTGTTTACAATTACATAAATTACGTAACGAAATTTCATTTGAGAGTATTTTAAGAAAATGTCGGCAAAAGTCCCCCGAACAAATGGGTTAATCCATTTCCTGAATAACAAAGTTGAAGGGATGTCTAACGATTTTTATTAAATTTAGTGAAATCTTAGTGTTCAATGAGTGAAGTTTATTGTGAAAATGTTTTTCCAAAATTATCGACATTCAGGAAGTAACAGGATTTTGAATTTTGAGACGTGGCTTTTTTGAAAACCTTATATCTCCCAAGCCGCTGATTAAATTGTAATAATTTTTGCAGATGTAGCGTATAATTTATATGCATTTTTAATTCAATTTAAAAAAAATCCAAAAGGGATTTAAAAAATCCAAAAAGTTTTTTATTTAAATTTTCGCTTAAACACGTTTCTGCGTCGATTTCAGAGAACAAAATTAATTGACACACCGTAGTTTTTGGAAATATTAATTTTTTGGTGCTGCTGGGTGGCCTCACTATCCACGCGCAACGACAGACAGAAAAATGTTGAATTTATATGTACAAATTATTTTTGAATTGTTGCTTGAAATTTTATTTTAATGCAAAAAACGAGCAAATGTAGATTCCTTTCTTTTTCTTATATCTTTTTGCAAAAAGATTTTGAAATTTTTTTTATTTGAGATTAAAAAAAAATTAATTCCAGAACAAAGAATCCAAATTTTTGATGACACGTTTCGCCATTGACACTAATGCCAATTAAAAAATCTTCTTCACAGTTAAGCCTACAATAATCGTAAATCGTTTACTCTCCCTCCCCCCTCTCTCTCTATCTATTGCTTCGACGCTGCTATCCCTGCTATTGTACGAATTCTGAGGAGGCCCGCCCACGCAGGCCCTCAAAGCCTCTCGCGATGGCCAGCAAAGCCTCCGTTTTGCATTTATCCCAATCCATCCCTAGATATTACCCTTTCCCTTTCCATGCATCCCTTTTTTATTTTGGTTGAACTGAAACTTGAAATATGCACTAATTTTTAAGATACCTTATCTTACTTTAAGAAAAAAAAATCTTAATGAGATGTAGGCCTTGAATCAACATAAGCTGGGATAAATATAAACTTGAGTGTACTTTGTGCTCAATTTTGTTTTATTCCTTGATTTCCTACGCAAAAGATACTTTCGAATAATTATATAAGCCGCTGATTAAATTTATTCTGCCAAAATCCGTTTTCAGTTCTCTACAGTTGACTCCATCTGGAAAAAATAAAGATTCTTATTGTTTTCTTTACCTGCATAGCTTTCCTTGATTTTAGAGGTAAGTGTAATATAATAATATAATAATATAATAACATTAATGACATAATAAGAAACATCGTCGGGAAAAATGGATTTGAACAATAAATGTTGTTTTTGATCAAGGGAAAACTACGAGCGTTTCTTATCCTGAAACCAGATAGAAACCCTGCAGCTGTTGTAAAACAATTGACAACTATCTTGATTATTTGACAATGCCGTCAAACTTTTCGGGTAGAGGATACATTTTATATTCAATTATCCAAAAGTCATACATCGTTTCTATCCATTCAGGTCATGGGGTGTCATTCTACTAATGATCCCATACACAGTATTCAGGTGAAACCTTAGTGTTAGGTGAGTGATGTTCACCGTTGAAATGATCTTTCAACCCACAAATTTTTAATTCAGGTAGTTCAGGTTTTCGATTTTGTGTTTTACAAACAAAAAAAGGAATTACATTTTGGATTGATATATTCAAACGATTTTTGAATTGTTATTGATTGAAATTTTTTGCTGATACAAAAAACGAACAAATTGACGCGCCTGTTTCACGTTGCGTTTAGGCGGTGCACCGCGCAACGTCGCATTTGATCCCTGCAACTCTGTTATTCAGGAAATGGATTGACCCATTTGTTCGGGGGACTTTTATACCGACATTCTCTTAAAATACCCTCAAATTAAGTCTAGTTACATAATTTATGTAATTGGACACAAATTTGACATAACACCAGCATATTGGCTCGGAATTGTGAGAAAAAAAAAATTTTTTTAATCTTCAAACAAAATTATACGAACCTGATATACCAAATTTAGATTTTTTCTCTAATTATACGATAACAGGTAAAGGGTCCTTTAAAAAATACGTCAGACTATTTTAAAAACTTTCTTCATCCCTCCCTCTACTTTGTCACGGGTCATCATACAAAACTCGAACCACCGGGGTGACAAAATTTTTTCTTCTATTTAATTTCATAAACGCCTAAAGTAAAACACTAAGCATACTCTACAGCTCAAAATATTTTTAATTTTTAATAAAAAAACATGCGAATTTCACGAGTAATATATACTCTTTACAGAAAATGTAATAGTTGATATTTAAGTCAATAAAGATACTTATTTTTATAAAAAATAGTTGAATTCAACTGAAAAAAGACTAAGTCTCAACCAAATATTTAGGTCCTCAACAAGAACAGATGCATTTTTAAACAAACAGTGGCATTTTTAACCAAAAGAGATCAAATTTCTTCCAAAAGAGATAAATTTTCAAACCAAAAAGGTACATTTTTAACAGAAGAGTTGAATTTCCAACCAAAAAACATTTTTCAGTCCAGAGAAAATAAAATTTCAATACAATTGTAAACTTTTTCAAAACCAAAAATGCAAATTCTCTACTAAATAGTTGAATTTTCAAACAAAAAATTAATTTTCAACAAACAAAATTTAATCCAAGAAGTCAAATTCTCTATCAAACAGTTGAATTTTCATAACCAAATCATTATTCTTTAACATAAAAGGTTATTTTTTATGAAATAATCATTCGCGAATCGACCTTGCCACCAACAGTTTGTTACGACCCACAAAAGAAAATATTTATTAATTAATATAATTAATTATTTTCCTGTCAGGAACCCGGAGGTCCAGACTGCCTTCCCTTACGAAGCCTCAAAGGAATTGTTTTTATTTTATGGGATCTTCGCTATCTATCTGCGAACTGAAGACGACATGCTTTTACATTTTGTGGAACAGTTACTTAAATTTACCACTTCTTTTCCTTTTAGCAGGAAAGGGTGGGCACGTGATTTCTTATGCAGAGAGAAATTCAAGGGAGTAAAGCACAAACAAGAAACATATCTTGAGCTAGTAGTTTCACACTTTTCGTCCTTTACCATCCGGAGGTTTGGTCGTCCCGCTCTCCGCACCTTTGTCTGCTTGTGCGTTTGTCACTGTTTCTAGTAAAAACTTCGAATGCGATGAGAAAAAACACTCTAAAAACGAGGCCGAACTACGGACGGGTAAGGAAAAAGCAGCGAATTTGTTTTTACTTTCATCTTATTTTCGGGGCAAAAAAGAATGACTAGTAAAAGTACAGAAGCTGTTGAAAATTGATAACACCGCGTACTTGCATGGGTCTTAAAGTAGTAAAATCACAAGTAATTGTCAAATTTCAAAGTTTCGGAAAATAATTATTTAAAATGGAAAAATTACAATTATTTGTAAAAGTGCGTATTCCAGATTGGTGCTAAAAATTATGAACAGTTTTATTGTCCGCATTTATTGTGTGCGTTTCTCATGCGCGGTGCACATTGCCTGACGTTTGGTCTGGACTATCCTCGACGTGCAGTGATTATCGAGAATGAAGTTTTATACATATATACAATATTTTGTTTTCACTGTAAGACCAATAAAGACATTATTCATGCCTGCATAAAACAATGGATCAATAAGTTTTAGAAAAGTTCAATATATATGATTGATATATATGGACATAACAGCAAAAGCCTGAGATTTTTTTGGAATCTTTACGAACGTAACCTCAATTTCTATGTTCGCACGGATCGCAACTGTAAAAAATATATTTGTGACGTGCCGCGAGGAAAGGGACCTTAGGGTTAGCAGGCGAATTTTTCAGTAAAAGCAATAGAAGGGACAGTCGAGGTCAGACATTCAGAGAGTGCGAAAAAATCTGCGAAATCTATCCCCTCCACTCAGTACTAGAACTTCTTGTTCCGTGTTCAGCGAGTAACAATTTAAATGTTGCAGATGGAAATTTAATTATTTTTCAGTATGAAAAAGTGATTCAAAAACTTTAGGTCGCAACAAAAACCTGAAAATCTATTTTTCACCCCAAGGTCGTCGCGGCGCGTCACAATTCTAAAAATTGTATTTCAATGTACTGTTATTATAAGTAATATTCCCTTAATTCACAGGTGTATGTTTCCACATATATGACATATATAACGCACGATACGCATACAAAAATGTGATCTATACAAAATCAGTCAATTATGCTACTATACGTTTTTTACTGTAGCACATTTTAAGATTTTCATACAAAACTAAAAATTACTTTTTTGATCAATTAAACACTAGAATCAATAATTTAACCACAAATTTTAATATCTTTAAACACTACAATAACTTTCTGCAAATTTACAAATTTTGGTGAAATTTCTATTTCTTTGGCATAAAAGTACAAGAAAATTTACAAATCATTAGAAGTTTACGGAATCTAACTGGAATGTTACATGAACAAAGAGTTAAATTCCAGACTGAAAGTGGATATTTGTTATTATCCGTAAAAATTCTGCTTGGGAAGTAGGTAATAATCGGTATGAATCTTCGGAAAGGCTACAAGAATAGACATTGTGCTTTAAAAATTGCTCACAAATCGCTATTCTTATGTTGCGAAGAAGTAAAAGTTAACTTTCGCTACTCGATACGGCTAAATTTTGATTTTGAAATATTTGTTTAATTTAAGCTTCTTACCCGGAAAATTACATTATCATAAATTTAGTGATTAAATTGTGAGTAAATCATTTAGAAAGTTTAGCATTTTTAAACTTCGAAAATGTCAAAATAACAAGAGTGTACAAATTTTAGGTTTTTAGAATTAACTTAATTCACAGAACTCATTAATTAAACAGGTTAATCAGTAAGTTTGAAATTAATAAAATTTTTGTAAAGAGAATTAAATTAATCAAGTACTTCTAAATTTTAATTCAGCACTTTTGAATAACGAACACCAACTTCAATTTAGCCGTAACTGAATGCCAAACCTCAAAACAGCGATTTTTGACTAATTTTCATCTCTTCGAGAGATATTCAACTCTGAATATATGGAAAACATCTAAAGTGTAAAAATTCAACTTTTGATTGATGTTTGACAATGAAGTTACTTTTGATTATATCAAATGCAACTTTGAATCCTGCCCTTTAACTAAAACTTAATTCTTAATTATGTGTGTGAATTTGACAACATTTCTTTCTTCAAGTTTTTCAAATTATTCAATCGGCATGTGGAAAAGCGATAAAAATGCTTTCGATATTTTCGTGACACTCCTATTTTTTTCAAGAAAGATTTTTCATGATTATTATTTGCTAGGTTCATTTCCACGTGAAAAACATATAGTACTTTTTTGTTCGTCTTCGAAAGACCTACAAAACTACGCCAAGAACGTCAAAAAATATTGATTATATCGAAAGTTGTAAACAAAAAGAGCGTTTTTATGACCTTGTTAATAAACTATTAAAATTTGCGCTATCTTTGCCAAAATGTTTCCCCAACGCATCCACTTATTCCGTGACATGGTCAAATAACTCACACAAAATCTGGCATTGGTGAGTTAAATGGTTTACGAGTTATGGGCTTATAAACAAATTAAATAATTATTTGCCAGGATGGTCCTGGGCATTTCCACAGCCGCCCTGATTTTTCCTACGGTAGATTTCATGATAAAACAATGTAATCTATAATTTTTTTTCAAAAAAATTCATATTTGCAGCTTGGGGAATTTATTTAAATTTTTAGCCGACGCGATATTGTTATATGTTATTACATGTTTGGAAAGCTTATGAAAAGACCTTTAATTTGAAAAAAAACAATCGTCAAGATTCGTTGAAAAGCAACGGAGTTATAGACCAAGTTTTTAATTTTCGCTGCATGCCTGCGTTCGCCTCCCCCACTCCGTCGCCGCGTCGCGGCACGCCGAAAGATCAAGCGACCCATTGACTTTTGCAAATTATTTTTATGCACTTCCAATTCATCCACAAGCAAAGTATTTTGATCTGAGAAAGTACCCAGGACCATCCTAGCAAATAATTATTTAATTTGTTTATAAGCCCACAACCCGTAAACTATTCAACTCACCAATTCCATATTTCGTGTAAGTTATTTGACCATGTCAAGGAATAGGTGAATGCGTTGGGGAAACGTTTTGGCAAAAAATAGCGCAAATTTTAATAGTTTATTAACAAGTTCATAAAAACGCTATTTTTGTTTATAACTTTCGATTTAATCAATATTTTTTGACGTTCTTGGCGTAGTTTTGTAGGTCTTTCGAAGGCGAACAAAAAAGTACTATATGTCTTTCACGTGGAAATGAACGGAAAGAAGTTATAAGCGAAAAATGTGAATTTACGGTATAATTATGCAATATATCGGTCCATAAACCATGACCGGACGATTTTCATGACCGTGGAAATTAATATGTTGTTTTACACACTATTGAGCATCTATATTGTAGATATCGACTTGCCCAAAAAAAAGTCCCGACCAACTCTTATTTTCCTGGCCTATATAGGCCTGAGCGTGACTTGAGCCTTCATCGTACGGCGAAGACCGCAGCCACGCTATTGGCCGATATGTCTGACCCACTGATGCAGTTACTGTCCGTCAGTGCAAGACGCTACCCCGAAATCGCGCGGCAGTGGTAAATGATATAAATAGCTGTCTCATCATCCCTTTCGCACAGGCGACAGAAGGGGCTATCTGCCAGCCTTATCTTATGTCTGTGATAACCAAGGTTTCCATGTCCTATACAAATTTCTGTTAGAACCTTGACTTCGTTCCTCCCGAGCTTGTGTATTTCCTTCGTTCAATTAGGGTGTAAGTTTAAACTCATGAGTGTTTTGGCCTGTCTGCAGCCATTGGCCATCCTTCACAACTTTTGATGTTCCTTGGTCAGCCAATTGTTGATTCCTTCAGTGAATAACATACTGGAAATGCCTACAACTGGTTCGGAACCATTGAAATTTTCCTTTGCTGCTATTTTTGCTAGCCTATCCGAAACCTCACTGCCTTTGATGCCACTTTGTCTACACTGTTAGAAATGTTTGGAATTCTACAACACTTCCACAATACAAGTGTAAAGTGAAATTCCAAACAAGATGTTGGAATGGCGAAACTGCAATACATATGTTGTAAGTGTTGTAAATGGCGGAGTCACCGTAGCGCGAACTCTACAAAATATTGTAAAATTCCAATACATCATGTATTGTAGCGTTACCTCACGTTTCGGAAATAAGCTTCCAATACATTTATTGGAAGTTTCCAACAGAAATTTTTTACAGTGGAGGGATCCAAAGTAGAGTCACAAGGTTTTCCATCGGTAGATTGTTTAGTGCCTTAAAGCACTCCCATACTAGCAGCGACATAGTCGTTGTTCCATTCAGGGCCGTTATAGCAGCCCTGCTTTCTGAGCAGATACGGATGTTTTTTTGTTGTTGCCATACTCATGTGCATTATAGGCGCACCGGAGCAGAGCCATAATCTCAGATTGTAGGACTGTGGCGTAAGACCCCATCGGGATTATGAGGTTTCATCCACTCCTTCGACGATACACACCGGCTCCTGCTTTTTCCTTGTTCCTGGAGCCATCTGCAAACCATTTGTCCCCATCACTAGGCAGTTGTGCTTCGCCGTTAGCTCATTCCTCTCTCGTAGATAGGCTAGCACGATACTTATTGTCGAAGAGATAGCGAATGAGCGTTTTGTATATTAGTATGCTCAGGGTCGTCCTACTCGCGATCTCAGTTGGGATTCGCATTTCAGTGACGCCTCTTAAAACCAGTCCCCAGATTCTTGTTAGTCGAGACTTCTGTAATAAAAATGGATATTGTTATTTTATTTCAATTTACCCAACTAATAAAACCTATCAAATGTGTTAATTTAGGGTTCTCTATGATGTCAATATTTGAAATTATTGTGAATCTAACTTGAAAATAAGGTGTTTTTATTTACTGAAATTAGTTGTGACGAGAAAGCAAGTGATTACTCATTAGTGATATCGACACGAAACTTTGTTCAAACGAGAACAGGCAGACGTCAATGAAGTAATTTCCAATAGAAATCAATGAAAAATCAGTATCGCGTCAAAAGAGACGAGCATAAATCTAAAATCAAACATTCACACTCACTCTCATTTATACGCTCGCTATATTAAAAATATATAAATTAAATGAAATAATTAAATTCTTGATCAAACACAAAATGGTATCGGTAAACAACAAAGTAAAAGAAGAATCTAATCAGAAGCTCGATCGGCAGCGGCGGGGAAGGCTTTGCAATATCACGCCTCTGTTCCACCAGACCACCGCCGAATAGGTTAGCCTGGGTTGCAGGAGGATCGCTGTATAGATCCACATAAGTGTCTCCGGTTTCTAGCTCCAGCTTCACCCTGTGGCTCTTCGTAGGGAGGTTGGGGCCATAGGGTCGCTACGAGCTTTTTGAACTTGTTTATGAGCTGCTCGTTCCATAACAGCTTCTCATCTAGGATTAATCCTACATATATTCAGTTCGTTCTTTGATTTCTAGTGGTTGTCCTCCCAATTTTAGTTTACTCCTGTTTTCCCACTTGTACCATCTGGCGTCTGCAACCGCGTCCAACTTACTCGGATTGACCAATAATCCGTTCTTCTTGCCCCAGAAATCCACCCCGCGAAGCGCATCAAACGCCTCCCTGCAGACAACCCGAGCAAACAGTTCCACTTAAAGTGGTAACACCCTCAGTCGTTGTTAGGTTCCTGTTGCCCAACATCGAGGGGCTCGTCACTCAGAAATTATGAAGTCAGATTAAAAATGATTGCAACCGAAATAACGAAGACTTCGTAGAGACCGCCCTTGGACTAACCAGATTTCTTTTCACTTTCCATGAGACTCTCTCGAAAAGTTAGTAGCGCGGTAAGTCACTGGTAACGGCGCGGTGAGGTGGACACACGAGCATTCAAAGCACTCGGCCGAAATAGTATATATTCGGTTGAACTCCACTTATTATATTTGATAGAATATACAGAGCTTATTTATTTTATTTAATTCATGAACATTATGATTTTTATGAAAATTCTAGTATCCGTTCTCTTAGGTGTTAAAAGAAAATCCCAAAATAATTTTTGAAAAAATAAAAAAACTTAGGAGATATTTAAAATTGCAATATTGGTCCTTTTTTTCTTAAACTTTCATAACTTTGGTGATTCAAATGATATTAAGGTCTCTTTTTCGAAAAATATTATTAATATAACCCAGTTTTGAAAACATATTTTTTAAACAAAAAAATTTCAAAAACTTCTTCGATTTTTCAAAAACTAATTTTCAAACTGAATTTCTGAAAAAACCCCACCTTTTATTTTCTTCATTTTTTATGCAGATAGCTTACAGTGTCTTCTACAAGACCTGTAAATATCAAAATGGGATCTCCCTTAGTTTTCAGGAAATAATTAGGAACGTACGCCGTTACGGATATGTATGAAAGTTTAAGAAAAAAAGGACCGAAATTTCAATTTTGAATATCTCCTAAGTTTTTTGATTTTTTCAAAAATTATATTAGGTTTTTTATTTTAACGCCTTAAAGAACGAATACAAGATTTTTCATCAAAACTGTTAAATTTAGCTAAAATTCTTCATATGATTTGACATGGAATAGCTCGCATGTAAAAAGTAAAATCAAATTGATAAAAATATAAAAATACATAAACTAATTTTTATTGTATAAAATTGTAAAAAAAATCATATTTCGTACTTATTACATACAATTTTTTGTTATCGCCCCCTCCCAAATCTTTCGTTTTCTGGCAAAAGAGAATCTTTAATTTTTTTCCTCTTTTTTTCAATCTTTACCAGGGCAGCCCGGGATTTTAATATTATCATGGAGTTTTAAATGAGAAAAGCTTGGTTTTCGAAAAAATGGAAGAAGAATTACTTTTTTTAAACTTTTTGGTGAATGAAATTATAGTCACCCCTTTAGAAATTTTCAAGGAATAATTTTCACTCAGTAGCTTTTAATGTTGACCCCCCCCCCCTTTTTTTATCGTGCTCGGAAAATTTCCCGAAATATGCAAAATAGCAGGTTTCTATCAAATTCATACTAAAAATTGTATTTTGCGGAATTTTTTCAGCATACATTATTTTTAATTGATAAGCTACGAGTTTCCAAGTATTTTTATAATACTTTTGAATTAATGAATATCAAGTGTAGTACTTCTTGTTTAACATATTTTGTAATTATTTGAGCAATTTCCATTCGTTTGATCAATTTTTTTCCATTTATAGCGTGAAAAGTTATTATTATCTGGAATCAATAACACAATTCACGAATTTTGAGAGTAGTATATTTTTTAAGGATATTTGGTGATTATTTAAAAAATTTCATTCTTTTGAGCAATTTTTTCCACTGTAAGGCGTGAAAACAAATTTTGTTGCAACTAATCTCACAATTAACGAATTTTGAAAGTAAAATATTGTTTAGGGATATTTGGTAATTATCGCTTATTATTCAGTATTTCCTTATCTTAGAACCTCTATCATACATTGCTCAAACAATGGTAATTTTCTGTAACAATTAAATTCAATTGCTATAAGTGAATTATATTCTTTTTTCTTCTTAAAGTTATCCCCGTAGATGATGAAGTCTATGAATTGAAAATAATTTGCATGTAGATCTTTCCTAAAGTATATAAATGAAACAGAAGAGAGAAGCAGTTTGATGGAAGAAAGGACTATATTTTTCTGAGAGCAATTCAAATTCGTTTTTAAACAATATAGTGTACACGTTCTGAGATGAGGAAATATTAACATATTATCTATGCGTAACAAGGCGCGCCGAAGCCGCAGAAAAAAGATAGTACAAGATGTAATAAATATGGTTCAGTGTGCTAACTGATTTTGAAAGATATGAATTAACAGAATAATACATTACTTTTAGGTATGCCCTCGCGGCTTCACTTACAGGGACGTGTTCTTCTAAGAGCTCAGACTTTAGGATCACAAAGTCTCATAACTGCTGCACAGTTCATTTTGTCTTTCAATGAAATATCTTTTTCGTTTATGCTATGCTTATCCTTGAAAAAAGGTCTCATTAATGTTTTGAGATGGCCTACAGAAGCGACAATATTCCCCATACGCATACGCTGCTTTAGTTGCTTTCTCCAGAAGTTTTCACACTGCTCCGCAATTGACGGAGTACGATGCCTGAATTCATGTAATTCTGATGCATTAAGATATTATTATTCTTGCATTGATCGAACATTTTGAAAATCTTCAGAGAAATCAACTCGACAATTTCTCTGAGGACTCATTCTCCTGAATTTTCACTTAAAGTATTCAGAGCTGTGCGTACAATTTGCCCACTGCTCAAACTCAAAGCTATGATTCTACCGAACTCTGCTGACGTTGACCGTTCTGCGTCTGATTTTCTTCATAATTCCACGCATATGGAGTGAACTTATCCTTCAAATAGTTTGGAGCACTTTGACCTTTTAATGAAGAATGTTGGAGATTGATTATTATCATAAATCCGAGTTCAGATGTAACTATACACCTACATTGGCTATTAATTGTAAATCCGACTTCGGATTCGTGATCAGCGACCCCGAAACCCAGGATAGTTTTTGTAGCGATAAAAATCTATAACTACTAAAACTGCAAAGGGTCATATTTGTTTAATAGAAATTAAAACGGGTATATACATACATTTATTCATACATATACATGTTTGTGTTTCTAGTAGATTAGCAGATATTGTCTTACCAAGAACAATAACTTTGATCTTGATATAAATTTTCAAGGTCTTTTAAAAGTTAAAATGAATATACTAATAAAAACTCATGTTTTCATTTCAAAACTCAAAAAAAAGGAAAACTCTACGTTCAAAGTCATATTATACTGTCTTTCATTGCGACCTTTTATAAGGTTAATTAAAAAAATATAAATAAAAAAAAATAATTATCTTCAAATTACCGGTGCAGAGGGTATCTGACTCGTTTTCCCCCCCTTTTCAAGGTTGTTTCTCTTTTCATCATCCAGCAGTAATCTGCGAACATATTAATTCCCCACCGTCCTTGAAATCTACGTTTAAATTATTTCAAGTCTTGGTGAAACCTTTCTCCTTGCTCTTTACTGAAGTCCCCGTTACTTTCTGGAAATTGATCAACATGTGAATCAAGAAAATGGAGATTTGAGTTCATCAAACAGCCCAATTTTTTGAAGTTGCGTACCATACTTTTCGCAATATTTGTATAATCTACGCCTTTTGTGTTACCCAAATATGTGTTTGATACCTCTTTAAAACTCGACCATGCTGCTTTCTCGACACCATTCATAGTTTTGTCAAAGTTTTTATCCCTGAATAAGGTACGGATTTTAGGAACATCGAAAACGCCTTCGGTCAATTTAGCATCTTATTTGCGACTAAACACTTCGCCCAAATATTCAAAGCATTGTCCTTCCTTGTCTAAGGCCTTCACAAATTGTTTGATCAAACCAAGCTTTATATGCAGAGGAAGTATCAAAATTTTGAACGGATCAACGAGTGGTTCTCTTATAATATTCTGTTTTCCGGACTCGAAAGATTCCCTTGATGGCCAAATTTTCTATATTTCTATGGATAGAATTTTCAAGTCACCACATATTTGCCATTTATGTTCCTCGTATTTTATTTTTATCCAACCCAATTCAAGATTACAATACTCTTCTTTGAGCACAGTTGATTGTTCTAACGGCATGGAAGCGTACTTGTTTGTCATGTGAAAAAGAACTGCTTTGAGGCTGCGCTTTGATGAATCAATGAATAGCCGCCATTTCCCGGGTTTGTATACTTTTAGTTTAAATGCATCGATAAGTCCTTTCACATTTTTTCAGTAAACTAGATTTGCAGCTTCCTTCAAATATTAACGAAACTTTTTCTCTCGGTTACGATACACACTTACCTTAGTACCCTTTGTTAACATATTTCTTCTCCTGAGTTCTGAAGCCATAAATTCTGATTGTTCTTTCAAAAGACCACTCATTCTAAAAGAATCATTAAATGCTTAGAGCATGTTTCTCTCCAGTCTCATCCGATTTGCTTGAATCCTTCTCATTTCATGTGCTTCCACCCGAGTCGAGTTCTCTCTCATTAATCTGATTTTTTGAATTGCCATCTACATGCCGAGCATCCAACCCTGTAGTAAAGCTATCTCGCGACTAGTCATCTTCTAAGCCTTCTATAAACACCTTCTTTGGAGACTGGTCGCTTATAACAGTACAATAAACTATTTTTTTTAAATTCTATTTACACCTTCTACTTTTTTTAAACAAAAATAGCTATCGTTTTTATCTTGGGATTCTTTTCATTTCCTTGGCATCCTAAGCTTTAGTTTAGCCTTGCCTGATTCAAACGGTAACGATTCATCATTGTGTAACATGACCCACAGATAAAATGAGGAAGCCAATTTTTATCTTGTTGTGAAATTTTAATATTAAAGCCTGTTTGGTATGAAGAGCTAATTTTTCCTGTAGTTTTTCTTTTGATGAGATGACCAACGTATTCTGAACATACATGGCAGAAGCTACTTGGATCTCCAGTGCATTCATGACTACATCTATTGTCTTATATACCCGCACAGTTAACTGAGGCTTGAAAGTTGTGATTTTCCATATAGTATTACATAAAAACCCCACACGCTAGGAATCCTGTCCCGATCGCAGGTGAGTCCGCCCTCCTAGGGGTAATAACTCTCATACCTCCCCAGGCCTAAGTATGAGAGCCTTCTGACTTCGAAGAGGACAATGTCAACTCGTCGTCGGAAACACTACGGCATCATTCTCACATCCTAGCGTTCTCCTGCAGGACAGCGCGCCTTCGCTGTTTTCGTTACTACACAGAGTTGGACCGAACAAATCTTCTACACATCCCATTTTCAGGGCAGTTTTCATCGCGGCCAACGCACTTCGCAGCAGCAGGTTTCTGACAGTATCACCACCGACTACTAATATCTCTTTGCATTATCATAACACGTCTCGAATAAGAGTAACGGTTACGATCGGTCTTCATGTGAGCTAGATCAAAGGTCGTGCTTACCAGATAGCTGGCGGTGTGTTCCGCTTAGCGGCCTTATACGTTTTATCTGTGTTTTTTCTATAGAGGGAGCGTCGATGTCTAGTATTCGCCACCTAACGGTCGAAGAACGGAACAACAGCGTCAGCGATTTTTGCATTAACTCAAATACAGTAAACTGTTAAAAGCATGACGCAGCATGCACTTCTTCGAAAATCGCTGAAAACACTAACGCGGGCGTTTTTGCGGTAGCTGATCACGAATCCAAGGTCAGATTTGCAGCAAAACCCCCCTGTAGGGCCCCAAATAAGCCCAATCTTTCGATGTCTCCGGAGATCGCTCAAAACACTATCCTAGGGGTTTCGGGTAACTGATCACGAATTCGAAGTCGAATTTATAATTAGTAGCCAATGTAGGTGTATAATTACCCCTGACCTCGGATTCCTGATCAATGTTATTAAAAATTCTCGAAGTAGTGTTCAAAGAAGTGATGTTCAGAAACGTCGATAAATTTACCCCATTTTCTGCCCCTAACCCCCCCTAGGAACCTTAAATCGCAAATCAGACCTCAAATTCGTGATCAGCGACCTCGAGAACCCCCGAGGTAGTATTTTCAGTGTCTATAACCTCTTTCTAACTTTTAGAAGTAAATTTTAATCTTGTTTAATCAAGTTTACAATGAGTTTTGGCCTTTTACGGTCTATTGGACATTTAAAAGCCGTATTAAGGGTCAAAATTTCGTGAAAAAAATTCAAACCATGGTTTTCAATGTATTTTCATCCGTAGAATTCAATTCTGAGGCCAAATTATTCTTTTCATTCTTTCTTTTTTTTGTGGACCTGTGCAATTATCCGTTGTAATTGTAAAATTCTGAATTTGTAAAATCTGAGAATATTCGTAATCAGCGACCCAAAAAACCCAAAATACTGATTCTTATAAACAGTTATAAATTTTTCAAACTTTCTGTCAGTTATGTCCAATCGGCCGTTACGAATTTTGAAAATCTGACTTCAGATTCGTAATCAGCAATATCATATACATAAAATAAAATATTTCTCACCTTTTAGAATTTGGTGCACATAAAGCTGAACCATTCTTGCCAGAATGTCAAGCGATGGTGAAGGGCATATTATAAATTATAGGAAAGTATATAAGGAACTATACAGGAAACTATATAGGAAACCATATGGGAAACTATATAGTAATTTGAACTCGGACCCTATATAGTTTTCTGTCATTTGCTATATAATTTCCTATATGCAATTTTTTCAAATACAATTATTTTCAGAATTATATTATAAATTATAATTTATACTGTGCCTTTCCCATTTATTCAACTGCTCAACTTCTTCCTAACTTCAACATTCAAAATTGTAATATTTCACAATTCTGAAAACAACAATTGAATAGAAGAATTGGACATGGGAAAGTATATAGGAAACCATATATGTAATTATATAGGAAACCATATAGGGAACCATACATAAAACCATATAGGAAATTATATAGAATCCTGGCTCGAATTAATATAAAGTTTTTCCATATGGTTCCCTATGTAGTTACCCATGCAGTTTCTTATGTAGTTTCCCATATAGTATCCTGCATAGTTTCCTACATGGTTTTCTGATGGGATTTTTCAGTAGGGTATTGTGCCACTGTATGGTAGCGGTGGTCTTTTTCTAGAATTTTTCGAAAACGAAAAATAACTGTAGTTCTCTTATGGATAGTACGAAGTACGTAAAATGTATCATATAGCTTTTCTTCGTCCTGATAACCATGAATGCAACCTTTAAAAAAATTATTTCGGAAATTGCGTTGTCTCCCGGAACAGTTGGAATATAAAAACTCTATTTCACGAAAGCCAAGGATTGCAATTCGTTACCTTTTTTTTGTTCAAAAAATTATTCATTTCAGTCATTCTGTTGATTTTGCAGCATCCTAATGCGTAATTCCTTCAAGGTAGAAATTAAAACTCAAATAAGTTTCTGATTAATGGCGAGTTGAAGTTAAAAATGTGGGGATTTTTACTCGTATTTTCAGTTTCCATATTTAAATGATTGATAAAAAGTTACTTATTATTTAACCAGGTTATGTGCTGATAATAGTACAAAAAAAACATGTACGTCAGTGCGAAACGAAGTTCCATTTATCGATGCTTGGTGCATTTGTCGAGCAAGCACCATAAAAAGCTATGATTAATGGAGGTTAGGTGTTTAGAAAATACAGTAAAAAGCCTTACTTTGATATTTAATAACGTAATTTCACTTACCTCTTATCACACTGTATCGCCATACTTTATCATCAGACTAATAGTCACAAATATTCAATATATTGTCAACAACAAACTTTTTAGAATATACTTGAAACAGATCTTCCGAGTGTTCCCGACAGAGTTACGAATAATCGCGACAGGGATTTCGCCGTACCGGCCGGCTGGAGCAAGAGTTCTTGTAACAAGCTGAGACTAACTGAGACTAACTGAGACTAGCCAAGCGACTGTGCAGTAAATGGCAGAGATTCCTACTCATCAGCTGCTCGCCCCACATGCGGCAGGTCCATTCCACGACAGCAGTTGGCAGACCATGTCCAATCATGACCGCCCTAATGGCCTATCTGGAGGCGTAGTTAAAGGCTCCTTCGATATTCATAAAGGTTTCAATCCCGAAGCCATTCTGCTTCGGTTGTCCTTCGATTAGGTTTGCTGCTTAGCTTGAGGCCGCTTAGGTTAAATGAGAAGCCCTATATGCGTGTTGATAATTGTGAAGTGGCCTATTGGATAATACCTTGTCGCGGATATATCTATCCACAAGTCTTTCCATCGTTATCAGTAGAAAAAAAGATGTGAGACTGATGAGACGGAAATCTTTGGATGAAGTATAACCAATCCTGCCTGCTTTTGGAATGCAGACTACTCGCGTACCGCTTTATGCCGTAGGGACACATCCCAGTGTGAGAATAGCCCTAGAAAGTCCCACGAGCGGCCCTATGATGGTCTTTCAGCCTTCTATAAGAAGACCAGATATATTCCATCCGGACCAAGAGACTTGCATGGGCTGAAAGAATTCAGGACTCACCTGACCCTGGAGAGGGGGGTATTAATTTTGTGGTCTAGTTGCAGTTTCGGGCCTAGTTGAGCCACAGGCAGCTTTGGTTGTCTCAGAGTTGT
This sequence comes from Andricus grossulariae, assembly GCA_011634705.1. NCBI lineage: Eukaryota > Metazoa > Arthropoda > Insecta > Hymenoptera > Cynipidae > Andricus > Andricus grossulariae. The sequence continues at coordinate 21,098,174 of JAABKJ010000755.1, forward strand.
CGGCCCATTTTACCAGAACTCAAGAAGCCCGGAAAATCTGCCTTGATCATGTGAGCCAAGGTCTCCTTAGCTGACACTAAGTATTCTCCGTCGGGCAATGTCAGAGTGCCGAGAATAGCATCCGGATTTCGAGAGCAGCTTGTCCAGTCTAGCAGCCTCTGCCTCTTTCATGATGACTGTGCAAAAGTTTGTCCAGCTTTCTTGCTTGGCCTTATGTATTGCACCCCTGTATACATCCCTCATCGTCGTAAAGGAGGTTCATAGTTCATCCGTTTTGCCATTGCTGGCACCCCTAAACCTCTCTCTGGTTACCCTGCGAAGCTCTTCGAGTTTTCCATTCCACCAGTGTGTCTCCCCAGCCTTTCGGAGTCTTGTGAGTCGACAGTCTGTTTCATTAGTGGATTTGATGGCCTACATGAAAATATTGGCTGCTGTCTCTAGGTTGCCCAAATCTCTAATTGACCTGGACCATCACATCTTTTCATCATAACTATGGTGAAAATTTGTGACTAACTTATAACCTTGATACATAATTTTGATTTCGAGATAATGCGTTCTACGGTAACTAGTGGATTTCAGGAATATATAAAAAGACGGCCCTGGTCGTTTGCACGTGACGTGTGTTGTATCGCTCCGTTATACTCGTTAAGTTACGGGTGTTCTAAAGAAGTGATTGGTGGTTTAAAGAAGTTAGTGGTGTTCATCTTGTACTAGGAAACAAGTGAAAGTGCATTATTTTGTCCCTTTAATTTAGAAAAACGTTTTATTATATCTTCCTACATTGAAGTATCGTGCTCGTTAGGTTTCCTATATGGAGGCATGTCCTGTTCGTAATGGAACTATAACGAGAGGGGTATTTGGAAGAAAGCATTGATGATCTATGAAAAGCGTATTGTGCGTTCATAACTAACGAGTTATTTAAATGCAAATAGGCAACTCGATATGCTACAATCGGGCTTTCAGGCTAAGCACAGTACATGAACAGCCTTACTGAAAGTTACTTCAGACTTTAAAATCGCTATCGAAAATAAGGAGATAACAATAATTGTTGAATTTGGGTTTTCTAAAGTTTTCAATACTGTTGATCACAAACTTCTTATACATAAACTTCGTAACTCTAATTTATCCAATAATGCAATTGCACGGTTCGATTCCTACTTAAAAAACCGTTTTCAACAAGTGTTCACTGATAAGGGTGAACGGTCCGATTGAGTGAGGGTTGAGAGTGGAGTCCCGCTCCTTTTTGGTCTGCACACCTCTGACCTTGATAGTGATTTTGTGCATTGAAAGTACCATAAATATGCGAACGAGTTTAAACTATATTTCTCTGGTCCTATCTCTTTTATTAATAGTTTGATTGCGCGGGTTCAGAGGGGTATTATCATAGTGATTTAATGGACAGTAAATATTAGGTTAAGTCTTAACCCTTCAAAAAATAAAGGAATTATTATAGGATAGTCCTCTTCGCCGTTCATTGTCACATTGGCGTATTTCCTTTAGAATATGAGTGATGACCTTGATATTGTCTTCGTGGATTCGGTGAGGGATATAGGGTACATCCTTAACCATACTCTCTCCTGGAATTTTCTCTGGCATTCTCCTGTAATTCTCCTCTCTGGATTTTTCTTGTTAGAAGTCTTATCCTATGATTCATATGACGCAAATGATTCATCTATGAATTGCCGAAATATGAACACATCACCCTATATCGCTCACGGGCGGGATTTCTCAATGTGGCCAAGAGAAGACAATTTTGTATGGGTAATCTAATTCGCAGCCTCTTTTATAACAAAGGCCCACAATATCTTTTAGATTTAGTTGAAAATAGAACTATGACTTTACCTACTCAGTCTGGGTTTCATGTAAGAAAAACGGTCCTTACAATTCCAAGTCACAAATCGTTCAAGTTGCATAGATCCTTCACGGTGATGGGACCGCGTCTATGGAATAAGGTAAACATGCAGCTTTGCCTCATTACTTTAAAAAGCTGTACTTTAAATTTTTGTTTAGCATTGATAATGCTACTCTCGAAACTTCGCACTGGTAAATTGTAAATTGTAAATTTTTCTAACTTTCAGCGAAGTTTTTAAGCCTTATTATTATAACAATTAAGTATTTACGATTAGATCCCTAATTTTTATCACTTATCCAACAATTAAGTCTCAAGTTTTCTAATAATATCCGTCATCCCAACCACTAGCTTATATTAGCATATATTACTCATATTCCCCATATGATATATTATTTTTTCTATTGCTATTTGTAATTTTTTTGTTACCTACGTCATATTCGTCGTTCGACCAGAGTAGGCACATTTTTGTGTAAAACAGATGCATAATTTGTTCCCTAAAGGGCTGTATAATAGCCCTAGGGACTTGATAAATAAATTCCCAATTCTAAATTGTAAATATTTCATTCAAACAAAAGTTGTTTGCACTGAATAAAACATAATAATTGCCACACGTTATGCCTCCATAGTACTGTCTAGTTTTTTTTTTTTTGAAAAGGAGAGTTGCGAAATGCTTTATGCATTGAACACATTCGAACTTTAGGGACGAATTCTTAAGGAACGAAGGTGAGTGTGGTACTGTCCGAAGCCTTACCCACTAAAACGAAGTCCTTCATACCTGCCAACCCATGTTCCCGAAATCCGCTTTCGCATTACTTTATGAACATGGCTTATAGGCATTCTGCACCGTACATCGGCGTTACCATGATTGCCCGCCTGGACTTCTTCAAGATTCCACACAAGCCATGTTGTCCGCATCATCAGTAGTAACGAGACTATTTCGCACAACGGGCTCGTCAGCCTTCAACATCATGGCTGGATGGAAATATAGCTATGTGCAGTTGATCCTCCCTCCAGGGGTACGCGGCGTCCTCATGAGAAGGAACAGATGTCTCTTCTCAGGCTCGCCGGCCTTCGACCTTAGTAGTTCGTCACTTATCTTGTAAAGAACTTCTTAGATTTTTATCTTTTGTTTTCAAGTCCTGCCCAAACATCATTGCTAATCGTTGCACAAACTCTCTTGTTCCTCTTTTTTCTTCTGTCGGAGGACAGACTCGACATACGATGCCACTGCATCCTAAGCTTCTTGGCTGCTCAACATCACTGATTCAGTGTTCTCAGGGGTAAATACATCTCCGAGTATAGTCTCCAGGGCATATTTGTTGTTCGCCCATCTGCTACAATCATAGAATGTGGGTTTTACACTGTCAACCTCTGTAGGGCAGTCGATGCTCCAATATTGCTGCTATTCCACTAGGGTACGGGCTATCTCCTCAGCTCTGATTCTTGGACGACCTTCCTCCAATTGGCTTCGCTCATATGCTCTTTTTCTCTCCTTGGCAAGGAGAAAAATCGGGATGACTCCCGCCACAACCATTATTGTCGGTGCTGAAAGGGTGCGATACGCACTTGCTATGTGCATGGCACAACGTTGCTGAATGGAGAATTTTCGATTCCGATACTTCTTCACATCGAGCGCATCAGTCCAAATTTCTGCTCCGTGGAGAAGAATTGATGGAGCCACACTTATTACAACTTTTCTCTTGCTGGCTCTAGGGCCTTTGGTGTTAGGCATCAGCCTGGAAAGGTTTGCCACTGCAACGCTAGCTTTATCTGTTGCCTTCTGGATTTGTGGCCAGTGCGTGAGCTTCTTGTCTACATACTCTCCTAAATATCGGACGTCTTTAGCAGCCACAATAGAATCTCCTGATATCTCAAATGTCACTCTGTATCCATAGTGTCTATACCCAGGACCACTTCGCTGAGTTGAAGGCGTTTTCCACATCGAGGGTGATCAGCACACAGGAGTTTTTTGATCTGTGATTACCCTGCCATGCCCTTTGAGTCACATAGATGAGTTTCCTAATTGGGCCAATAGTCGAGCGATTTGTGCGGAATCCATGTTGTTTCTCCGACAGTCCGTCTGATTCTTCTATTTCAATCCATTACAGAGCACGTAGGAGTTTCTCGAAGATCTTTCCTGCGTTGTCCAACATGCAGAGCGGTCTGAATGATGAGACAGTGATGGGTGAACCCTTACCCTTAACCAGTAGAACCAACCTCTGCATCTTCCACCTCTTTGTAACTATTCCAGCCCAAGAAAGAGACCACACTGCGAAGTTCTTCGTTGGTAAATAGCTAAAAATCAGTTTCCACCATCGGTATCGGGGCACACACGCTCTCCGTATGTTCTAGAAAGAGCGCGCCTACGATTGCCTCCATAGTCGCGGGAACCAGTGGGGATCTGGAGTTCGAAATCCAAGGCAATTAGTGACAATTTTGTATCCGCGTCACCAGACGTCCTTGTCCACTTCATCAAGAAGCGAAACCCATCCTTGCCTTTTGCTGATTTTTATGACTTTCGTTAGTGCCTTCTTGGCCGCAAGATAATTCTCTTTAACCACACCAACGTCAGCGCGGCCCCTCTTTCGTTGGGCCTTCCTGCGCTTCGCCCGTGCCTCTGCGGAGATCAGCAATTTCATCGTTCCACCAATAATTCTGCTCTGATTGACGGTGCCTTGATCTTCTAGGCATTGACCTGTTACATGCTTTCTTAATCAAACACATAGTCTGTTTAACCATGTTTTCAGCCTGTTTCCTCGATTTCTTGTTGTGACGTACAGCGTCGACAGTAAGACCACCCGCTCTGGCCAGCTTTTCGAACACTGGCTGGCGACTGAGCTTTGCGGCGTTCTACTCCCGAATCCTCACAAAGCCTGCATGGTTTCTTCTTCCATCAAAGCTGGACCCAACCTAGAACTTGATGTACTGGTGGTCGTTCCCAGTGAGATCCTCGGAGACATGCCACCCATGTATCGCAGCCGATACACCCGCAGATGCTAGAGTGATATCAATTATGATACCCCCGCAGCCACTGCGTCTAAATGTTGAGACCATGGCCGCATTGAGCGTCGTTAGGTCCAAACTGGCCGTCATCTCTACCACCTTATAATCTCGGTTGCAGGTCCACGACATGCCCCTTTCTCGAGCGCCGTCGCATTGAATTCCCCAGCTACAGTGACTTCTCCGTCCAACTCACGAATTTCATCCTCCAGACCATCAAGTTTTGTGCAGAACTCATCAATTCCCTCGTTAGGCGAGAGATGCACACTTACGTAGGTGGTGTTTCCACTCCTGACCCAAACGCAGCCATCGCCCTTGCCCATCTTGGCCACTGGGAACATTGACGTATTTTTTATCCAATTTGCTGCCGTTCTAGTAATATCCAGATACCAATTGTGCCCACCCATACTGCAGTATTGCTCCGAGATAATGAGCAGATCAGCCTTGTGTTCTCCCACTGTCTGAGTCAGCAGATCAAAGGAAAGTCTGCTCCTACGCAGGTTACGCTGGATGATTACCTATCCGCTAGGCGAATAGAAAGCGATGAGGCTTCTCGTTGCAGGTCAGGGACAGATGCCCCTCCTTACCACACTTCCAACAAGTTTTTTGCCTGTCCTTCTTCTTGCAGGGAACCGCTACATGGTCGCTGCCATGGCAGCAGAAGCACCGCGTAACTATTATCCTGCAATGGTTCCATCGCATTCGATGAAAGCCATCCTGGTTCCCTATCGGCTTGGATTCGAGAGATTTATTTTCAACTCCCCCCCTTTTTCAGTCCCGAGAAACTTATCTAAGGCCTCCCTAACCTCGTGCTCTCGGAACAAGCTGACGAAAACGCCTATTATCGCCAACAACAGCTGTCAGAGCCTCGCTAAATTTAGCTTTTGGGTCCATACTCACGCCCACTTCAACCAGGAAATCTGATGTTCTAGTCTCCCTTATGCTTTTCACAGTGACCTCCATTTCATCAGGTCTAACTTTGCTGCGGATCAGCCTAAGGACGTCCGCATATTTTTTCCGTGCCGCAGGTTTGATCAACACTGCCTCCGGGCGGACACGTGGCTTTCTCCTAGCTGTTGGTTTGGAGGGTCGTGCTGTAGCATTTTCCCCCTGTGGCTGTGCGCCAATTGCATCAGCAGTTATCACCTGCTTACTGCGATTACGCCTCTTTTGCTCCGTCCACCCAGAAGCTTTTCCAGTACGTTGGATCTTCTTCGCTGGACGCAGTGACGAGCCTTCACCAGGACTAGACGTCTTCTTACCTATTCTCTTCTTGTAGCGTTGACACTTTAGAGTAATTTGGTCAATGTTATCCTGTATATTTGTTTTCTTGACCGAGTGTGGTAATACCGGAGAAGACCTATTCTGCACTGCTCTGAATTCTCTCAGAGTATTACTAGCACGTTCTACTCCATGTCTAATTTTCAGGTAAAGATTTGGCCTCGAATTGACGTGTTCTTGCATCTCATCAAAGACTTTTGCAAGTTTGTTCAGAAAGTCTTCCAGGGTCAACTCATTTTTTGTCTCCTTATTATCCTCCTCGTCAGCCTCCTTTGCGAAGCGTCTTTGGTTCGCCCCAAAATCCTTGGAACCGACATCGGCCACCGGGACTTTCACCCGATCGGAACCGATGGAGATATCAGAGCTCTCTTGGGTCATCTTGTTTTCAAGAAGTCTGCTCATGTTTGGCTTGTCATTCGGGGTTCCTTCACCTAGCTAGTTTTTGTCCGCTCCGGGTATTTTATTTCTCCGATATCACCCATATCTGGCAGGCATTCCCCTATCCGCAACCTGGGAAGGCGTCCGATGGGGGACCAGCAACCCCATACGCGACAGTGCCATCTAGTGAATAAGCTTAAATAAACATGCTCAAGAATGCAGAATGTTAATTCGATTCACAATTCTTTTTCTAAGTGAACGATCTGGTGAATAAATGTAATTTATTCAGAATTAGACACTTTTTTTCTCTCCTGGCTACATTGTGATTATGAATCATAATTTTGACCGATTAAGGTATCTTAACGATTCTATTGGTTTTAAATTATAGGTTATACCTGATGAGGGAGTTGGGCCAGCATCGAAACGTTTTTTCTGTTTGTTTCTTGATAACCTACATTTTCGTCTGGAAGCGGTTGTAAAATGCGTCATACAAATAAATCAAGCAGATATGGAAAATTTTAATATCTGAGATCATCAATCTTTGTCCTTGATGCCACACTGTTTTGGAGAATATAATAATCTCTGTAATCAAGCAGAGAAGGTTGACTTTTATACTCACTTTTAAACCACTACATAATTCCTTAAAGAAGCCGCTGATTAAAATCTTTGAAAATTATTTCTCTGTTCTCTATCGTTTTCGCCGTCCAGAGAAAATGAAGATCTTCATTCTGCTCTTTAACTGTATAGTTTTTCTTGACTTTACATGTAAGTGTGATGTAATATAATTATAATATTGGTAGAAATTATGAAACATAGTTCGTATGAGTGGGTTTGAAAAAGGAAACTTGCTTTGATGAAAGGAAAACTACGAGAAATTTTATCCCAAAACCAAATGGAAACGCTGATGCTATTGTACAAAAATTGACTACTATTTTGATTATTTTACAATACTGTCAAATGTATCTAGCAAAGGATAATATTTATATCCGATTATACAAACGTAATACCGGGATTCTATCCTCTACGAATAATTTCACATACAGTATTGAATTCGAATACTTCAACCAGGTCTAGCGTATCATTTATCAGAATTTTTAGTGCAATTCAAAAACAAAAACACTTTCAAAAAGGGGCTAACATATTAAAATAAAAAAATGGTTGGTGTAATTTTTTGCTCAAAATCATACTTTTTTCAAAATAATAATATTTTGATTCCTTATGATTTTCTGCATAAATTAAAAAATCAACTTGATGGATACTCTGTAATTTTTGGAGATAATAATTGTTTAGTGTAGTCGCGCGGCTTTGCCATCCACGCGCAACGAATGGCACAGTGGGGAAGAATAAAAAAAAAAGTTTTACAAAACTTTTATGATGCAATTTTTAACCGATTTTAGATTTTCGGTTCGACAAGAAGTTCAGATTTAAATTTGAAACTGATATAAACTAGCAATTTTTGATTTTTTATTGTTTAAAATTTCATATTAATGCAAATAACGAACAAATGTCAATTTTTGTTTTGCTTCTAATTTTTTGTACCAAATGTACACACTGCGTTCCTTTTTAGAGTCATACTTTGTGATATAATCATAAACAAATAGAACATTACTGACGATATAATTTGAAAATATCAATTAATGAAATTAATTATATAATTTCTTAATATAATTCGTTTTTTAACACTAACCAATAGTTTCATGAGAAAGTATCACTTCGTCGACAAAAGCGAATAATTTTTTTTCCAAAATAGTACTTTAAAAACGCACAATCCATAATGGTCAATGCCCGTGTAGAAATGGTAACAGGAATCCGACCGGGGGCCGGCCGGATAGCCCCAATTCAAACCGGGCGCTGGCCAGGGATACTGGCCGGGATCCGGCTAAAAACGTCACGGTAAACTGGTCAGATTCCGGCTTTCATACCAGCGGGAACCGGTCGGGTAACCCGGCCACAGACCAATTAACAAATTTTGCTTCAGGCGAGAAATTGGTACGGTGAACTTTAAATGTAAAATCAAGTGATCAAATTCTCGAGATGAAATTAGAGAAGAGTTTCAACCACTGATGCTAGAATCTCCTAGCTATTGTTTTATTTTGGAAACCACGTGGTGATTTGAGGTTAGGAAGTAGGAAAGGAAAAAATAAATACCAAACACTACACTCTAATGAAAAATAATAATTATTCGCGCATCAAGTGCGGTTTTCAAACTGATAACTAAAATAAGGTTGATTTTCATACCGGGTTTTATTTTTTAACTTCGAGGAGACAACGCGACATGATTGCAACGTTCAATCTCGTTAGAGGTGAAAAACTGAAACTTGCAAGTATCCACGCCGACGCCAGGTGCAGAAGGCGTCAGACATGGTGGTAAATTTGAAAGTGTACAGAGTAAAAATTTTCTGCAAATAGAGAAAATTCTGCTAATATACATTGCAGAATCGATAACAGTTTTAATTAATAAGTTGAAACATTGGGAGGAATCAAATGTTGTTTTTTTTTTCTAAGAATTTGAAAAAAATAAATTCTGTTTTACTGATCTAATAAATCCGCAAGTACGTCTTTGATAATGTCACGGCTCTTAAAAAATGTGTAATTTCTACAAAAAACTATCCTGAGCAGTGCCCGCTCGGCTCCCGACCATGAAATCTAACCAAGGTTAGCCCGACCGGCTCCCGACCATGAAACCCAACCAGGGGTAGCCCGGCTGGGATCCGACCAGAAACCTTGTTGTAGTAGGGTCAACCGGGGCCATGTCTGCACGGGTGATTGATATTATAATTTGTTTATCACAAACAACATTACTTACTAAACAATTTTTGCTTTCATGAACCCCTGCGCATCAAACCAAAAGATACTGGGCGTAGAAAATTTTCTTGACAAAAAGATATAAGAAAAACGAAAGAATAGACATTTGTGCGTTATTTGCATGAAAATAAAATTTTAAACAACAATACAAAAATCATTTACACATATCAATTGTAAATTTGACTGAAAAACAAAATCTAAAGTCAGATTAGGATTTCATTCTAAAAGTTATTCTGAACTTCGTCATTTGATTTAGTCCACTGAGCCCGTCGTGTGTGCATTTAAAATACACATAAATTATACGCGATAACTACAAAATTCATTAAAATTAAATCAGCGGTTTCAAAGATATGAAGTTTTCAAAAAATTCGGCTTTCGAAATTCAAAATCCTGTAGCTTCCTGAATTTTGAAACTTTTGGAAAAACAGTTTAACCATAAACTTCACTTATATGTCAGTTTCACTAAATTTCATCAAAATCGCAAGACCCGACTCTGATTCTGATATTCAGGAAATCGAGTGACCCGTTTGTTTGAGGGACTTTAAGCGACATTTTCTTAAGATACTGTCAAATAATATCTAGTTGCGTAATTTATAAAACAGAACCCAATTTGACCAAGCCTAGCATACGTGCTCGGAACATTTTCGAAAAAATGAAAAAAATTGTTAACAACTTCTAACGGTGACTTTCACACAGTTATACGTTTATTTGACAGTAGAAGTCATTGTGTATATTTTTGGATTTTTCAGTAAAATTTGTAATTCATTTAAGTGCAATGTACGCATCATTTTGCAAAATATCTTTCTTCTTATGTATTTATTAACAGATATTTTTACAGCGTATAGAATGAATTCATAAATTTATGTTTTTTCTTACAAAATTAGGTTCAATGCAAAGAATTCAACCAGGAGCAAATCAGTCAACCCCACGTCCTACTGTTTATGAACGACAACGTATTTTTATACATACGACAAATAATACTGTTTTTTTTGGAACTGCCCAAAGACGCCGTGGCACTGAGTATCCTAACTGGGTTCTATATCCAAATCCAGCATATTATGTAGCACAACGTGTTTATATAAGACTTCCTAGTGGTAAAGGTGTAGTTTCAATTATCACACGTCTTGAGCATCGTATTGATGTTAATGATGATATTTATGAAGAACCCCGCTGTTTTTTATCAACAAAAGATGGCGCTTTATTATCAGGAGTTCTTCACCGTTATAATCATGTACTACTACCGGAATCTACTACTCACCCGCGCTGTTTTGTACGAATGCCATGTGAAAACACTGTTTATGTGGGAAACCTGGCTAAACATGACGGTCGTCCTCCTAGCTGGTCTGAATAAAAAAATAGATATGTAACCGTCCACGAAGAAAGGGGCTAATGCGCGGTAACTTCATTTTTCAGGAGGAGCGATGGAAGAGGTGGCCCAAAACAGGAACTCGATAAGAGGGTCTAACTTTGTAGTTGAATAACAATTTGAATTTTTCAGACACAGGTATAATACTTTTAATTGTGAAAGAGCAAATAAGAAAATATAGATTTTCGAAAAAACTAAAAATCGATTTTTTCCGCATCAGGCCCCTTTCTTCGCGGATGGTCACACATGAAGAATAGCACGGAGAAAAATGAAAATAGCGCTTGCGCTCAAAGTGCTAAACAACATCAGAGAGCGATATTCAAGTAGAAGGGAATGCACAAATATTGATAACATTCCTAGGTATCTTACTCGCCATAAGGAAATGAAAATGAGTCCTAAATATATTAATAAATATTTGATACGCAAATAGAATTAAATACCATGAGAGGTCACAATTTTATTCGTTTATATAAAGAAAACATTACTGTTTAAACCTTATATTTTATTGAGATATAAAGTTAAATGTTATTTTGAAGCTTTGTACTCATTTACAGAAAATACCAGCCTCGTGTTTATATATTAGTATGAACGGATCTATTTCAGAATTAAGTTTGAGGATAGAAGCACATTTTAAGAAATGATTACTGCATTATCATGTGCCACTATGATGGAAATATTCAAAGAATGCGTCACAGTAAGAACTGCAGAACGCACTGTAGAGTTCAAAGTGCCAGGTTGCGCCAATTTCTAGACCTCTAGTAGTCAGTTCCATACGGTCAGAAGTCAAGAGTCAGCCGATGTACTAGCTCCCATAAATCCTGGACTTTGATACAAGTTTATTCCCGCCAATTCGCCATTATCGGCTTCGTGACATGCGATTTGTACATTTTGTTATCTTGAAATAATAATAGCGCATTTAGCTAAATAGCATCGCGATGCATCAAACAATCAGACTGAAAGTGCTTAATCGGGGGTTTTTAGGGTTTTTAGGTTTTTATGAATACGAATTTCTGGTTAAAAATGCAAAATACAAAATGACGGATTCAAAATGGCGGCGAAAATTGTAAGAGTTGACGGATTGGGCTAAAAGTGTTCACTAGGTGGTTTTCAGGGTCATTTATTACGAATGTTTAGTCCAAAATTCAACATTCAAAATGGCGGGTTGAAAGTAGCAGCGAAAATTTAAAAAAATTGACGGATTGCGGTGAAAGTGCTTACTAGAGAATTTTAAGCGTCACTGACTAAGAATTTTGAGACAAAAATTCAAAATGGTGGATTCAAAATGTCGGCGAAAATTGGCAAAAGTTGACGGATCGGGGTAAAAGATCTTACTTGATATTACGAATTTCTGGTTTAAAAATGCAAAATTCGAAATGCCGGATTCAAAGTAGCGCTTAAAATTTAGAAAAGTTGACGGATTGGGCAAAAAGTGCTTACTCAGGGGTTTTGGGAGTCACTCAAAAAAATCATTAAAATCTGATTATCTTATCCATTTTTAACTGAAGACATTTATTTTATTTGAGAGAAACGAAAAACAGTGGCCATCTGGTGGTGAAAAATCAAACTGAAAATTGTATGCGGTAACTTTCAAACTGCATTGAAATGTTTGAAACTTAAGATTTGAATAAAATAATAATAAAATAATAATTTGTAGCTTCTTATATTATTATTTCATTATTTAGCGCATAGTTGATTATCTAAATTATGTTATTTATTATATAATAATACGGTCCAATAAAAAAGCAATGGACTCAGATGTCAAGAATCATAATTTTATTTGTCAATTTTAAACCAACGTACCATTCGACCTTTCATTGCAGATCTTCTTCAAAAGTCAAATTAATGTATTCAAAAATTATAAACTGTTATGAAATTATAGAATTATAGTTAACAAAGTTATACAAAATTTGTTTACCTGTAGCAATATTGAGAAATCTACCAAAATTTTAATTCGTCGCTATTTGATAAGAAACATAATTATTTTTGGAGTGAACCAAAAATTAGTTTTTTCATATAATGAAGTTTAAAAGAAATAGTTCTGCTTTATAAAGAACAACGATTGGAATTAGTTACGACAAGCATTAAAAACATTTAAGTGAAACCTCAACAAATTGTAAATAGGCTTCAATATTATAAATTAAATTATATTTTTAAACACCAAAACGAAGTATTGTGTTTTGGAAGAAAAAACATAGACTAACGAATACACTAGAGATAAAGCCAGTTTTATATGACTAATTAAGAAAGGCGGATACTAAAATAGAATCCCAAATGAAAAGTGCGCCAAAAGTAAATTGAAATCAAACATTGTTCGAATCAGTGTACAAAGTTTATAGAAAGCTTTGTTAAATTTGATTAATATTTAACATTTAAGTTTTTAAGTGAATGGAAATTGTATTATATTTATTTATTAAAATGGGCTTACTGATTCTTCTCTTATGAGTATTATTTTCTCGAGCTAAAAATTTTATATTTCTAAGTTCAAAATCAAAATGATGATCCAACTGCCTACATGTTGTGACGAACCGGTATTTTGTTTGCCTAATTCACACTCCCGTTTATGTTCATTAATACGAGTTTTTAGTCTTCTACCAGTCACCAGATAATTTGTGTTTACCACCTTCACCTTTGTTTTAAAAGAAAGGGAAAGCTATTAAGTGTATAGTTGTTTGTGAAATAAACATTGATATTGTATTTCTTTAAAGAACACCTAAGACGTTAAAAAGGACCTTCAATATACATACGGTGAAGAGACTTTAAGGTCAGTTGCTTTGTAAGTTTCATTCTATTTGTTATCTTTAGAGGAACTATTGTATATTTCATGAATTCTTTCTTTGATGACGTCATTTGTTAATTGAAGTGGGTCATTATTTTGTGCGAGAGTTATTTTTTGTTTATCTACGTTTTTCTTTTCAGAATTTAATATCACTTAATTTTACACATCTGTCAACAAAACGTTTAAATAAACCAATTTTTTGAGAAAACAAATTATGAGAATTTTAATTTAGATAACGTCCTGGCTAAGAAAGTTTCTCAATTCAATTTGTCGTTAAGTTACCCTCAGGAGTTTGAATAATTAATAAATCAAGACAAGAAATAGAATTATTTGCTTCTTTTTCAATATTAAACTTAATCAAATCCTCCATATTGTTGAAAGTATTTATGAAATTATCTATTTTATTATATAGAACGATAGCTAGGATATCATCCACAAACCGTTTGTAAAGAATAGGAGTAAAACTTAAATTATCAAGAGCTCTTTTTTCAACTTCTTCCATTACTAAGTTTGAAACAAAAGGAGATAATGGAATGCCCATTGGGCAACCTGAAACTTTTTTGTGAAATTTCTTGTTGAAAGAGAATACTATATTGTTGAAAATGGTTCTAGTAGCAACTAAAAATTCATTTTTGTTGCTTTTTGTTACTTTATTAATTATATTTAATTTATCTTCAATACAATCTAACGCAAGGTCCAATAAAATACTATTATACATTGATTTGGATTTTTCATTGAGATTTTGTGTTTTACAAAAAATGCTATTTCAATGCTATTATATCAAATGTGTATTATATTTGTTTCTGTTCCTCAGCCTGGGATTGTTAATTCAGATATTGAAAAATAAAGAACAAATTTCAATAATTCTATATTAATACAATGTTCAATGTTATTTTTATAACAAAAGTTTATAACAAATTTGTAGATCTTTTTTGGTTGAACAACTTTGGTCTATTCATCTTTTTTCGTACCTTGCGTCGTTTTTCCAAGTTTTTTTTTATTGTTAATGTTATTTTTCACTATTGAAACAAAAATTACACATCTCATCAAAAAATTAGTATAAACAAATTTGTAGATCTTTTTTGAGTGCACAATTTTTGTCAGTTCATCTTTTTTCGTATCTTGTATAGTTTGACCGAAAAATTGAATTTTTGATTTTTCATTATTTTTTGTGCCATAAAAATGTGAATTTTCGATTTTTCAAGATCATTAAAAAAAGTCTCATGACAGTATTGTAGGGTGTTCAAAAAGAAACATTTTTCTTTTCTTGACTTCTTTCATATCGTGAGTTGTTTGGCTTAAATTTTTCATTTTCGTTTGTTTTTTGGTATGTTGTAAATGCTATAACTTCGGTAATTTTTCTTCTTTGAGTACTTCCTTTTTGAGTACTATCAACATTTGTTCATAGAATTTCCAAATATTAAAAAAAAGTGTTCTCAAAATTTTTCAAAATGTGCTCACTTTTTGAATTTTTATCCAAAATGGCTAGCTAACGAACTTGACCTCCATTTTAGGACACTCATGGAGTATACCAAAGCAAAATCCAATAAGTTAATTCTTTTGAAAGTTATCGTGCTAACAAACTAAAATTCTAGACTAACAGACAGACATTTTGTAAAAACCGGTTTTTTAGGGTTCAGGGGGTCTCAAAACATGGACATTTGACAAAAAATATGGGGGGGGGGAGGTTAAATTTTACCCAAATCTAATACCTTCTCATTATAGGATGAGCATGTAAAAAGAGGTAAAGACAAAAATGTACCAGATATCCTTGCCTAAAGTCTGGGAAATGGTATGAATAATGTATTATTATTGTAATTATTGTTATTTAATAATATAATAATAATTTTTTATTATTAAACTTATAAATTATTGTATTCATATTATAAAAATATAAAATATTTGCTCTCAAAAATCTTGGTTTCGTAAAAAACCAAGCCATTTTGCCTATTTTCAAGAAAAAACCAGGACACCAGGACAGACCTCTAAAAAAGAGGACATGTCCCAAAAAACAAGGACAGATGGTAACCCTACATTAGAAAAACTAAAAAGCGCGATTTTTAAAATTGTAAAATGGGTAGTTTGAGTAGAATTAATGTAGCTACTGTGATCGTTCGAATTGAAACAATAATTGGCGTAGTAAGATATTACGTAAGAATGGTTTAACGATGAATGGCCCCTAAGACAATATGGAAAGATAATAATGTTGTTTTATCATAGGAAAAAGTACAGTATATTCAAAATCATGAGAGGTCGGGGCTACCCAACTTTCACTTACAGAAACAGTCCAAAAGCAAAATTGTTCCTTCTACAGAGTTCTACCAAAAGTTCCTTATAAATATTTCGATATATTTAGTATTTTCGAAAATGTACATTTTTTGACGAAAAATATAGAAAATGGAAGGAGCACAATTTTGGCTGAAACCTTCAAAAGGAACCACTTTGTAGGACATCTTTTTCGTATTTCCCATTTTTTTTTGCAGATTTCTAAGTAATAAGAACCCTTCCAGGCCCCTCACAAGAATCAAAGACTAAGTGTATTATATAAAGCAGAACTGCTTTCAATAATTCAGTTTGTATTTCTTGTAATATTTAAACATTTATAAATTATTATAAGGATCTCTTCTTATACATAAATCAGATTATTTCATGTGAGGGCAGTCAAAAGAACTTTCTCCCTTTATAAAATTAATATCTATCTGAAATTTTGTTAATTTTTTAGGTATCTCCAACAGAACTAGAATCAATTATATTGGAAATTTCGGGTGTTGCTGATGTGGCAGTAGTTGGTGTACCTTGCAAATTTGCGGGAGAAATACCGAAAGCTTTTGTTGTCAAAAAATCAAATGCCGATGTAACGGAAGAGATAATTCACAGTTTCTTAACGCCAAAGGTATAATTTTTTTTTAATCAATTAAATCCGCTTTTTTGCCGTTAGCTCGAAATATTTATTAATACTTTTTCTAACTTGCAGGTAGCGACATACAAAAAATTATCGGGAGGAGTGTCCTTCATCGATGCGATCCCCAGGAACCCGTCTGGGAAAATAATACGCAGCCAATTAAAGAATTTAATTAATTAGTAATAATAATAAACTGAAAACCTATTTTCCGTGTCATCATCACGACCATTACGAAGTACAAAATTTGAGCTGCATGTACTTTAACTGGAGATTGCAAAATGTACAATAATAAAATCACGTCCTTTTTATATTTTACGAATTCTAGGAATAATTATAATAATAAAAACAACACCTAAAGACAAATCAACTGTAGAGATTCATTGCAATATATTTTTCAATTCTGAACTTTGATTGGACATTTAGCGAGACCACATAACATTTACATATAGAAACAGTTAAAACGTTAGAATAAGTTTTTTAAAATAATTATTTAATTTATATTATATATTTATATACTTTCACTTAAATAACCACACTTTAAGTAATACGCAACCAATGCAATTGTACGTTCGAAGGACGCAGAGAGCCGAGTGATGTTTCAGTCTTTTGTACGAAATATGGCAAGACGTTAATCTATACGCATAATTCTTACAATTATTAGTGTTCTCTTTAGCTTCAGGCAACTCGCAGTCTCGAAGAACCCTTGTGCCCCTATATATGATATTCGGCCGTTGTTCCGTTTCTTCCGAAGTTACAATGAATATCGATGCAGTTTTACATTGGTAGATAATTAAAAAAACATGCAGGGACGACGGAAATGTTCCCGAATTGTCGGGGCTCCCCGCGAAATACAAAATGACCATTTTTCTTCTAGCTACGAGTAGAATTATAATCTTTGCGAAAATGAAACAACATGATATGCCATCAAGAACTATAGTTCCTATTCAAAAAGAGCACAGCAGGTGCCTATTATGAGAGCAAGACATTGACAAGGCGAAAACTCCGTTATTGCACAATGCACGCGTTTTCTTTGCATATATCACGTTTCATCGTACGGCGTAAGCGTTAATAGTTGAATTCGAGTAGTGTATTAGTGGAATTAGCGATTCGTACATTAAAACCCCTTTCCCAGGCACATGCCAATGCAAATCTGCATTTTGCGCGTATTTCAAAGACAGTTCTTTTAATTATAAGTCGCTTACATCTCTTAAATAACTTACGGAATTATAAAAACTTCGAAACTGATTCTATGCTCATTATAGATGTATGTAATGTATGTATAGATCGAGATGTATGATATAAATCACAACGGATCATTGGTGGGTAAGTTGAAGAGGTAAGATAATAATCCAGATGGATTTACAATACGTGTAAGCCTGTAAACTTGAATAAGATTGTCTAGCTCGAAAAGGAAAAAAGTTATAAATAGAGTAATAATTGTACTATCGAGAACTTAAACAACTCTATGCTATGGTACAAATTAATATTGATATCGATGCGATTAATGTCTGAACGGGGATCATTTGAATTCACCCTAGTACGACAGATCTTTATTTTACTTATAACTATCCGATAAAGCTATTATTAGTAATGAATTCACGAAGTTGAAATTACATTACCGCCTTAGCATCGTTTAAAGTTTTTACATGTCAAATAGAGTTTGATTACTTAAACGTCAACGACCATCTTCTTGTGAATGTCCGTGTTACCGACAACCTGAAACAAACGTTTCAATTAATGTGATATCATGATTTTTTGTACCCATATGCGTGATCAAATCTCTGGACATTTTATTCTTTATGGTCTGCATATTAACATTGGCATAATCGAGTTACGTACATCTAATAATATTTCAATTTATGTGTTATAATTTGTATACCTATATGTGAGAAAACCTTTGGAACTTTTAATCTTTATGGTTTCTATAACTAAATTTAAGGAAAGTCGCGTCTCCCAGAATTTGGGAAACAAACAAAATTTAAAATACTAAAGTTTGATTTTTTGTAACGGTGTAACCTGAAAATCAGATGACAGAAGTTTTTCATGGATTTCAAATAAATTTTAATCGATTTTAAAGATATTAAGAGAATTCGCAGATTTTTTCTGTTTCTCTACTTTTTACATTAATTCCTTCAATATTTTGGTGTTATTTATTCAAATGCTGGTTATCCTATAATTGTTTTCTATATAATGATTTTATCTAATGAATTTCCTATAATCCATGGAGTCTTTTGCAATCTCATTCAATATTTTGCATGAGATTGCATATTTTGCAAAAATCCGAGTAATTAATCCCTCAGTTTAAATTATAAATCTGATAATTTAAATGAGTGGACAACATTTTTGAGTTCAAATAAATTCTTTTATTATCAATACTTGAAAAATTTGATAATTAATATGTGAGATGTGATTTTCTTTTATTTTTTATTTTGTTTTATAGTAATTTTTGCGTGACGTTATGCTTACCAAATCCGTTAAGGAGGAAACCGCTGTGTTACTCGCTCTCGCACATGCATTTTACTGCAGCCCTCTTGACAAGCAGTCCTCACGAGCCTTATTGCGTATCACGTTTCCCAAAGTCAAGAGAAAAAAAAGATTTAAAAAAAAATTGTGGGATTTTGGATACTGGGTACGTGCGAGCGGTGTAAATGTCTAATTAGGTGAGTGATTTGGGAGTGGGAGGGGGGTAGGAGATTGATGGGAATTTAATTCTGGAGGGAAGAGAAAATTTGGTGAAGATGGCGGTGAGAATAAATTTTGGAAGATGTGTGTGACACTGTGAAACTTTTTAATAATTTAACTTACGTGAGATTAAGTATTAAAATAATAATATTGAAAGCGTATTACTTTAAAACTTATCTACTTTATATTAATTTTTAATATGCATTCTAAATTTGAATCTGTCAAAAGTGACTGATTCGATGTCCAAAGCGATTTTTCAAATTAGTCAATTTGACTTACTGAAAAACAAGAAAAACGATTTTTCAACAAGAAAGTTCAATTTTCAACAAAAGAGATTAATTTTTAACTAAAATGATGAATTTCCAACAAAAAATACGAGTTAAACTAACAAATCAGAAGACGAATTTTCTGTAAAACAGTTGAAAATTTTTTACCCGAAAATATGAATTTTTAACAAAATAGTTCACTTCAAACCAAAAAGAGATTAATTTTAAAACCAAAAAGACAAATTTTCAACCAAGAAGATTATTTTTCTAATATAAAAGACCAATTTTTTTCTAAAAAAAGGTCACTTTTCAACCAAAAGTGGAGTACTTGAATTTTGAGTTAAAAAATTAATTTAAAAAAACAATAATGAATCTTCACCAAACAAACGAATTTTCAACTCGAAAAGATAAGTTTTCAACCAAAAATGAAATTGTTAAACTTTGAGTTTAAAAATTAATTTTAAAACAAAAAAAAAAAGACAACGAATATTCAACAAAATAGTTAAATTTTCAACCGTAGCGCTGAGTTTTCAACTAAAATAATGAATCTCTAACAAACAAACAAAAAAGGATTTTTAACAAACTGCTTCAACATTCAACCATGCAATTGGATTTTCATTAAAAAAAGATGAATTCTCAACGAAAAAATTGTGCTAATAATTGATATTTCGACCAAAAAAGATTTTAACTTTAAATAAAAAACAGTTGATATTTCAACTAAAAAAAGGTTTTAGTTCTGAATCAAAAACACTTGAATTCAAAAAAAAAAGACGAATTTTCAACTCCAAAAGATAAATTTTCAACAAAAAATGGAATAGTTAAACTTTCAGTTAAAAAATTAATTTTAAACCAGAAAAACAACGAATTTTCAACAAATTAATGACATTTTCAACCATAGTGACGAGTTTTCAACTAAAGCGATGAATCTTTTTAATTATTAATAAAAAAACTAATTTTCAAGCAAAGGATTAAATTTTTAACCACACAATAATATCTTTAACCAAGAAGATTAATTTTTTACCAAACAGACGAATTTTCAACAAAATAACAAAATTTTAAGCAAAAGGATGAATCTTCAACAAATATATATATATATATTTTTTTTAATAATGTGTTTTAACTTTTACCCAAGTTGTTGAACTTTCAATTTGAAAATATAAATTTTGAACCAAAAATGAAATAGTAGTATTATTAGATTATTAATTTTCAACCAAATAAAAATGAAGTTTTCAACAAAATACTTAAATTTTCAACCAATAAAATGAATTTTTAACTAAAATGATGATTTTTTAACAGGAATAGTTAAAGTTTTCAGTTGAAAAAAATTTCAAGCAAAAAGCACGACTTTTTAACTAAAATGGTGAATCTCTGACCCAAAAAATGAATTTTTAATAATGCAGTTCAATGTAAAACCAATTAGTTGAATTTTCAACTAAAGATGATAAATTTTCAAAGAAAAATGTTCAAAAATGTTCATATTTCAATAAAGAAGGATTTTAATTTTAGATAAAAAATAATTGAACTCAACCAAGAAGATGAATTTCGAACCAAGAAAATTTGTTTTCATCTATAAATATGAATTGATTTAATTATTAACTTTCGCAAATTAAATCAGTAATTTTGATTGTTTTAATCTGTAATTTCCAATGTGTTAAGCAGTCCATTATGGTTAAATTTAATAATTTATTAAAATGTAGGAATTTAATGAAGAATTTCAATTTAGAAATAATTTTACGATTTAATTACTACAGACATATCAGTCACTTCTATTGACCGAAAATCAGTCATTTCAGGCGACAGTTTGATTCAGTGAGCAATATTGACTGATGCATCTGTTAAAACGAATATTTTCTTTTTTGTCATTTAAACTGACAGATTTTTCTGTCAAAGTATGTTTAATTAATTTAATCAGTAAAATGTTGTTCAGTTCAGTTCTAGAAGTTTCATTTGTTTAATAATTTATTAATTTTTGCGGACGAATTCTTGAATCCGCAGAAATTTTCAGTAAAGATCTTTTGTTAATAAAAATTTAAAAATATTGGAAGAAGCTCAATTATTTTGAGTATTAAGTTTGAAAATATATTAATCTTCAGTTTAAGGTTTGAATATGTTGTTCTACTGAACTGAAGATTCTATAACAGGAAATGAAGCGTAATCAGTTAAGTTTAAGAAGTTAAATCTTGTATTTGTAATTTTCTTTCATCCGACACTCCTTAAAAAAATTACTTTTTGGTACTTCACGGTTACTGAAGCAGAACGCGAATTGGGCTGTTCTCTCAGATGGAAAGTGTTAATCATTACCTTCTTGCTTAGCAATCTACTGGGTCATAGACAATTTGACTCAGTAATTTTTTACAGACCTTGTTGGCTGATTATTATTTATCTGATTGTTTAATTTCTAGGTAGCAAAAGTGAATAATAATACCTTTTAAAATACGTACCCAGGAATTACTCAAAGAAAGTTAAGTTGCATGCTTTTTTTAAAAGTAATTCTTTACGCAATTCACTAATCAGCAAAGTTAGATATATTCCAATTACGTAAAATTTAATAAGGTATGGTGTGTATTGGTCAGAAATTTAAGGAACATGATTTTTAGCCACGCTTTTAATTGAAAAGTTCACTTTAGTCACTTTTCTTTCAAGTAACTAATTTAGGTCTACACCTATTTCTTAATTTTCTTCAATTCTTTTGAAAATTTTAGTGTTCCAAGAAATTGTTAATATATTTCAATCATTTGAAAGTATTCCAAAGGATTTGAAAGATTTTAGGGTATTTGTAAAACTTCCGAAAAATTTTTAGAAAGCTTTAAAAAGTTTCACGGAATTTCGAAAGATTTGAAATTTTTTAGGGTATTTAAAAAAATTCCAAAGAATTTCGAATGAATTCACAAAATTTCAAGGGATTCGAAAAGAGTTTAAAAGATTTTAAATATTTTAGGGTATTTTAAAAATTCCATGGAATTTTTAATTGATTTAAAGAATTTTAACGGATTTCCAGAATTTTTATTAATTTATCGTGAATCCTTTTAAATTCTTTTGAATTCTTTAGAATTCTCTTAAATCTTGTTAATTCCCCTTGATTTCTGAGGCATTTTATCAAATTCTTTTCAATTCCCTCAATTTTTCTAAACTGGTTTCAAACTTACTGAATTGAAGAAATGTTTTTCATATTTTTGAATTGTTTTCAATTCTTTGTAATTTTTTTTATTTTACTTGAATTCTTCTGAATTTACTGAATTCGTTTCATCAAATTCTTTTGAATTTACTTAAATATTTTTTAATTCATTTCAAACTTACTGAATTTAAGAATTTTTTCATTTTTTTTCATTTTTTTTCAATTCTCTTGAATTTTTTAATTCACTTGAATTCTTCTAAACTCACGAGAGTCTACTCAATTGAATGGATTTTAATTTTTTTTTTAGGTTTTTTTCAATTCATCTTGAAGTCTTTAGAACTTACCTTGAATACGAATTTTCAATCAAAAGATTAATTTTCAACCAAGTAGTTTAATTTTTTACCAAATTATGGAATTTTCAAGCCAAAAGTCTAATTTTCTACAATACGGCTAAATTTTCAACCCCAAAAAATAAATTTCCAAAAAAAGTTAATTTATGACCATATAGTTGAATTTTCAACAAAAATGATAAATCTTCAACAAAAATAAAATAATTTTTTACAAAGTAGTTCCATTTTAAACCAAGTAGTTCATTTTAAAAAAATCTCAGCGAAACATGCAACAGTTAATATTTCAACAAAAAAGGTTTTATTTTGAAAATCAAAAACAGTTTAATTAAAAAGCAGAATAATTTTCAACCAAGCAGTTGCATTTTCAACCAAAAGGGATGAATTTTCAAAAAGAAAAATCAATTTTTAATTTAAAATTGTCAATTTTCAACCAAAAATGGATTACTTACATTTTCAGTGAAATAATTCATTGTCAACAAAAAAAATTTTTTTTTGGCAAAACAGTTTAACTTTCAAAGAGATGAATTTTCTACTAAAATGATGAAATTCAAAAAAAAATGTTCAAGAAAAAGAGTTCAAAATTCAACCAGAGTTGAATTTTAAATCAAGGAGTTGATTATTAACCAAAAAGAATTATTTTCAAGAAAAAAATGAATTATTAGCAAAATACATGAATTTTCACCTAAAACAGATTAATTTTCAATGAGATAGTTGAATTTTAAACTCAAAAAAGGGATATATATATATTAGGTGAATCGAGTTGAAACTCAAAATTTTTCTTCACAATTAGCTATTAAATACGAATAAAATATTACTTTTTAAATATCACCTTATATATACCAAGAATATACCTTATATATAGGGTTTTATAGGGTCCCCAAAAAACCCCATAAGTGAAAAAATGGGTTTTGCGAGTTTTTGACGCTAATTATGATGTTTGCGGTTTTTTAAATGTGAATTGTTTCTAATACATGGAATACTACTTTATACTGATAATTAAATGTTTACATGAATTATTTAAACAATTTATTATTGTTTTTAGGAATTTTCTCTTCGAACAGAGATAGAAAGTCGCGGTTTTTTTAAATGTTCCATGTTTTGTCTAATTTTTATTTAGGTTGAGTTATAATTGATTAATTTGAACAAAAATAATTGTTTAAACAATTTATTATTATTGTTAGCAAAATTATCTTTGAATAATGCTAGAAAATTGCAGTTTTTCCAAAAAAATTGATTTTTTTGTCCAATTTTCATACAGAGTAAGGTATAATTAATGAAAGTTAACAAAATAATTGTTTAAAAAAAATATTATTATTGTTATTAACATTAAATTTGAAAAATGCTAGACATTTGCGTTTTTTCTGAAATTTGCAACTATTTGTCTACTTTTCACTTGGAGTGAGTTAATAATTAATTTAATTTAGCAAAAATAATTATTCAAACAAATTATTATTGTTTTTAGGAATTTTCTCTTAGAACAGAGATAGAAAGTCGCGTTTTTTTTTAATTTTCCACGTTTTGTCTAATTTTCATTTAGGTTGAGTTATAGTTGATTAATTAGAACAAAAATAATTTTTTGAACAATTTATTATTATTGTTAGTAAAATTCTCTTTGAATAATGCTAGAAAATTGCAGTTTTAAACAAAACAAAACATTTTTTTCCCAATTTTCAATCAGAGTAAGGTATAATTAATGAAAGTTCACAAAATTAATTGTTTAAACAAATTATTATTATTATTATTAATATTAAATTTGAAAAATGCTATACATTTGCGTTTTTTTCTGAAATTTGCAACTATTTGTCTACTTTTCACTTGGATTGAGTTAGTAATTAATTTAATTTAGCAAAAATAATTATTTAAGCAATTTATTATTGTTTATAACTATCTTATTCTTTATTAATGCTAAATGGTTGCGATTTGTTCGGATATTTTTAAAACTTTATCCACTTGTTACTCAGTAAAGTGATAAATAATACAAGTTAATAAACATAGTTGTTTAAATAATTTATTAGTTTTTATAACTATCTTCTCTTAGAGTAATGCTGGAAAGTTGCCTTTCTTCTCAAATTTTTAGTTTTGCTTTGACTTTTGAGTTATGAGCAAATAATAAGTGAACCTCAATAAGAAATAATTTTTTAAAATAAACTCACAAAAAAGGAAAAGATTGTTTAAAATTACGATTCTCTCTAATCTTTATTTATTATTTGTTCATAACTAAAAAGGCAAAGCAATGTTAAACATTTCAGAAAAAGCCGCACCCTTCCAGCACTGATCTAAGAGAAGATAGTTATAAACAATAATAAGTGGTTTGAACAATTATTTTTGTTAAATTAACTTAAATATTAACTCACAACAAAGTGAAAAATGGACAAAAAGTTGAAAATTTCAGAAAAAACTGCAATTTCGAGCATTATTAAAAGAGAATATTTTTAAGAATAATAATCAATGGTTTAAACAATAATGTTTGTTAACATTAATTAACTATTGCCTCATTCTAATTAAAAATTAGTCAAAAAGTCTAATTTTTTTTTTAAAACCGTGACTTTCTATCTTTATTCTAAGAAAAAATTGCTAAAAACAATAATAAATTGTTTAAAAAATGTAGGTAAACATACAATTATGAATGTAAATTAGTATTTTATGTATTAGAAACAATTTGCATTTAAAAAACCACAACAAAATCATAATTAGCAGCAAAAATTCGCAAAAACCGGCATTTTTTAATTTATGGGGTTTCTTTGGGACCCTATTAAGCAGACTTATGGGGGTGATATTTAGAAAGTAATATTTTATTCGTATTCTATGGCTAATTGTGAACAGAAATGTTGGGCTTCAACTCGATTCACCTAATATTGACGATTCTGAATAAAATTTACAAAAACGTATTTTTTCATATGGGAAATACGTGTTAAACTTCATGGGGCTTGCGCCATGAATGGATTTATTTTTTTGGTGGATTCGAACTATTCCTCAGCCTATTTTCATGATTTTTGAAGAGAACTCAATTTCGTCAAAAGCGGACTTATCATTGAATTAATAAATAAATTCCTGCTGTTACTAATGTTGAGAAATGACCTAAAGATGAAATTTACTTTCCTCAACCTACTTTTGAGGGTGAATCTTTGACATAGAAATAATCATACTAATAGACTCGACCTTTAGCTGGATTGTAATGCATGGAATGAAATTCTCGGAAGAAGAATTAAATTGGAACCAATTCTCATGGAGAAATAGTTTATGGGACGTTGATTCGATCGACAAAGGAGAGATCCTCTGGCTATGTTCAAGGCCGCGAAACTCCATAGGCTGGCTTTCTTCCGCGAAGAGCAATCGTTTTGCTTCTCGGATTTAATTGGAATACAGCGCGAGCTTGTTTCGAGATATGCCGCGAGATAGAACCTTTAACTTATTAGGGTCGATTCTGTAGTCCGCACGGCCATTTCTACGCTCAAAAATCGGATAAGTATTCCTTAATGAGATATGTAATCTCTTTTGCCTACCTGATGTCAAACCATATTTTTTGCACTCCTTCAAAATTTTATCCGTAAGAATTATTCGTTTCAAGACTCTTAACAGGCCATGGAGGCGGGCCTCCCACTTATTTTTTAGAATTTGAACGCATTACTTTTTTTTCTAAATTTTTTCAGTTTGACAGTTTTCAAAATGTCATGTGACTCTGAATTTGACTCCTCTTCTATTTTTGAATACGAAATTTCAATTGAGTTTTTTATAACCATCGATCGAACAATGAATAATGAGTTAAAACTATTTGATACTAGTAAGAAAATACTTTTAATTGCATTCTTTAGACATTTCCTTCCATTTCAGAAAATTGATGTAATTATTTGGGGCCACCCATAAACTCTTTTCCGCTTTTTTGTAAATTCTATTTTTTCTCTGTTTTCAAGAAACTTCCCCTTTTTATCGTTTTTTCGCTTAAATTTGAACTGAATTAATAGAACATAACAGGAAAATCCAACTATTTTGTTCAAAATTCATCTTTTTTGTCCATAATTAAACCATTTAGTTGAAAGTTGAACTACTTTGTTAAAAATTCATTTGTTTTTTGGTTGAAAATTTATCTCTTTGGCTGATAATTTAACTATTTTGTTAAAAATTCCTTTAATTTTTGTTATACATTGTTTTTTATCTGCAAATTTAAATATTCGATTCTTAGATGGAAATGGGGACGACTGAAAAATTCAGAAGAATAAAAGTTCCGACACTGTGAAATTCCTGAATTGGAAAATTTCCAAATAACAAATTTCCCGAATAATGAAATTCCCGAATCAAAAAATTCCCGACAGTTGATGAAATTACCGAATTTGAAAATTCCTGAATAATAAAATTCCCGACAGGAAATTGCCGAATTATATAATTTTTAAATTCTAGAATTTAAACAATCATAGTTTTTATTTATAAAATTAATTAAACTATGCTATAAATTTTTGTTATTGTTCATATTCAGGAATTTTCTAGTTCGGATATTTTATAATTCGGCAATTTTCTGTTGGGAATTTTATTATTCGGGAATTTTCAAATTTGGTAATATTATAAATTGTCGTTAATTTTATTAATCGGGAATTTTCAAATTCGGTAATATTATAAAATGTTCAAGAATTTTATTATTCGGGGATTTTATTATTTGGGAATTTTCCGATTCGGGAATTTTATAGTGTCGGAAATATTATTTTTTGAGATTTTTCAGACGTTCCTCAAAATTAATCTTTTTTAGTTTAAAATTAAACAATTCGGTTGAAACTTCATCTTAAGTTAAAAATTCAAGTACTTGATTGAACATTCATGTATTTTGTTGATGATTAATCTTTTTTTGTAAAAAATTAATTTTCTTGGTTAAAAAATTAATTTTTTGGTTGAAATTTCAACTGTTTGTTTGAGTCCTGAGTCTTTTCGTAAAAATTTAATCTTTTTTTGGAGATTCATTATTTTAGTTAAAAATTCATCTCTTTTGTTGAAAATTTAATTATTTTGCTGAATATTCGATTTTTTTCGTTGAGATATAATTTTCTGCAATAAAAATCTAAATATTCAATTTTTTATCGAAAATTCGTCTTTTTGGATTAATTCAAACATTTCTTTATTCAAAATAAAACTACTGTTTTGTTAAAAATTTATCTATTTATTTGAAAATGTAGCTATTCCATTTTTGTTTCAAAATTTTTCTCTTGTAAGTTGAAAAGTTAACGACTTGGTAGAAAATCCATGTCATCTTTAGTTGAATTCATTTGGATGAAAAGTCGTTTCTTTTGGTGTTTAAAATTAGTTTTTTAAACTGAAAAATTAACGATAACATTTTTGGTAGGAAATTAATTTTTAATTTCGTTGTAAATTCATCTTTCTTCATTAAAAATTAAAGTTCTTTTTGAAAATTCTTGTTTTCCGGCTTAAAAGTCTACAGTTTTCTGGAAAATTCGTCTTTTTAGCTTGAAAGCTTAACTATTTTGTTAAAAATTCGTCTATCTGGGTAGATAATTAACCTTTTTTGTTGAAAATTCATCATTTTGGTTGAGGCTTCAACTATTTTGTTAAACAAATTTTTTTTTTGATTTCAACTTGTTTATCATTCGTTTTTTTTTTCAAATTAGTTTTTTTAAGTGCAAATTTAACTGTTCCATTTTTAGTTGAAAACATATATTTTTTAGTTGCAAATTCAACTGTTTGGTTGAAAATTCATGTATTTGGATGAAAATTCGTCTTTTGGTGGAAAGTTAGTCTTCTTGGTTAAAAATTTATCTTTGTAGATTAAAAATTCAGCTGTCGAAAGTTTAATTATTGTTTTAAATGTTCTAATTTTTTGTTAGTCATCTTTTTTGGTCAAAAATTCATCTGCTTTGTTACAAATTCGTCGTTTTGGATTGGAAATTCATTTTTTATGTTAGAAAAGTTATCTTTCTTGGTTGAAAATTTGTTCTCTCTTGGCTGAAAATGAACTTTTTTGTCGAAAAATCAACTTTTCCGGTTTGAAAATTCAATTTGATTTATTTATCTTACGTTTGATTTTAAGTTATTTTAGGGGATATATACGGGTTTCAAAAATTTCAAGGAATATCAAAATTTACAAAAATTCCGAAATTTAACAAATTTAAAGTTATTTTAAAAGATTCACAAATATTTTATGTGAATTCAAAAATTTTAAGGAATGCAAATGAATTTTGCAGGATTTCCAATGATTTCAAGGTATTTCAAAGAATTTCAAAACATTTCAGGGATTTTATAAAAAAATCACTTATTTCAATGAATAAACAAGATTTTAAAAGATTAAAAATATTTTAGGCTATTTTAACAGATTTCAAAGAATTTTCCCAAATTTCAAGGGATTTGAAGGTATTTCAAGGTATTTCACAAGATTGGCAAGAATTTATAGAATCTCCAAGGATTTCAAATATTTCTATGCATCTTAAGATCTTTTTTAGAGAACTTAATTGAAAAAATTAATTTAAATTTATATTGAAGGGATTTTCAATGATTTCTACTCATCTTGGAGGATTATTACGATTTCCAAAGATTTTAATGGATTTTAAGGATATCAACGAATTTCTAGAGAATTTTAAGGAATAAAATAAATTTTATTTCAAACAATTCGAAGAAATTTAAAAAATTTTAAAGGATTTTCAATATCTTAAATTATTTTAACAGATTCCAAAGAGTTTCAAGAGATTTAACAAATTTCAAGAAATGTGAAAGAATTTTGTAAAATTTCTAAAGATTTCAATGGATTTTAAAGAATCTTACAAGATTTCAGAGATTTTATATAACATGCATTATCAAAAGATTTCAAAAATTTTTTGGGATTTGAACAATTTTTTCAAAGAACTTTGATAAATAAGTTCAATTTAATTTGTATTGAAGGGATTTCGAATGATTTATATCGATTTTAATGGATTTTTACGATTTTGAAATATTTTAAGGGATTTTGACTTTCTAGAAAACTTTAGGGAATAAAATACATTTTATTTCAAGTATTTTTGCAATCATTTCATGAAATATAAAGAAATTGAAAAACTTCCAAAGGATTTGAAAGATTTAAAGTTATTTTGGAACGACTGAAAAATCGCTAAAAATAAAATTCCCGAAGAATATAATTTCCGAATAATAAATTTCCCAACAGTTTACAATATTACCGAATACGAAAATTCCCGACAGCAAATTGCCGAATTATAAAATACCCGAACTAGAAAATTCCCTAATTATAAAATTCTCGAATTTGAAGAATAAACAAATTTTTTCTTATAAATATTATTCATTTATTAAAAATACAGTAATCAAATATTTTTATAAACAGAAATATGTTTAATGTTTAGAGTTTCTAAAATTATTGTTTGAAATTAAAATAGCAATAATTTTAAAAAAATTTCGTCCAAAAATATATTTTTTCAAATTATTGTTATTTTAAATTCAAAGAATGATTAAAAAAAACTTTACACATTAAAAATAATTTTTTTTAAATAAAAATATTTGCTGACTGTATTTTGAATAAATAAATAATATTTGTAAACAAAAATTAAATTGTTCAAATTCGTGAATTTTATTATTCGGGAATTTTCTAATTCGGGATTCTTATTATTTATTTTATTTTTTGACAATCTCTGACCTGGTCTCTAAAGTGACTAATGGTGCTGAAGCAAGACTTCAAAGACTAGCATGAATAATTTTAAGAATTCAAAAGAAATTTCTTCACTAGAAAAATAATTCATCAACTCAAAATGCAAAGTACAAGTGGAATATTTTAATTAAATGTACTTTATAATTCCTGGCATACTTGTTTGTTTGAGAGAATATATATTTGAAGAAAAAATGTAAATTCGAAATGTAAAGGCGAAGTTAAACGGTGTTAAGTCCAATCATCCTAATTTTGCAGGAGAAGCTAAACACCTTTCTATAAGAACAATTATTTACAACCGATTGCGAGTACATTTATTTATTTTTTTACATTATAAAATTAATGTAGCTATGGAATTAACACCGTTTAATTTTCACTGCGATCATATATAAAAATAGTAGATTAATTGTTAAGAAAATCATCTGAAATACATATTTTGATTTATTTTATAAACAAATCAAACTATATAACAGAAAAAGGTACATTTTTAGTATTAGTACAATATTTTTTTATTTTGTTAATAATATCTCTAATTATTAAATACTTGTCAAAATTCTATAATGACTGCTGAATTGTTAAAACAATGGAATGTTTTAATATAATTCATTTATATAGTTTGAATTCTTTGAAATTTAAAATATTTGAATACATTCAAATACTAAATTTTATAATAAAAATGTTCATAACCCTACTTTTTTCACTTAAATAGGTGTAAAAAATCGAGAAAGTATGATTTTTGAAAAAAAAACACAATTTTGTCAAAAAGTCGACTTAGAACCGTTTAGCTTTCTCTACATGAATTTAAAAAATTTAAATGTTTGGTTCCAAATTGGATGCAATTTTTTTGAAATTTTTATAATACTGAAACTTCTTTAACTCAGTAATTTTTATGTAAATTATATGAAATGCAGTTTTCATTATCTTGTAAAATTTTCAAATTAAAATGTTTAAAAAAAAATGAAAATAGGAAATGTTTAATTTTTAAAAAAATTCAAACTTTTTGATATTTCAAAATTAAATAATTGGTATTAATTACACTATTAGGAACCCGTTACTTAAACACTAAAATATTTTTTTTTCATTATAAAATGCAAATTTTGTAAATTATTATTAACCTTTTTCAAGTTTGTTTCGTCAAGCTAAATTTTTAAATAAAATAAATGTTTCAATGAAAAAATGTATTTTCTTTCTTATTTTAAAAATGCACTGAAAAAAATGTTTATTTGAATCAAATTATTTCTTATATATAGAATCAAACAAATCTTCGTTTAATTCAAAGAAATGATTTATTTGTCTTTCTTTTTTCGTTCAAAGAAATTGTTATTTACAGGAAATAATTTTTTTTTAAATTCAGTAAATTTTTGGTTTACTTTAAACATTTAAAAAAAATGGTTTATGAAATCAAATGGATTTAATAAATGAAAATTCTTTGTTTAAATCAAACAAATTATACCTAACAAATTATATGTGTCAATTAATGTTTTTAAAGGTGTGCAGTTTTTCGAATTTTCAATTCAAATTTAGAGACGCTTGGAGCATTTTCTTAGAGACTTAAATTATTACAATTTTGAAAATCAAAATTACTCCTCATTTTTGGATCAATTTCTCTTCTAAAAAAAGAAGTGATTTTGATTTTTAAAATTTTGATAATCTAAGATTCTAATGAAATAGAGCCGGGTTCTCTTACGAAAAATGTAATATATATTATAAAAATGTAATATTTTAAGAAAAATCTCGGCCATTTTTACAACATTTTGTTCATTTTCCGAAATTATACTTATTTTTGGAAAATAAAATTAGCAAAAAAAGGTGATGTTTTTGAGAAAATTGACTTTTAATATTTTCAGAAAAACTGTCACGAGAGTCAGGAAAGACAATTCAAATATCTAAATAGGTCAAATGTTATGAAGGTTTAAAAGAAAAGACTTGATTTTTTTTTTGAAAAAACCTCTAAAATTTCAAATATTCATTCATTTCAGTGGTTACAAATTTTCCAACAAATTACGTTTTTCGGTTTTGTTAGCTTTTTTTACCGGAAATTGACATTTTTAAACAAAAATCATTAGATTATAAAGTTTCATAATTTTTTGACAATTGCAGATCACGCTAGCGTTTTACACAAAAAATTGGCATTTCATAACAAAAATCATTATAATTTGACCTAGATTTAGAATGTTTTAATAATTTTTTATTACGTTAGTGATTTTCGTCAGAAATTGGTATTTTCAATGAAAAAATATATTTTAAAAAAGATTCATAAGTTTCAACAATTTTAGGTTATATTAGCGTTTTACACCAAAATTTTAAAAGAAAAATCATTATACTTTGAATACATTTTATTTTGTTACAGAAAATCGTTTTTTTTTAATCATTAGATTTTAAAGGTTAATAATGTCTTAACAATGTTAGGTTACGTGATAGCCTTTTACACAAAAAATTGGTATTTTAAAACAAAAATTATTACAATTTGAGCAAGATTCAGAATCTTTTTACAATTTTGGATTAGGTTGGTGTTTTATTTTGGAAATTGGTGTTTTTAATAATAAAAAAAAGATTTGTTAAAATATTCACAAATTGTAATAATCTTAGGTTATGTTAGCGTTATGCCGTTACACATAAATAATTCGTATTTTAAACAAAAGTCATTATAATTTAAAAACGATTTTGAATCTTTTAACAAATTTGGATCATTTCAGTGTTTGTCGCCAGAAATGGGTATTTTCAATTTAATACAAAAAAAAAAAACAGATTTCAAGGAGGATTCACAATTTTTGTAGGTTTAGGTTATGTTAGCCATTTACACCGAAAATTTGTATTTGAAAAGAAATATCCTTTGTATTTTTAATAAAAAGTTATTAGATTTAAGAAAATATTTGCAATTTTTCAACAACTTTAGGTTATGTTGGTGTGTTTCACCTAAAATTGTTTAAAACAAATAATCATTAGATTTAAATTCAGTGATTTCATTTAAAATAATAAAGTTTACAATCTTGAACAATTTCAGATTGTGTTTATGTCTTTCTTTGTAAATTGAAATTCTTATGCAAAAAACGCTATATTTCAAAGAAGATTAATAATTTCAACAATTTTAGGTTACGTTTTACATTAAAAATTTGTATTTTCAACAAAAAGTTACTATAACGTTAACAAAAGATTTAGAATCTTTTAACAAATTTGAATTATTTTAATGTTTTTCGTCGAGAATTGGTATTTTTGAGGCAAGAAAATTATATTTTAAAGAAGATTTACAACTTTTTAACAATCTTAGGTTATGTTAACGTTCTGCATCGGAAATTGGCGATTTTAAACAAAAAGCATTAGGTTTAAAAGAAGATTCACAATTTTTAACAATTTGTTGTTACTTTATGTTAGCGTTTTTCGTCTTAAATTGCTATAGTAATAAAAAATCATTAGATTACGAATAATATTTACCAAATTTGAACAATAATATGTTATGATAATATTTTTCGTCGGAAATTGGTATTTTTGAGCAAAAATGCAACGGTTTCATTGTCTTTATATTGTGAAAAAATTATATATTATAATTCTGATATTAATTTCCATCAATTACAAAACTATTATCCTAGCTTTTCTATTAATATTATTAAAATCCTAACATTAAAAACAAGATATTATTTTTAAAAAGAGTGTAATTTTCTCGGGAAAAGTTTTGGTTCATTTTTTTATTTTTCCTTTAAAATCCCTTCTAAAATTGAAATATTTTGTATTTCTAAAAGGAAGCCTTCAAAATGTATCGTTCAATATTGAACAATATTAATTTAGAAAACTGAAGAACTATTTGAAATTGAAGGCCACTAAGAAGTTAGTAAAAGTGAATTTAAGTTGAGGCAGTGTTTTTTCCAGTTTTTAAAATCTTCCAATTCTAATCCTCAGGAAAAAAATTGTCTTTTCAGTTTTACTTATTGCTATTTTTTCTTAAGTAAATGTTTTTATTGAAAAAAATGAACTTTTAAAATATTCTTCCAAATTAGTTTTTTTTTAAAGCGCACATCCGTTAGTAATATTTTGTATACGATTATTATAAGTGTTATATTGAGTGACCAGTTGAGTTTGTCACACTCATAAAATAAATGTTCATGGACCAAACAGTTTCCTTGAATATACAGGAACATTTGATTAAATCAAACAAACTTTGGTTGATTCAACAAAATATTGGATTGACCCAACAAAATTTTGTGTTGAATCAACTAAATACTCTATCTACCAAGAGATTTCATCGAAACACCCAAAAAATTTGGCAGGAAATAACTTTATGAGCAGCTTTCTTTTATATTTTCCACGAATCCCAAGGACACTTTCTCAAAAAGGAGTTTTTCCAGTAAACTTTTTACTGAGGACGGTTGCGAATCATAAAAGTTTCACTTTTCGGAAAACACCCCGCTGCATACCTTCGCGCGTCGGACGGATGTCAATCGTCTTTTTACCGTCGGCGAAAGGCTTTCACTAGTCTCCAGAAATTCAAACTGTCCACATCTCGGGCTCATCCTTAGTTTTTTCATCCAAGTGTCAAAGTGTCAATTTTGACAAGTTCAAGTGTTTTAAGATTGTGTTTCTGTCATAATTTACATTTTGTGAATCAAGTTATCTGTGACCGTACAGGTGTTGATGCATATCGAGATTA
The DNA here is from genome assembly GCA_011634705.1 of Andricus grossulariae. NCBI lineage: Eukaryota > Metazoa > Arthropoda > Insecta > Hymenoptera > Cynipidae > Andricus > Andricus grossulariae. Next base: position 21,133,213 of record JAABKJ010000755.1, read on the forward strand.
TGTGCTTTCTCCAGCTTTATAAGAATTTAAAATTATCCACGCCTCAAGTTAATATTTAACTTATACATACAGAAGTTAAAGTGTCCAAATGTCGAAGATCAAGTGTTTTTAGATTGTGTTTCTATAACAATTTAGATAAAAATGTGTTATGTTTTGGGGATGCCTCCTGAGTATTTTAACCGAATATGACAAAAATCGTTAGGCCCCCTTTTAAAATAACTTGATATTTATGGTTTTTTTAATCAATTTATGAGATTTTTTTGAAGAATGAAAGACATTAGGTTTTCTTTTTAACAATTAATTTAAAAGAAAAGAATTTTCTAGCATAAATAGTTCTGAAGTTATGACGTCTTAAAGAGATTTTTTAGTAAACAAAACTTTAATCTTTTTCTTTTCAAATAATATCTTATTCCCTATATATCCTACATAAAAATTCTACTTAAATTAATTAAAGCAGATTAATTTATCTTTAAAACTAAAAAAAAACTTGATTCTAACTCTTACAGAACATCAGTTTTAGTCTCTTATAGCAGGCAACTTTTTGTGGAACTTTATTATAGATCGCATTTTTTATTTAAAACTTATTTTGTATGTATTACATCAGTACTTTCTACTATTTTCTTTAACGCTTGTGCTTTGGAGAACATTGTCAGAATTCAAGGTTTAAGATCGTCATTTAGAGAAAATTTAAAAATCCTTTATTGTTACTTTGTATATTTCTAATGTTATTGCGCTGAAACGAGACAGTCACAATAATTTGATTATTCAATTTGTAAAAAGAATTCCACAAAAAGATGTATAGGGGACAAGATATTATTCGAAAAGAAAAAGATTTAACGATGCCATAACTTCAGAACTATATTTATGCTTGAACATTTTTCTTTTTAAATTGTTCGGAAATTTGTAGAATTTAAAAAAAACTGATGTCTTTCACACATTTTTCAAAATATAAAAGGAAAAGGAAATTCAATCAATATTAATCACGTGGGAACTTTTTTTGGACGCAAAATTAAAAGTTTTTGTCAGAGAAAACTTTACTTTTTACTTGTTCCTTTCGAAAAAATCACATAAATTGATAAAAAAACAACAAATATCGAGTTATTTTTAAATGGGGCTCAACAATTGTTTTCATATTCGGTAAAAATACGGTAATATTGCCTAAATATTTCTAGGATATTCAACTGAAAGAAAGATAGAGGTATTCGAACGAGACAAAATATTGGTCAGGAATATTTGTGCAACAATTCAACAGAATATTGAATTGTGGTTTTTTATGTCTTTTTGAAAAGTGTCCGCGAAATTTTGCTGAACAATTGACTGAGATATTGATAGATTATCTCCGTGAAATGTTTTCAAAATATATTTTTGAAAGCTTCTTTCCAAAGTTATTTGTAGGTTATATTATTTTGAATTACTTATGCTTATTTGTGTTTATTTATTTGTGCTTACTTATGTTCACAATTTAATAAAAATTTTGTATTGGGAATTTTTTGTTTGAAAATTACTTTTATGGCAACATAAAAAAAAATACATTAAATATCATCTAACTTCAAGGATCTTTCGCTTTAAGTTGGCTGAGGCTCACCGTCCTTGGTTATCCGACTGATAATCCAGTGTTATATTAATAATCCAGTGGTTAAAAATTATTAAAAATTCTTCTTTTTTGGTTGAAAATTAATATTCTATGTTGAAAATTCATTATTTTGGTTGAAAATTCAGCAATTTGGTTAAAAAGTCATTTTTGGTTGAAACTTCAAATATTTTGTGGAAAAATTAACTATATTGTTGAAATTTTTTTTTCTTGTTTGGGAATTAACTTTGCTGAAAGTTGAATTACTTTGTTAAAAATTCAGCTTTCTGGTTGAAGATTCTTGATTTTGATTGAAAATGGTTTCGTTGAAAATTTAACTGTTTTCTTGAAAATTTGTTTTATTTGTTAACAATTAATTTTTCTAACTGAAAATTTAACTATTTCATTTTCGGTGAAAAATTGTGTTTCTTAATTGAAGATTGATGATTATTTTTTAAGTTTCGTTCTTTTGTAGAAAATTAAGATTCTTGCTTGAAAGTTTATCTTTTTGGTTGAAAATTCTTTTTTCTTGGTAAAAAATTGAACAATTGCAGTTTTTTTTGCAAATTTATCTTTTTCAGATGAAAATTTAACTATTTGGTTGAAAATTCGGGTGACACTTTTTATATCAATTTTGACATCAGAATAAATCTCTAGAAGTTACGTTGTGTTTTTTGAAAATTTTCTATTGAGAGAGGTTTATGAGTCAGTTATGAGTAGAAAATTAACTATTTAGAGTTGAAAATTGACTTCCAAAAAAAGAAAATTCATCTTTTTTGGAAGGAAGATTCAGCTATTTTGTTGAAAATTCGTCTTTTTTGGGCGAATTCAACTGTCTTTGACTTCAAATTAAAATCTGTTTTGGATTAAATAATATCAACTATTATATTTTTCGTTGAGAATTCAATTATTTTGGTTCAAAATTCATGTATTTCTTGAAAATTCAACTATTTTGGTAGAACTTTCAACTAGTTAGTGGAAAAATAACGAACATTTTTGTTAAAAATTCGACTCTTCCGTTAAAAAGTCTTCTTTTTGGTTTGAAAATTCATATCTTTTGGTCAAAAAAATTCTGTAGAGGGTTCAGTTATTTTGTTGAAAGTTTTCTTTTCTGGTTGAAAATTTAACTACTTGGTTAAAACTTGAACTACTTCATTTAAAATTCAGTTGTTTGATTGAACATTTATAATTTTCGTTCAAAATTCAAATATTCAAATATTTTCAAATATTTTGGTAGACAATTCAATTATTTGATTGGAAATTAACCTTCTTGTTGGAAATTTAACTCTATTGTTGAAAATTCGTCTTTTTGGTTTGAAAATTATACAAAAATCAACACTTTGGTTGAAAATTAACTTTTTGTAGAAAATTAATATTTTCGGTATGAAAATTCAACCATTTACTTGAAAATTATGTATTTTATTTAAAAATTAAAATATTTTTGTAGAAAGTCCAACTGCTTGGTTGAAAAGCACCTTTTTTTGCAAATTGGCTCAATATTAATAAAATTATCTTTTAGCTTGAAAATTCAACTCTTTTTTGTTCAAAAGTGTTCTTTTTAGTTTGAAAATTCATTTCTTCCGGTAAAAAAATTGCATATTTTTTTGACAAATACACAACTGTTTGGCTGAAAAATGTAACGGAAATTTTTTTTAGTTCGTTAAAAAGTCATCTATTTTGTTGAAAGTGCAACATTTTTGCTTGATATGTTAGGAATTTAAAGTGGTTTTGATTAAATCATACAAAATGCGTTTTGTCCGAAATTTGAAACATTTTAGTATTTTTCAGCTATTTATCAGTTAAAAGTTATGATATGCATAGTATCGTGAAACGAGGAAATATAATTGCCAAAATTAAATACGTGAGTCGTGATGTTAACTTAAAATTCAATATAAAAAATCATTATTAATTTGAATTTAAATTCAAATTTTAGTCTATTAATTTGAATTTTAGCCTAGATATATACTGTTGAAATATATTGTGTATTTTTTATTCACTTTAACTAATGCATATCTCTTTTGAAATTAACCTCTTATGAATTATCATCTTAGTTATTTTGATTTTTAAATTATAAAATCGAGGAAGAGAAAAAAGCAACTTTCTAGGTTACTTGCAATATTGATTTGGAATGGTACCAATGTTTCAATTGAATATTCTAGCAATATTTCTGCAACATTTGTGGACGAATTTATTGCGTGTTAATTTAAAAAGAAGTATTTTGTGATTCAAGAGAATGTGTTTCTGAATATCATACATATATCTTGCGATCAGTTCATTAGCAAATCTGTAGTATTGAATTTAAATGGCATACGTGCTTGGGATTGGAAATTAAACTAATTTATATTTGCAACTGTATGTGCAATGTGCATTTAGTGTAGTGATGACAATGGGTTTAAAGAAACAGTGAATCATTTTAAATAGACAATTTTGGTTTGCAAATGCATCGTTTAAGTACTTAGTGTTTACATACTGATAACTGATTCTGATAACTTGTTGAACGAATAACACTTTTTTAAATCTTCATTATGAATTTTATTTTTTGACCGGAAATTTATTCTTAGATCCTAAGACATATACAAAATTATTTTCACGGTTAAATATTGTTTCTGATGGTTTCACTTTCTTTTGTATTAGTATAATTCCATTTATTTTGAAAATCAGTGATAAATTTTTCAAGATTTCGATCCGTGAATATTTACTAAAATTCCAGTACTTTTTCCCTGATTTCTCAGTAAAAAAAGATTTGTATTTTTTGTATCTGTCACTGGAACTTTAGTATTTTAGTCTACGAAAAGTTAGTCAAAATGGACTGAAATTACAGTGGATTTCCAATGATTCATAGTATTTTTCACTGGTTGCAATCTTGAAACATATGTGACTGATTCATAAATAAAATGCAAATAATTTTTACGAAATATGGTTTGCCGATTTTTATTTTTTCTCCTTTTTTAAATACCTCGTATCATGGATTGCATAATTTGGCACCATTTGGCTTTGATTTCTAATTAGAATAATTAAAACTACATCTTTGTATAAAATTTACCAGGAAACCCGAGTTTTGATTTCCCGATATATTTTGTAAAAATATCAATAACTCGCGAAATAATAAATATGTTCTAAATGTTCTTGATTTCATTTTTTGCCTCGTTTTTATCATATAATTTTATTAGTTTATTTCAAACCGTAATTTTTTCTCGCTTTTACCAACCTTGATAACTTCAATCATTCCAAGTGACAATTTAAATGATTCCTAAATAATTTTGCAATGATATCATTGAAAGTTTGAAATGTCTTTTTAGGGTTCAAAGAAATTGTATTCCTAACAAAATTCCAATTTTTGTTTTCATCGGAAATTTTTTGTTGCTTAATGATGAGTTAATTCTAACTCAATATTTATATTTTAATTTTATATTGAATGTAAAAATTTGTTAGTTCAAGAATGTATTAAAAAGATGTGTAAAAATATGTTTAATAAAGAGGCTTTTCTAAAAATGCCCAGAAGCTATTCTGCACATAGAATTACTAGCCAGTAGTAGTTTATTTCATATACTCGTAAATTTAATTTTACCCTAAAAGGAAAAAATTTAAATGATTTTTTTCCAGTGTTGCAAATTAGTAAAAAATGTTTAATTTATTTACATGCTTTTAAAGAAATTATAATATTATTTTTAAAAAATGTCCAACTTTGACTTTAAAACCGGAAAATGAGAATTTTCCACCAGTAAGTCGATTTTCAATCAAGACATATGATTTTTCAACGGAATAGTGGAATTTTCAACTAAAAAGGATAATTTTTAAGCAAATATTTTAATTTTATATCATATTGTTGAATTTTCAAGCCAAAAAGAAGAATTTTATGCAAAACAACTTCATTTTCAAACTGAAAATGTGAATTTTCAACCAAAATTTGTAGTTGAGAAAATTATTTTTTAACCAATCAGAAAGCGAATATTCAACAAAATAGTTAAGATTTCAACCAAAGAGATGAATCTTCAACCAAAAGAACAACATTTTTTACAAAAAAGTTCAACTTCAAACCAAGTAGTTGATTTTTCAACAACAAAAAAATGAATTCTCAGCGAAAGATATAACAGTTAATAATTCAACCAAAAATATTTTTATTTTAAATCAAAAATAATGTCATTAAACCATAAAAGATGAATTTTCAATAAAATAGTAGAATCCTCAACTAAAACAGATTAATTTTCAACCAAGCAGTTGCATTGTTAACCAAAAAGGACGAACTTTCAACAAAATACATGAATTTTTAAGCAGAAAATATCAATTTTTCACACATAAAATGGAACAGTTCGGCAAAATATTTGAATTTTCAACCAAAGAGTTGAATTTTCAACTAAAATAATGAACCTTAAAAAAATTGAATTTTCAAGAAAACAGTCTAACATTGAACCAAATAGTTGAATTTCCAACCAAAAAGTTGATTTTTTAACCAAGAAAATTTATTTTGTTCCAAAAAAGACAAATTATGAAACAAATTATATGAATTTTTAAACAATTATTCGAATTTTTAACTAGAAAAGATAAATTTTCAGCCAAACACTTGAATTTTTCACTAAAGAAGATGAATTTTCAACCAAAAAAAGGTTAGCTTTTTACCAAGAATGTATATAATGATTATAAATTGTCAAAATTAAAAACTCTTCAATTTAAGAAATTTACAATTAATTACAAGGAAGGACAATTGAAAAATCTTGAATTTTAAAGATTGGTATATAAAATTTCTTAAATTTTCATGATTTTCAAAATCAAAACTCAAGTTTTCAATTCTAAATCTTCCTAAATAATGATTTCTAAATAATTTTGCAATAATATCATTGAAAATTTTAAATGTTTTTTATGGTTCATAGAAATTATTTATCATTTTCTAATTAATAATATTTTAATAATAAGATAAATAATAATAATAAGATCAATTTTCCACAAAAAATGGAATAGTTCAGCAAAATATTTGAATTTTCAACCAACAATTAATTATCAAGGAATGACAATTGAAAAATCTTGAATTTTAAAGATTGTTAAATAAACATTCTTAAATTTTGCAATGATATAATTGAAATTTGAAATGTTTTTTAGGGTTCATAGAAATTAACAAAAATATTTGAAAAATAGCTGGATTCACATTTAAGCGAAAAAACGATAAAAAGGGAAATTGTATTGAAAATAGGGGGAAAAATAAAAATTCTTGAAAAAATGGGGAAAAGAGGGTAATCGGCGAAAGAGTGTGAAGTCTGAAATGTGAAAGTGTTTTTCAAATTTATTAAGTTATTATTTAACTGTACCGTTGCAGGACCATCTTTCGCAAAATTTGCAAACTTTGTTCAACTTTTTCATCCGGTAACGTACTAAACAATGTTCTCAAATGAAAAAATGTATACATAATTCAATTAAAAAATTAAAATAGACTCTTTATTTCCAAAAACATCAAAATTGAAGAATTTATATCAAATAAAAATTCTTAAATTTTACGATTTTTTAAAACTTTCATTTAATTTTGATTGTAAATTGTCAAAATTAAAAGCTCTTTAAATTTAAAGATTACCAATTAATTTTAATTAGTTATAATTGAAAACTCTTGGATTTTAATGATTGGTAAATAAAAATTCTTAAATTTTCATGATTTTGAAAATCAAAAGTCAAGTTTTCAATTTTAAATCTTCCAAATTGAAGAAATTTCGAATGTAAAACATAAAAATTACAGAATGTTTAATTGTAAATCTTAAAGCTTTCATAATTTCTAACTGTAAATTGTCAAAGTTAAAAGATCTTCAATTTAAAATTTGGATGATTCTCAATTTCTCATACTAGTATATAGTATAAAATAGTTTTAACTCATCATGCATTCTTCGATTGACGGTTATATGAAATTACATTTATAATTTGTACTTAAACATAGGAGGGGGGTCACAGAAATTTCAAAAATGTTTTCAAGGAGATGGTGAGTCAAAGGTCACTGAAAATAGCGTCACCTAATATAAGGACGAGCCCTTTGAAAAAATGATATTTTGAAAAATATGTAAAAATAATAAATAAAAAAAAAGTTTTTCGAAAATCTAAGATCTACTTATCTCACTTCAACCTGCAAGAACACTTAATTTTAGTATCTAATAAATATTGAATGTAAAAAAGGCCTAAATGAGCCCTCCAACAGCGGAAACATGGGTGCCGACAGATCGAAGTGAGCATATACATATGTATATATAAACTGTTATTTGGTTGACAGTTGACAGGATACAGAACCGAGCAATTTCCTCGTGCTTCTGGTAAATACTTGTATGTATATGATATGGCTAGAAACGAGTCAGATGGTGCCTACGATTGTCTTTGATAATTGGCATAATTGCAGTAAAATGCGCACCTATATGTACGTCAGGTACATATGCAGAGTGCGTGCGTACTGGCCGCAAATTCTTCGCTACTTTCCACATAATTGTTTGACGCGGGGAAGCAAATTGCTCACAAGTTACAACTTACATCCAGATTACAGAGACACGTTCCAACTTATACCAACGGGGGAATATAGCCAGCTTATCGTTAACACATCGTGTTGGTTCTGACGAAGTAATGGCGCCGGAGAAGTGCAGATTTTTCGATAAAAGTTGGTGCTTTCGTGCAGAACAATGAACGACCTCGTTCCGCGTTTAGAAATATGAAAAACCTTACAGTACCGATCGACCTAGTCATTCGATGTTCCCAAACATGTTTTCCCCTATAATACTAACAAAAATTAATGAATCGCATCATTTTTTAAATTTTATACTAGGATAATCAGTATAATTGTTGGCCACCCTCCAATGATTGGCCACCTCATTTAAATATGTTTATTAGGGTGGTCCAAACAAATTATTTTTTTGATTTTTTAAAGTCTCACCCCCGCATTTTGTGTCTTTTGGTGAAAAAAGTGTCCTAAGTTTTTGAGATTTAAAAAAAAAATTTAGAGGTAGGGCATGGCCTTTAAAGTACCCCAAAGTGTTGAAAATTCAGTTAGTCCTTGAATTTTAAACAGAATCATAACAATTTTACAACGATGATGTAAAACTACCATGTGAGCAGTACAAGCCTGACAACATTTTTAAAAATTGAATTTACCCCTAACTTTGCTAAAACTCACCCCTTAAGACATTAAAAAGTAATTTTTAAGTATCCTCTCTGAATTTTATGAAAGTAAAATGAAAATTTAAGTGGAAAATTATATAAAAAAATTTATTATACGAATATGAAAAGCATTGCCCTTAAAATAAACATTTTTGCCCTTTCCACATTTTCTTTCTTTAAAACTGATTATTACAAATATTTAATATACATTTCTTTATATTGAAAGAAAAAGTTTTAAAGAAAGAAAATGTAATTTTTTATGGATTATTAAGAGTGAAAAGGTGAAAAATGTTTCTTTTAAGGGCAGTATTTTTTTCATATATGTATAATAATTTTTTTTACACAATTTGTCACTTAAAATTTATCATCGTTTTAAAGTTTTTGCAATTATTTTTGAAATTGAAGGATTTAATGAATTTGTCACGCTTTGGTGTACTTTAAAGGCAGTGCCACCTACCTCTAAACATTTTTTGTTAAATCTCAAAAAAATAGGCATTTTTTTTCAAAAAAAGACACAAAAAGAAGGGATGAGACTTTACAAAATCAGAAAAATAATTTTTTTTGACAACCCTAATGTTTATATGAAAGAATACTCATAAATAAAACTACTAATAAATAGTGCAGGATGAAGCGCAAACCATTTCGCAACTGGGACAATGATTGGCCACCAGGGTGGTTCAAACGTAATTTGTTCACTTCAGAAGATTTAGAATTGAAAACATGACTTTCGATTTCCGAAATCATCCAAATTAAAAAATTTTCATTTACACATCTTTAAAATTTAAGAGTTTTCAATAGTAACTCTTCAGAAATGTTGAATTTTGAATTGTCAATCTTTAAAATTGAAGACCTTTAATTTTGACAATTTACCATTAAAAATTGTCCACGTTTTAAGATTTACAATTATAAATTTTGTCATTTTTATGTTTTACATTCGAAATTTCTTCAATTTGGAAGATTTCGAATTAAAAAATTGACTTTTGATTTTCAAAATCATGAAAATTTAAGTATTTTTATTTACCAATCTTTAAAATTCAAGATTTTTCAATTGTCATTCCTTGTAATTAATTGTAAATTTTTCAAATTCAAGAGCTTTTAATTTTGACAATTTATAATCAGGAAATTTGCAAATTTAAAAAAATTGTAAAATTGATGCATTTTTATTTGATAGAAATTCTTAAATTTTGATATTTTTGTATATAAAGAGACCACTTTTTAGTTCCAAATCTTCCAAAATTAAAGAAATTTCAAATGTAAAGCCTTACAATTACAGAATATTTAATGGTCTAATACTAAGAAGTAGTGCAGGTTGAAGCGCAAACCATTCCGCAACTATGACAATGATTGGCCATTAGGGTGGTCCAAAAATGCATTAATTTTTTTTTCTGATTTCCATGCATATTGCCCCGAAATTTGTACGAATCCACAAAAAAATGCGTTTTTATTTCTTAAATTATATTTAGAGGCTCCGCAAACCCCATGAAGTTTAACACGTATTTCCCATAAAAAGGACGTTTTTGTAAATTTTATTCAGAATCGTCAATATTAGGTGAATTGAATTGAAACTCCACGTTTCTCTTCACAATTAGCTACAGAATACAAAAGAATAATTACTTTTTGAGTATCACTCCCACAAGTCTTTTTTATAGGGTCCCAAAAAAACCCATTAGTGAAAAATTGGAATTTGCGAGTTTTTGGCACTAATTATGACCTTTTTGCCGAATTTTTCAACTTATTTTCAACTTTTCAGTTAGAGCGAGTCAATAATCAATTAAATTTCAAAGAAATAATAGTTTACACAATTAATTATTATTTATAATAATATTCTCTTAGAATAATTCTAGAAAGTTGCAGTTTTTTTTAATTTTCCACCTTTTGTCAACTTTTTAATTAGGGCAAGGCCAAATATAACAAACATAATTGTTTGAATAAATTATCATTGTTTATAATAATTTTCTGCTATAGTTATACTAGATAGTTGTGTTTTTTTCTGAAATTTTACACTTTTGTCAACTCTTAAGTTTGAGTGAGTTAATAATTTATTTAAGTTAAGAAACATAATTGTTCAAACAATTTATTTTGATTTTTAAGTATATTCTCTTTAAATAATGCTAAAAAGTCCAGACATAATTTTAAGGTTATAATACTATTATCGAGAGTCCTTAACCACCAAATTGAATTAAAATACAAAAGGTTTTACTTAAAACTATCTTAACTATTAAAGAAATAATAATTTCTTTCATTTCAGCTTCGTGCAGTCTAGGGCGTTTAAATGCCACAGTAAGTAAATCCGGTGAAGCTGAAATAAAATAAATAATTATTTCTTTAATAATTACGATAGACTTAACTAGAAAGTTTGTATTTTAATTGAATTTGGTGATTAAAAATACACGATGAAAGTTTTCCAACCTTAAAATGGTGTCAGCATATTGATAAATTTGTGGCCAATGATTGTCCTCATGAATTATGCGGAAACAATGGTTGGCCACAATATCTGAAAAGCAAATGACTGATATCTTTGCAAAAATGCATTCAAAATTGCTTAAACGTTTTATAGACTATGTACTTATTGCTTTGCCACTTATTTTACGAATAATAAGTGGAAATAATGTCAAAAAATGTTTGACACTGGTCAATCATTATACAATTTAGAGGTCAATCACTGTGCTTTCAAACTCACTAATCTGCATAACCCGATGTGGCCAATGACAAAATTTGTATAAAATCGATATGTGTATTTTAGAATTTCAATCGCCGCCTATAGTGTTTTTTACAATTTGTTGACTGGAAAAATTTCTTAAGTGGCCAATCATTGTATTGATTACTTTAGCGAAAATAGCGTGCTAGGCGCGTTTATTACAAGTTTCGTAGTTTGATTGCCTATCTATAAAATTCAAATATATGCTTAAATTGAAATTATTATAAAATATAATTAATAATCATAAATTACAATAAATATTAAAACAGCTACATCGGCTTATACACAATTTAATTTTAATTTTAATCGGCTTTCAGGAATTTGTAACTTTCATTTAGATATCAGATTTTTCCCAGAGGGAATTAGAAGTAAAGAAAAAAATTAAGAAATTAATGTGGGATTTTATATTTTACCCCATAATAAGATGTTTTTTTTAGAAATGGGTCTGATTTACTCTGCAGTTTTTAATGTGTATAATTTAAAATGGTGTAGTTTTTAGTTTTTTTAAAAATTATAATATAATTTTCAAGGTTTACAACTAAAAACTCTTCAATATTTAAAATTTATATATACAAATTCTCAAATTCGGATAATGTTCGAGATCAAAAAATGAGTTTTCAATTCTAGATCCTCCAAATTGAAGAAATTTCGAATATGAAGCATAACAATTAAAAAAGTCCAAAAAATGTTTCAGATTACATACCTTTAGAATATAAATCTTGAAAATAACAAATTCAAATTTAAAATGTTCAAAATTGAAGTGTTTTTAATTTGTACTATTTACAATTTTTTATTTCTGTAATTTTGATGCTTTACGTTCGAAATTTATGACTAAAGACATGAATTTTCAACCAAATAGTTTTATTCTCAACCAAAAAAGGTGAATTTGCTACCAAATAGTTGAATTTTTAACTAAAAAAGATGAAATTTTAACACAAAATGGATTGGTTAAATTTTCAGTTAAAAAAATTAGATTTCAACCAAAAATGAAACGAATTTTTAACAAAATAGTTGCATTTTTTACCCAAAAAGATGAATTTTTCAACAAACCAGTTATATTTGCAACAAAATAATTAAATTTTTAACAAAATATTAAAATTCTCAACCAATCGAGATGAATAACCAAGAATATAATAACAGATATTTCAAACAAACAAAAATTACCTTCAACCAAAAGTAGTTGGATTTTTTATTGGGTTCTATCAATTCAGTTGACATTGATGCGAAAAAAAGAAAAAGGGGGAAGTTTCTTAAAAATAGGGGGGTAAAGGGGAAAAGAGGGGATAAAAGTGGAAACGTAGTTTATGGATGGTCCCTAAGCTCTAAATCACCATGTACTAATACTATCATCTGGAAATGATTTTTTGGTAGCAATTTCAATTATAGAAAATTAGTAACTGATGAGATAGTCGATAAATTGACTGAGTATTTAATTAAATTTTCAGAGGGTTATTCGGGAACAATATCGGACAAAATGTAAAGGTCTCCCAGAAGTCCCAATGTGTATCCTGCATACGAATCAGCAAGATCATCCTTGCACGTATCATAAACATTTAAATCTGGCATTAGACTGCCGATTCAGGCAATTATAGGGGACCCGAATGCGCCATAAATATTATGGTCCTGCGCAACTGCAGACACCAAGCATTACCGACCTACGAATTATCATTGCAATTTTTTTTTAAACTACCATGCCGCCGTATCCGTGACACCCGATTATGCTTTGATACTTTGTATGTATCACTAAGATAAGACACGCACATCTAACTCAATCTTATTTCTTCATTATATTATGGCTTTAGTACCCAGAAAGATTATCCTTTAAGTTTCAACTTTCACCAGAATAATTTAATATAATATGTAGCATATTTAACTTGTTTATTCAATCATTTATTTTTAGAGATCATTCGGTGGGAAATTATTGGTCAGTAATTTTATTTCAGAACAAGATTGAGATGTAAAATCATAAAAATGTATGATACAGCATGAGGGCGTATCGAAAAAAAAGTTTTTATTCGTAGTTCTAAAAGGGATGAAAACTTTCTTTTGGGAGTCAAAAATACTCCTCTAAAGTTTCCTTATGAAAAAATTCCTTCTATCTCCGCATCGTAGGTCTACGATGCGGAGACAGAAAGTTTTTTAAAACACTTTTCACATTTTTCACACCTTTCACACATTTCACACTTTTTACACTTTTCACACATTTCTCACTTTTCACACTTTTACACACTTCTTATTAAAAGACCAAAAATGTTATTGACGAGATGTGAGTTACCAGAAGAAAAGTTCACAGCAAGTGAATTCATGCCTTTATATGTCATGGACATATTTTTGACCCTACCTAAACCACCTTGGAAATTCAACAAATTTTAAAATCATCCTTTTACCTATTTTTTATACAGTTATATCAATTTTCTCGATTATTTGGCAATTCTTCAGTCTCTGCATCGTAGATCTATGATGCGGAAACGGAAGAACTCACTTCCCCTCATTTTCCCTCATTTTTCACCACATTTCCCCTAGTTCCCCTACCCTCACTTTCCCTACTCCCCTTCCCCTCATATCCCCTACTTAACAACCTCCAACTTCCCCTCCGCTTATTTCCCCTCCCTCATTTCCCATATACTTTCTCTGCCTCATTTCCCCTACTTTCTTTTTCCCTCATTTCTCCTCATTGCCCCCAATGCACAACCCCTCATTTCCCCTTTTTTCTCCTCCTTGGAAAAAAGTACGACAGACGGACGGACATCCGACCGAAAATATAAGGTTTTCTGCCCGGGGCTACAAAAATCTAAAAATCCAGATATTCAGACTTGATATCATAATTTTTTTCGTGAATTTATTTAAATGTCATTAAAAAATTATGTAAGACGATGAAGGGGGAGGGGGGTGAATTTTGCAGTTTCTTATGAATTAACGAAGTTGTTCTACCAAGTAGTTGAATTTTCAACCAAAAAATATGAATTCTCAAACAAAAATGTAATAGTTGATATTTACATTAAGAATTTTTCATTTTCAACAAAACAGTTGAATTTTTAAAAATAAAAGAAGATTTCTATCAAAAGAGATTAATTGTCAAATAAAAAAAAAGGAAATTATAATAAGAGTTGAACTATCAACCGAGAAAATTAATTTTTTACCGAAAAAGACGAATTTTCTATAAAATACATTTATTTTTAACCAAATAGTTGAATTTTCAACCAAGAAGATTAATTTTCTAGAAAACAGTTGAATTTTCAGACCGAAGATACGAATTTTCAACAAGGAAGTTAATTTTTAAACAAGTAGTTGAATTTTAAAACCAAATAGTTAAATTTTTAGTAAAAAAGAATCTTTTTTACCAAATAAATGAATCTTCAACAAAGTATTTACATTTTTAACCAAAGAGATGAATTTCAAACTAAAATGATAAATCTTCAACAACAAAAATGTATTTTTAAGAAAGTAGTTCAACTTTCAATCAAGGAGTTGAATTTTAACCTAAACGACGAATTTTCAACAAAATATATTTAAAACCTCTACTGAATCAGATTACTTTTCAAGCAAAATGTTCCATTTTTAAACAGAAAAATTGATTTTCTATCAAAAAACACGTATTTAAACAAAAAAAATGAATTATAAACAAAATGGTAGAAGGCTCAACCCAAACATGTGAATTTTCAACAAAAAAGTCAATTTTTCACCGAAATAGATTAATTTTTAACCAGCCAGTTGTATTTTTAACCAAAAAAGATCAAATATCTACAAAAAAAATATGAATTTGCACAGAATTTTCAACAAAGCAATTTAAATTTCAACAAAAAAGGATGAGTTTTTAACAAAATTGTTGCATTTTCAACCAAAATGGATTAGTTAAATTTTTAGTTAATACAGTAATTTTTAAACAAAATAATGAATTTTCAACAAAATAGTTGAATTTTTAACCCGCAAATGTGAATTGTTAACAAAAAATATCATTTTTAACCGAAACAGATTAATTGTTAACTAAAAAGATAACATTTCTGCAAGAAGAGATGATTTTTTAACCGAAAAAAAAATTTATTTACGAGAGAAACAAAATGACAATCATATTGTTGGCTTTTGAAGCCAAGACGATGAATTTTCAACAAAACAATTAAGTTTTCAACCAAAAAGGATGAGTTTTTCATAAAATTATTGAATTTTTAACAATATAGTTGAAATTTTCACCCGAAAATGTGTATTTTCAACAAAAAAGTTAATTTTTATCCGAAACAGATTAATTTTTAACCAGGCAGTTGAATTATTAACCAAAAAAGATTAAATTTCTACAAAAATAAAAAAATTTTCAACAAAATAGTTGAATTTTTGACCCGAAAATGTGAATTGTTAACAAAAATATAATTTTTAACCGAAACAGATTAATTGTTAACCAAAAAGATGAAATTTCTGCAAAAAGAGATGAATTTTTAACCGAAAAAATTTTTTTAGTCAAGAGAGAAACAAAATAAAGAACATATTGTTGGATTTTCAAGCCAAGACGATGAATTTTTAACAAAACAATTAAGTTTTCAACCAAAAAGAATGAGTTTTTCATAAAATTATTGAATTTTTAACAAAATAGTTGAATTTTCCACCCAAAAATGTGAATTTTCAACAAAAAAGTTAATTTTCATACGAAACAGATTAATTTTTAACCAGGCAGTTGAATTAATAACCAAAGAAAATTAAATTTCCACAAAAAGAAATGAATTTTCAACTAAAAAAAAAATTGTAGTCGAGAGAGAAACACAATGATAATCATATTGTTGAATTGTTCAGCCAAAAAGACGAATTTTCAACAATTTTCAACCTAAACGGATAAGTTTGATTTTTTTTTCTTATTCTCAATGAAATATTTGAATTGTCAACTAAAAATGGAGTCGTTAAATTTTTAGTTGATAATTTAATTTTTAACAAAAAAAAAACGAATTTTCAACAAAATAGTTGAATTTTCGACCCCTAAATGTGATTTTTTAACAAAAAATATCATTTTTAACTGAATCAGATTAACTTTTAAGCAAAAAGATGAAATTTCTACAAAAAGCGATGAATTTTCAACAAAAAAAAGTTTTTAGTTAAAAGAGAAACAATATGACAATCATATATTTTCAAGCATAATTTGTGGATGACCCTTTTTTTATTTTTTCATTTATGAATTTATGAATATTAGGTTTAATAATAATACTAATATTTAATTACTAGACACTACTAATATTATCAGATAAATTACAGGCTTAAAAATGACTTAAGTAAGAAGTGGTTTTGATCACGTACGCCCTCCCATATAAGATATAGCATAGAAAAATAGTTGACCCCCTTCCCCAAAAAAGATATTACATAATTTATGCACGGCCCCTAATTAAGAAACTGACATTAAATATACAAATTAAATCCAAAAAGAATTGAATTAAAAAAAAAACTCGTTATTAAAATCCAATTGACATCCACTTATCGAAAGATGGGTTACAACGCGCAAATAAATAGTACATAAAAGTTCCGCGCGCTGCAGGTGTAATAATTCACATATTTTTATGCGAGCGTTGATACAGCTAATATTTTACGTTTATGACCCGGGAGCCATAATAACATCAAAACATCCACTTGTTGATACCATTTATTACCTGTGTGTGAAATTTTACGCGTCCACAAGTACTAAAGTACTTATATAGTACTTATACATATTTTTTCTTAGTTTCTTATTCTTCTCTCGGTGCCTATCGGTGTGAATGATCGATATGGAATATAGCAATGCCTCCCATAGAGTGTACAACTGCTAATGAAAATTTACATACAACTGTTTATGCGACGACGCGCATTTTAGTAAAAGTAATATTCCCGCAAAAAGGTTTTCCCTGAGAATGCTTAACGTCTGTGCTGTGAAATAATTGCACGTTGACAGCCGAGGCGTGTAAGCAAATTGCATGCTGAAAAAAATTGTATTCTTGCTAGAATTGATTGCTTCTCTTTGTTTTCTTTGTTCTCGCTTTGATTTTCACAAGTTAACTTTACGGCTTTTATGGTCATAAATATTTGATGACACTTACTATGTGTGGTATAAAAAATTCTTGAGCTTCGTTAATAACATCTACAGTACCAGATTAAGCATACGGCCGATATAGGCAATGGCCTATTTTCAATACACTGGAATTAAAATTTATTTTATTATTTTGTTCAAAATTCAACAATTTTGTATAAAAGTTATTCTTTTTGATTGAAAATTCAACTGTTTTTTTGAAAATTCGTCTTTTTGGGTTGAACATTCATTTATTTTGGTAGAAGCATTTTTTTTATTACAAATCTCAACTGTTTTGTTGACAATTGGTCTTTTTCTGGTTGAATTCAGATGTCTTCGAATTAAAATATTTTGTTGTTGTTGAAATATCAACTATTATATTTTTCGCTCAGAATTCATCTTCTTCAGTTGAAAATTTAACAATGTGGTTGAAAATTTCTGTATTTCTTTCAAAATTAATCTTTTTTGGTAGAAAATTAATCTTGTTTGAAAATTTATCTTATTGATTGAAAACTCATTTTAGACCTTTATTGGTAGAAAATTAATCTTCTTGGTTAAAAATTTATGTTTTTGGTTGAAAATTTAGTTCTTCGATTGAAAATAATTTTTTTTTATTGAATATTAATTTTTTTTACTGAAAATGTAACTATTAAATTTTGTGTCGGAAATTTATTCATCTAAATTCAACTGTTTTGTTTAAAATTCGTTTTTTTTGTTGTTGAAAATTCAATTGAAAATTAATCTCGCTGTTTCAAGCTTTATCTTATTGATTGGAAACTCATTTCTTTAATCTTAGTCAGAAATATAACTATTAGGTTGAAAATTTCTTTCAACATTCAAATATTTGTTTGAAAATTCATTGATTTTGTTAGAAATTATTCCTCATTGGTGGAAAATTAATATTCTTGGTTAAAAATTAATCTTTTTGGTTGAAAATTTATTCCTTTGGAAATTAGTTTTCTTTATTGACTATTATTTTTATTGCTGAAAATTTAACTATTAAATTTGTTGCCGAAAATTTATCTTTTTTTGATAGAAATTTAATCTTCTCGGTTGAAAATTCATCTGTTTCTCTGAAAATTAAACTTTTCTGTTTTAGGTTCAAAATTTATCTGTTTTGGATGAAAATTCAAAATTCGTATTCGTAGAAAAAGTAGTAATGAGCCTAGTTTTCTAACCAAATTTGAAATTTCAACAAAATAGTTGAATTTTATTCATTTTTTCGGATAAAAATTTAGTTGTTTGGTTGAAAATTGACCTATTTTATTAAACATTCGTTTTTTTTTGTTGAAAATTTATTTTTCTTACTGCAAAATTGGTTATTTTATTTTTGGTTGAAAGTTTATCTTTTTTAGTTGAAAATTCACGTATTTTGTTAAAAATTTGTCTTCTTTGGTAGAAAATTAATCTTTTGGGTTAAAAGTTGAATTATTCAGTTAAAAATTATTTTTTTTGGTTAAAGATACAAAATTTTAGTTAAACCTTCACTTCAGTGATTGAACATGGAACTAATCCTTTTTTTATCAAAAAATGTTCTTTTTTGATAAGAATTTAATCTTCTCAATCAAAATTTCAACTTTTTTGTTGAAATTTCGTCTTTTTGGGTTGAAAATTCATCTTTTTTTTTGATCAATTCCATTATTTGTGGATTCAAATTAAAATCATTTTTGGTTGAAATATAAACTATTACATTTTTTGTCAAGAATTCATCTATTTTTGTCGTAAATTCAACTATTTAATTAAAAGTAGAAATATTATGTTAAAAATTCATTTTTTTGTTGATGATTCATCATTTTTGTTTAAAAATCCTTTCTTTTGTTCAAAATTCAACTATTTAATTAAAAGTAGAAATATTATGTTAAAAATTCATTTTTTTAATCATGATTCATCATTTTAGTTAAAAAATACTTTCTTATTGTTAAAAATTCAACTATTTTGTTATGTACTGTTTGGAAAATTAATCTTTTTTATAGGATATTAATCTTTTTGGTTGAAACTTTATCTTTTTGGTTGAAAACTCATTTCTCTGGTTGAGAACTTAACGACTAGGATGAAAATTTCTTTAGAAATTCAAACATTTGTTTGAAAATTTATGTATTTTCTTAGAAATTATTTTTTATTGGTAGAAAATTAATTTTCTTGGTTTAAAATGTAATCTTCTTGATTGAAAATTCATCTATTTGGCTGAAAATTGAATAAATTTCGTTAAAAAATTTGTTTACCAGTTGAAAATTAATTTTTTTTACTGAAAAATGTCAAATTTCCACCAATAATGGAATAGTTAAATTTTCATCATAAAAATTTATTTTCAATTAAAAGTAGACCAATTTTCAACAAAAACGTTAAATCTTCAACCAAGTAGTCGAATTTTCAACCAAAAGAGATGAATTCTCATTAAAAAGTTGGGCAAGTCGATTACAAATTTTCAAATTTTTAAAGTTTTTATGTATGGAAAACAGTTTTTTCCCCAATGTTTTTGTTTGGGTAAAGTGTATGGACGAAAATAACCTAAGACGGAAAAAAATTAGGACAAACATTTTTTTGTCGAAATGTTATATTTCAAAAAATGACAAAAATTGCAATTTTGTTAATTTGTACCTAAGGATGCAAAAAAAGTTTTTCCTTTTTCAATATTTTTATTCTCATTTTAATGAATAAAGTAATAAAGTAATAAATATATTTTAAAAAATCGCAAAATATGCAATTTTGATAATTTGTGCTAAAAGTTGCAAAAAAAATTTTTATTTTTTTTTATTTTCTAATTTTGATGCTCTTTTGAATAAAGTAAGGAAACACGTAAAAAACGAAAAACGTTTTTTTCGGCAACTTAGGTACAATTTAACAAACTTGCACTTTTCGTCATTTTTTGAAATATTATATTTCGAAGAAAACATTTTTTAAAACTTTTTTCCCATCTAAGGTTATTTACTTCCATAAAATTAACCCAAAAAAATGGAAAAGAATTTTTTTCCATGAACAAAAAATTTCAAAAATTAAAACTTTAATAATTTTCCAACGACGTGCTAATGGTGAGAATTTTTTTTGAATTTGCTCGTAATGCCACAATGAAACTTTTCAGCGCTATTAACAATGAATCTAATCATTTAGAATTTTTTCGGCCCACTAATTATAACTTGCTCTTTATTCGTCTTGTTTAAGAAGTAGAATTATTTTGTTTATGAGTTTTGAGAACAGAATGAAATATAATAATAATTGATGGAGCAACATTTTTTTCTCTGGAAAGCAATAAATTTACAGCTATTGCTTCACGCTCAGTGGGTTCACCTTTTCAATTACATTACACTGACTTTCTATGAGAATTAGACACGAAAGTCCACTCTGTTGCCTTCGTCTTTCCGACAATTGGAATTTTCTTAACCTCCCTGAAACAATTGAAAATGTAAGAAAAATTATTTCTTTAAGAATATTCCACTAAAAATAATTTAGAGAATCAGATAATATGATAATGTGCAGTATCTTTCCAGAAAAGAGTTCCTAGTTCCTTGTTTTAAAGGAAGAAAAGAAGCTAATTCAGGAAATTATGTAATTTCATTCCGCGGATTAGCTATTGGCAAAATTAGAACTTGGAAATTTTCATTCTCTGTTAAATACGAAAAGAGCTTTTATTGTCTTATCGACCTTTCCCTGATCTTAGATATACCTCGAAATGAAAGAAAAATATAATATAATTAATAATACAAATACAAGCTAAAGTTTTTATTTTTATCAATTTGAAAATATAAATTTACAAAAAATACAAAATTACAAAATAATACAACAAAAAATTAAAATACAATGACAATTCAGACAAATCAAATTTTGCATTTGAAATGGTAATTTTTCGAGCTGGAAAATGGAAGGGGGAATTGCTAACGCACCCTATCCCTTTCCCAGCTTTATGATTTTTTTGCGAAAATTGTCAGAATTATTTTATTTGAAAATTTATTATCAAAAAGTCTTTTCTATGAATGCATCAACTTTGAATTATGTTGATGAAAAAAGTTTTTCTATTTGAAACAGATGTTTCAAATATCACAAATGAGTATAACTTCCATACTCTTCAATAAAGTGTATTAATATTACAGGTCAATCGATTCGTCTCGAACCAAGGAATCTTTTATATCCTTGCATCAACTTTGAATTATGCTAAGGAAAAAAGTTTAACTATAAAAAACCGATTTTTAAAATATTATGAAGATCTAAAAAAAGTGCAATAAATATTTTTAGAAATCCTTGGGTCAGTTTCAAGATATTAGTGGTAAAAACAAGCCCTCAAAATTGCATTCAATTTATTGGCAATCTATTATCAGGTTATCTATAAGGAAGCAATAATTAATGAAAATTGATATCTTGACTTCAGAAATAATATAAAATATTTTTGTACAATATATAGACAATAAAACCGTTGCATTTTTGTTAAAAAATGCAAATTTCCGACGAAAAACAATAACCTAACCTAAAATTGTTTAAAACTTAGTTTTAATTTTGAAGTCAAATGCTTATTGCATAGAATAACCGACTTCCGGTGAAAAATGTTTCAATGACCTGAAATGGTTCAAAAATTGTAAAGCTTTTTTCAAATATAGACCCACTTCCGGAGAAAAACACGAGCATAACCTAAAATTGTTCAAAAATTTTTTATCTTGCAAATCCGATGATTTTTTATTAAAAGTACCGATTTTCAATATAAATCATCAATAAAAACCAAAAATTGTGAATTTAATGACTGAATAATGATCCGAAGAATAATGATAATCTGAACAATCTTATGATTTTTTCCATTAAAAATACCGATTTCGAGGAAAAACACTAACAATTTAAAAAAATGATTTCAAATTGTAAATATTTCTTTAAATTTGACTACCTTTGTTAAATATAACCTATTTACGGTGAAAGGCGTTAACATAACCTTAAATTGTTCCAAAATTGTATATCTTCTTTAAAATCTAATGATCTTTTAATAAAAATACCGATTTCCGGGATAAAAAGCCAACATAACATAAAATTTTTTTAAAGTTGTAAATTTTCTTTGATGTTTGAAATATTATTTCTTTCTTATTAAAAATACCAATATTCGCCGAAAAACACTAGCATAACCCAAACTAGTTAAAAGATTCTAAATATTGTTTAAATTATAATGATTTTTGTTTGAAAATGCCAATTTTCAATGTAAAACGCTAACACAATCTAAAATTGTTGAAAATTTACAAATCTTATTTGAAATCTAATGATTTGTTAATAACATTTTTAATTTTCTTTGAAAAAGACTAACACAATCCGAAATTCTTTAAGCTTATACATTTTATTATTTTTAACAATAATGTTTTATAATAACAACCAATAACCAAAACTCATTCAGAATTGTAAATATTCTTCGAAATTGATTGACTTTTGTTTAAAATAATCGATTTTCTGTGAAAGACGTTAATATAACCTGAAACTCTTCAGAAATTATAAATTTTTTTTCGAAATATAACGATTTTTGTTTGAAAATACAACTTTTAGGTGAAACGCACCACTTAAGGTTAATTAATCTAAAGTGGTTGAAAAATTGAAAATATTCTTTGAAATCTAATAATTTTTATTAAAAATGCTAATAATTTCCGACAAAAAATACTAAAATGAAATAAATAAAGCTAACAAAACCGAAAAATGTAATTCGTCGAAAAATGTGCAATTTTTAAAATCTAATAATTTGTGATTAAGACTACCTATTTCCGGTGAAAAAACTAACAAAATCTCAAAATTTTAAAAAATTTAGGTCTTCTTTGAAACTTGATGATTTTACGTTAAAATTTTTTTTTAACATACTAATTTCCAGCAAAAACCACTATAATAAAATATGTATAATATTTACAATAATTTATTAGATAATTTTAAAGTTTTAATTTAAACGCGCATGAGTATTTAAAACCGCAAATGTTTTTTAATTCGCATTCAGTTTTCTCTGATTTTTCTATTTTGTAGATTTAATTTTAAAAATTTGAGATATATAAAAAAATGTTAAGTAATGAAAATCTAGTCAGGTTTTCAACAACAATGATTGCAATATTTTCAAGACATCGTCCAGAGAGGCAAATAAAACGTCCGTTGACAAATTGATTTTCAGAAGACAATTATTATTCGATTTCAACTTTTTTTTTAAATGAAGGCTGATAAAATTTCGCATCGAACTGTCACGGCCGATTCAAAATTTTTGTGTTTTTTTTGTTTATTTAATAACAAAAAAAAAACATAAAAAAATTTGCCTTTTGAAGTATACCGGTTTTAAAAAAATGCTTTGATTCAATCTAAAATACCTAGAAAACT
The DNA here is from genome assembly GCA_011634705.1 of Andricus grossulariae. Classification (NCBI taxonomy): domain Eukaryota; kingdom Metazoa; phylum Arthropoda; class Insecta; order Hymenoptera; family Cynipidae; genus Andricus; species Andricus grossulariae. Next base: position 21,156,916 of record JAABKJ010000755.1, read on the forward strand.
GAAAGCAACTATCCAAAAAAAATGTCCAATAGCAATGCAAATGTTAAAAAATGTATTGAATTTGGTATAAACAAATAAGTGAATGAAAATGGTTTCGTGGGGATTGGCGGCAATTCGTCACTTGATTCACACTAAATTTGAACAATTTATGAACAATAAGAGTTTTTTAGTTGAATTAATAAAATTTAATAAATATTTTGTTATTTTAAAAGCAATTTTTATGAACAAATATCCATATCAGGTATTTTTGATGGAATAAATAACGTTTTTTCTATGGAATCGATCATATATTACTCAAATATAAAAACTAAGTATCATATTTGGTCACCAAATAAAAGTTAATAATTTTTCAAAGAACCTTAATTGACAAATGCACTATTTGCTATTTTTGGAGGTACAAACTTGATTTTTTCGATGCAAATAACTGTAAATAACTAACTTCTAAATTGTTAAGAACATTTAGCCAGACATCGATGTCTTGGAGACGAACTCAAGACAGCGCCAAGTCGAACTCAAGTCGAAGCATTTTTACTCGGGTTAGGATAATTTCAGCAAAATTCATAATTTGTTGATGAATTTTATGATTTTATCAAAGAAATTTGATAAAAGAATGCTGTATTCGGCTTCAATGCCAGTCCTTTCAATTAAGAACTGCATTATTATTATAGGAACATTCATTATTAGTTCAAAAATGTATAGTTTTTTAAACAAATTGAATGAACGGATGCATTACTCGGGCATCTGTCGACAGATTTTGTTTTCGATGTCAGTCATTTTAATTGGAAACATAGTGATAATTTTAGTAACTTTCATAATTATTTGATAAATTTCATGATTTTTGGAACAAATTTGATTATCAAATGCATTATTCGCGCATCTGTCGACGGAAATTTGTTCTTTTTTTTCTATGTCAGTCCTTTAAATTGGGAATTTCTTGATAATTTTAGTAAAATTCATAATGAGTTGAATAATCGTATGTTTCTCATAACAAATTTATTAGAAAAATGCTTTGTTCAGGCATTCGTTTCGATTTCTTATTAATTTTATTGTTATAATAAGGATGCAGCTTCAATATCGAGTGCACTGTAAAAACTATGGTTCCATTTTAATTGAACATCATTTTTTTAGCGTCCTGTTATAATACTAAATCGTGTTGTTTTAAAGTCATCGTTCGTACTATTTTACTTTGCTAACTTCAGATGGAAAAGTGGTACGTACTGAAAACTAGCCTTGAAATTACACTTTTTTTTTACAGTGTAGAATTACATTTTTCTTCCACTATTTTAATTTTGATGAAATTATTATGGACTTACCAATTAAAAGGACTCACTTTGAAAAACATGCATTTTTATGTGAAATGCCCAAATAATGCATTTTTAAATTCAATTTGTTTGAGGAAAACATCAAATTAATCAACGAATTCTGAATGATCCTGAAATTATCGTCCAAGTCCGAATTTAAATGACTGAAATTGAAAACAACTAGTTTTTGCGTCGATAAATGCCAGAATAATGCATGTGTTTATTATATTCATTCAAAACAATCACAAAATTTATCAAAAAAATTGTAAATTTTGCTGCCAATATCATGAAGTACCTAATTTAAAAAAACTATCATCGAAAAAAACGAGCTTTTCTGTCGACAAATATCTGAATAATGCATTAATTCATTAAATTTGTTCATAATATTAACAAGAATAGTCCTAAGAGAGATTTTCTTCATATTATAATATTATTTTCAGCCAAATTTCCTGCAATATAGCCGAATATGTCCGAAAAGAAAATCTGACGAAGACAAAGCCGAGCGTGTTTTAAATACTTATTTAAATTGTTCTTCCTAATTATTTGTTTTGATTCAGCATTTTTATTTTTAGGTGAAAGTTTCCACATGAAATCAACTTCCTTGTTATAATTTTTGTTTATATGAAAATTTTAGAGTTGACTGAACAGAGATTGTAATAATACTGTAGCTAAATGTTATAATTTCAGTACAAATAAAAATATTGATGCCGACTTATCTGAAATTTTAGGCGAAATAATTGTTCATAAGACGTATAATTTCAGTTCAACTGAAAATATTATTGTTGGTTTATTCAAAAGATCATAATGATTTTGATAGTTTGCAAATAAAAATGATTAAAAAATGATTTTTCTATTTTTAATTTATTTATTTCATTGGAATATTGTTGGTAGGATACATTTTTTCAAACGTTAATTCTCAACTTTAAAATTTTGAAACTCATAGTTTTATTTTAATATAAAAAGTTGTATCATTTTTAAATTGTTCAAAATCATTCCAAGAATACGATTCCGAATTGAATTCCATAATAAAAAAGTAGATCCTCTAAATACATTTTTTTTTTTTTTGTAAATGGGCTCTTATGAACGGTCATCATAGAAACACTGTTATAGTTGTTATTATATGCTATAATAATGTCACTTTTTTTGTCAGTTCTAATATCAGTTTTTTAATTTTTGTGATACTATTGTTTGATGTCATTGAAAACCTGTTTAACTTCCGACTGCAAGTGTGATTTTTGTTTACCGAAACTTTGACTTTGATTTTTTCAGAACAAAGTTTTATGAATTTCCAAATTCAAGAATATATAAATATATAAATAAAATGTCGGGAATTTATCTGGCTATATAGCCATATACCATTTTTTGAAAAGACAATTATTTAAAAAAATGACTGAATGATCATTTCAAACATGTGTAATATATTTTAAATTATAATTATTTAAATAATAAATGCCAAACAAACCAAGAAAATTCTATACATTCTAAGAAGTCAATAGATAAAAATTGTTAACACTTATTTTTTCCTCATGTTATACATTAATGCTGATAGGGGACCTCTAAATATTAACCTTTCGGTTTCTCCTTCTACACATCTTATTCAGGCACTGAAAGATACCAACTTGCGTCTCCCTGGATTTGGTATTTGAAAAATCTTCACTATACTTGGCTAAAAAAACAGGTTGAACTGTTTAAGAACAAATAAACCGTAATTTTTTCTATAAGCGAAAAATTTAATTATGTATTTATCAATAGGTGAATTATTTATTCATTTGTCGAACTCTCGAAAAAAGTTAGCAATAAACAATTCAAAATTAAATTTATTATCACATTTTTCCCCTACTGACTGGCCTGCTCATTCTTTCTAGAATTCTGAACAAGATATTAAGATGCAGAATTATTTGTGAAAAATCATCGCGTTTGACTCGTGGATTAACAAAAAATTACCTTTTTCCTATGTCAAATCAGAGAGTTTCTTAAAAAGATAAATAAGGGGCACCCTAAAAAGTGGCATTTTTTCTAATGTGTACCCACACAAAGAAAGGACTTAGTTGCCACAAAAATATTTCAAAGGTCTTATATCATATTTACATCAGAGAAACAGGAAATATGAAAAAGAGAGAAAAACCAAATATTTTTTATTCTTATCGTAATCCATTTTTACAAAACATGAAAATAAATTGAAATAAATTCTGAACTTTAAATTTTCCAGTGTTTAATTTTATTGAGAAATTTTACATTATTCACATTCATAAACATGTGGAAAGAATCAAAAGACTTGTGTCAGCATGACTATTCAATTTTTAGGTTTATGATGTTTATACAGTTGTGGCACAATACAAAAATTTATGTTTGGATGGTATAGTGCTTCATCATACGTTTTCAGCGTTAAAAAAGAAAGGTCAAGTTTGTAAACCCTATTAAGAATGCTGTCAAAATATAAAAAAATTCATATTTTTAGCCAAACAGCACGTGATACGGAAATAAGTAAAAAGAAAGAATTTTTGCTGCTTCAAAGAGACATACAAAATTTTTCTCAACCATTTTTGATAGGACCTTTCTAAATTGAAATTAGTGAAATTTTACTTGTTACTAGTTAAATTTTATACTGATTAAAATTGGACAAAAAAAGCCACTGAATGAGTAGGTTTCTACTAATAATTAAGTGCGATGTCGTTTGTCAATTATTTTTGTAAACATTTCTACCACAAATTGGTAGAAAACTACTAATTCTCAGTAAAAAAAACTACAAATACCATTAGCAAGCCTTATTAAGTGAATTAGTATCTTTCCACTGTAAATTAGTAGAAAACTACTGATTCAAAGTAGAAATTCTTGATAGTAAATTCAGCTACTTGTACTGAAATTTCCGTACAAATAATCCCTTCTGTCCCACGGCCTATTACCCAAGTAACTGGTAAATGATTTCTTTGCTATAATCGGTTAGTACAGAACATACTAATTTAGATTTAGGGAGTCCTCAGTAAGAATATTTTAATTTATTAAGGGCTGTAGGTATTAATTAAAGGAAGCTTATAGGAATGAGAAACGTGAAAATAAAAAATCTTAATTAAAAGAACACCAGTTTTTGTTATCTTTATTGAAACAAGAAGAAGGAAAACCTGAAAAGAATAATGTGGCATTATTGTGAAACTTATAAATAGTCGACGCCATCTCCACCAGTATTTTTGTATTAATACAAGTTCAGAGTCTCTATATGTACCGAGATTTCGGAATAAATAGTCAAAGTTATCTAGTACTCTTTTTGTGGAAATATATATATTTTTTATGAACTTTTACTAAGTAGAGTCCATTAATCACGTGAAGCTTTTTTTTTCTGGGAATTTTCAGTAGATTTCAATAAATTCATGGGATTTTAGAGGATTTCAGTGATTTCAGATTTAACAAAAATGTTTGAAGAATTTTTAATAGATTTCAATAAATTAGAGGGATTTGAGCAAGAAAAATTGATAAAACTAAAAGTAAAATTTTTCTAATTAATCGAGAAATTCTACAAATTCAATTATATAAAAGTGAGCCACTGAAGATTAGTAGAAAATCACAAATTCCAATATTCGAAATATTCTGTATTTCTATAGTGACAATTACGCCTACTGAACATATATGAATTTATATAGGGTTATATATATATTTTTTAATTAATCAAAATATGTTCCACCGCACAATATAGTATTATCCCGAATTTTCATGTTTCCATGATAGACTTTTTATCCTCAAGAAATAATCTTTGCCTTTTATATTGCCATATCAGCCATAAGTGGAAAGTAGATATCAATTTCAAAAAGTTGAAATGCCATGAATATGAACTAGTATTTATAGAAAGAGGTAGAGATTTTATCAACATAAAAGTGTTTTCCCAAATAAAAAATACCAGAAAATGTTGCACTTCTTTTATTTTTTAAAGGTGTGAACGATGCTAAGATTTTCTGACCAATCGATATAGTGTAGGTTTTCTGTCTGGTGAATAAAATTTGAAAGTATTTAAATCAGTAGGAGAAATTAATGTCAATTTAGGGGCAAGTATTACCCGCAATTTTCATGGTGAAAAAAATGTTACTTTACAATATAGCCCTTGAGTCTCGAATCTATATAATAAAATCAAAACACAGAAATTGGGATTAACTTGATACTGTAACTGTATATAAAATAGAAATAAGAAACTGCTAAATCTCCTATTGTCTTATAGAAAAAAAACGTTTTCGAAAATAAAAAAAATCGGGATTTGGCTGCGCACCCTATGTTTCATCCACAAATTATGTATAAGAGTAATTTTTGAAGTATTATATGTAGATAATCTATCTTATACTTAACTAAAGTCAATATAAATATATATATTTTTATAAAAAATTGTTCATTTTTTATAATCTTGCAAGCGATCTAAGGCATCTAAAGCAAACAGATAAAAATTTCACGAAATGTTATTTCTATATACACAACCTTGCTAGATGATTACTTTCGTAAATAAAAGTTTCATGTATATCTCTAAAGTTGCCGAAGTGATGGAATTAAAAACAATTTTATATTACCAAAAACACTGATGGTTACAAAAATTCACAAATTATATGAATATCATATTCATGTTTAAGCTGATCAAGGTTATGAAATCAAAAAATGAGACCAAGTACGAGTGCTAGAAATTTCTTAGATATATGTGTCCTTTTTTATGATATAATAATAATTTATTATTATTATTTTGCCACATTGACATGTTTATTATTTAAAGAAAATCATAAGTACTTTATAGTGGAATACTTCAGGGGGAGTAGAACTTCAATCAGTCAACTTCAAAAAAATTGTTCAGATTTTGAGTTCTGATTAGAACTCCAAATCTAAACAATTTTTCTTTAATTTCGCAATATTTAAAATGCTGTAACTTTTAGAGGTGTGACTTTTTAAAAGTCATATTTCTGTAGAACTCCAGGACACTTTTGAAAATAAAGGATTATGCAAAAACAAACTACAAATTCGATCGAAAAACCAAAAACACCCTTGCATTCTTCTCCGAAATATCTAGGTGCACATTTCTGGTTTTTGTCAAGAATTTTAAACTTTGCCAAGCAAGTTAAACAAACTAAGCCTTCAATCAAGAAACCGAAAACACCGTTTAATTCCTTCCAGAAATATCCAAGTATCCTTTTTATAAATGCTGCTAACAATTTTTTTACGTTATACGACATAAGCTTACATTCACAACTGTTTTGTTGAAAATAAAATATATTTAAACTTGAAATGTGGTGAGTTTTATATTGAATTAAACGTGGTACTCATGCATTAATTTTACTTGATAGAATTTATTCCCCTATTTCCGTGAAAAATTAATCTATTTCCTCTTTTTTTAGAGCATTTCAGACTGTGATGTCTGTTGAAATATTATGTTTGTGTGTTTTATGTTTTATTTTAGGTGTTTAATTAATGAAATAGGAGAAAAAATGTTAACCTCATCCTGAGGGAGTTTAAGCGTTATGCGATGATCTGTGATGGATACTGGGATGGGTGGAAAATTGTTCAAAATATCGTAAGTTAGTTTTTGAACGGCCCCTTATACACACTTATATATTTTTGAAACCCTCTTTCTCCCTTCGATTTCAAACACTCGTTTTCTGCTTCGATTTGGCCATCATCTCACCCTGGAGATGCGCGAGTTGTGGGTGTTCTTCTTGCCAGGAGCAAGATAACAAGGATCTGGGAGAAGCAAATACACTTGACGGTTTCGTAGTCGTTATAAACATAACTCTAACATTTGGTCTACCAGTAGAAGTGAACGAGTCTAGGTTTGCGAGGTGACTCTTCTAACACATTTCCTCATTCTGTCTCGAGTGGAGTGGTTTCGAGCATGTCGCAACTCGGGTTTTGAAGTAGCACCCTTTTCAGGAAGGGAATAATCACTATTTCTCTCCCTATCGACCTTCCACTTCAAATTGTGCCTTTCTCTTTCTTGGGCTTCTCTTCACTTCACCCCATGATGATCGCTTCAGCTATCTCTTCAGCGTTCAGCACCAGAATCGATAATAATCACTACGACTGGGATTCCAACTAAGGAACGGCTTTGGATGTGATCGAAATGTGAAGCGCCTTAAGTAGCCGCGGAGTCAGCTACCCATTTCGAGGCGTACCACGTGCCAGAAGATTTCATATACTGCATTAAAGTTATCTTCCCACATTACATTTATACACTGGAACGGCTTACGGCGTCTGAGGATATTACTTGTCCTTACCTCAGACATGTTAAGAAACTTCAATTGAGGAAAATGGTCTTTTGATGACAATAATTTAGTGGAAAATATATGCTATGAGAATTTTAAGAGGACTTTTCCTAACGCTTGCACGGAATGTTCACTTTCCGAGGCATGAATAGTGTGCGGGAAGCTGGGGTCGAAAACAGTTCTGAAAAGATTTTTTCTAGGTGCTGCGCTTGCACACTTTGAGCGAGATTACTTTTTAATAGCTGCTTTACTTACTTCTACTGCATCAAAAATTTAAGCAAGATCACTTTTTCTAGCTGTTGTGCCGAAGTGATTCGATTTGAAATGACTTTCCCAGTACTACCGGAACCATAACTTCACTTCATTATAAGTTGACTCTTGACAGACTGATTGTAAGAAGTATATAGTGACCGGACCAACTTGAAGTTATCAGTTAAGATAAATGACTGATTAATTATCAAAAATACCGAAAAAGTACCGTAAATTATCGAGAATGTTGGGAATTTTTAAATACCTGAAATTTTCCGTAATTTATTAATTTTCCATCCGGATAGTTTTGGATTTCTTCAAAAAATGTCTGGATACCTTAAAACATCAGCTCACCATTGGGTCGTTTCTGGCTCGTCTTTGGCTCGCTTGGGGATCGCCTCCAATTCCGTATATCAAACTCAAAATTATATTTCTTCACTGAAATCCCCTTGTCGACTCAGAATTATAATTCTTTCAGAAAATTCATTGTTCTAAGTTAGAGTTGTAATTATTTTGGAAAATTTCCTATTTGAAATGAAAATTATGATTTGTTCACTTTCCTGATCAAACTCAGAAATAGAGCAATAAAATTTATAAAACCGCCTTTAATTTGCATATTAGTAGGTTCGAAAAAAAAAATCTCGGTCACTGGATCATATTTCTGGTCATTTTCAGGTTTTCTCGACATTCCTGCAAAAGGTAGACACCCTGTACATGTATTCAGTTTTAATTATCATATTCTAACGAATTTGGAGAAATTTTGATTTGTGATTAACGCAATTGAGCTTATTTATTCAGCATATTTAATTAATTAGTTATTATTTGAACAGAATAATAATAAAGTGAACGATAGCTCCCAGTGAGAGGTTCTTTGTATTAACAACATAATTTAGATTGTAAAAGGAAAATAATAAATTAAAGAAGAAATTTTTGAATAAGAAGAAGAGGTAGGGAAAGAGTAGGATAGTATAGAGAATGTATGGTAAGCAAGGAAGATTAAACGCTGGAACAAAGTACGTGGGGGAAAAGGGATGCGATTTTAATGCTTAAAACAGCTGCTGAAGTTATAATATTAAAAGATGTATGAGAGAGGCAAGGATGGACAAAGGATGAGGAGTGTATAATTTGTGAAAGTAGATAGTTGAAGGAAGTAAGAAATAAGTATTAGGTGCAAAGGAACTGAAGGTGGGATAAAGAGGATGGAGAGCGTGTATAATTATATGTATGTAAAGGACTTGAAATATTAAATAAGAATTAGAGAGAGAGATCGATAAGAGTGGGAGAATTTGGAAAAACTTGTTGGAAAGGGATTAGAGGTATTAGAGTGTTAAGCAGAAGTGTGTAGGAGAAGGGGAAACAGATAAGAGTCAAAGGAATTTCAATTCTAAAAAAGCAGCCTCGAGTTTTTGCTATAATATACTCAAATCAGAGGCAGAAGGTGCAAAACAGAAGAAAGGAGGTAAGTTTTGAGGAATAATATTATTGGAGGAAAAAAATTAGAGGTTATATAAATTGGAAGGAGTAGTACAGGGTAGAAGGAAGTGATAAATAACAATTAGCGAGGGAAAGGATAAGAGTGAGATGAAGATGGTGGAAGAGAAGGGTGAAGGAAGAGAATTTGATAGACGTAGTAGGAAGTACCAGTGGTGTCAGACAAGAAGGGGGGTCAGAGGAAGTAATTGCGATTAAGCGTAATGGTAGGAAAATACCAAATCTTGAAACCGATCGGTGAGATCTTCTCACGAAAAAGTGTGATTAGCTATTAGTGGTGCAGGAGAGAGAAATATATACATAAATAAAAAAGGTGAAATATATAGTTTAGGGGAGTAATAAATAAGAGGGTTCGGCAATCGGAGGGTGTTTTATAGGGTCAAAGGAAGCAATAAATAACAGTTAGAAAAAAGAGAGATGAGATTGCGATAGAGAGGGTGGAGAGTGATAATTTGAAGGTTAAAAGAAGAGGTATGTGGATATCAAATTTTGAAACTGATTGGCGAGATCTTTTTGTGAGGTGCAGAAGAGAGATAAGAGTGTATAGTTTTCAAGAAAGATGATTGAGGGAAGTATACAAAAATAATCAGGGAGAAGGAAATGTTAGTGAAGTGTAGAATATGGAAGGGGAGGTTGTCGGACATGGTTTGAGAGGACGTGGTACGAGTCGATCATAGGGCTGGGCAGTGGAAGGTGCTTGGCGAATGTGGTCAGGGCGAGGACGTAGAAGGAGGAGCAGGGTATTTTAATTCTTGAAATAGGCAAAGAGTTAATTAATGGCTGAAAAACTGTGTTTTTTATGCGAGAAAGTATCTGCTGTCTGAAACCTCTAGTTATAATTAAATTTCTAGAATTGCTTGATATATTTACTGGATGCATCATTACTTTTGTTGTTGACATATGGTAGTGAAAAATGGTAAGGCTAAGGTCGTAATTGAAGGTCGACAAGGGTGATAAGACTTTTCTTCAGATGCAGCTGATCGTTAAATTCGCAATATATGACAACGTTATTATCCGCTGGTGACGTATGGCAACACATGTACGTGACATTGTCGCAGCGATTTTTAACAGCGCAGCGGCACTACCTACTAGTTTTTTCCTGGCAAGCTACAAAAAGAGGAAGAGCTCGCTGGAAACGTCGTTCGGCTGGTTCGCCAACCAGGATAACAGATGGCTCGACATTGTGCAGCGACATGGCCGTTCTGAAAACGTAGTGCCTCGACACGCGCTCGAAAACATAGTTTGATGGAAACTCCAGGGAAATTATTCGAGCACTTTTTGATCGATCAGGTCTTGATAATGTAATCACCTTTCCCGATACCAATCAGAAGTCCTCACGCAGAGCAGAACTTGGCTCACGGAAGTACTTAAGCGGATCGTCGTGTCTATGTCAATTTACTTATCCCCTATTATCCTGATCGATGGTTATGTGGAACAAGTGAATTTCTCCTACCCTTACTAATGTTATCATCTAATCTTCTATCATTTTTATGGTGTATGTATTATCTATATAAGAGGGCTATTTATGTTACGTATATTTCACGTTAGATTGTAAACATTTTTTAATAATGGTAGATATATGACCAAGTGGTGAATATGTGTGTGTATAAAAGAGCTTGAGAATATTGCTTTTGTGAAAATATTGCAAATTTACTTCCTGAAGAATGCAATACTAAGAATGGATGGTGGAAACAGTTCTGACTCAAAATTTTTGCATTTTGCTTTTGAAAAATATGTATTTTCCACTATATTTACTATTTGAAACAACTGAGATTATTATATCACAATTTGAAACAATTTGAGATTAGGGGATGTTGAAAAGCTACGTTACACAAACTTTGAATACAAAACATACAAACGTAATATTTAAACAGACTTGACAGCCCAAATGGCTCTCAAATAAAAGGATATTTTCTACGAAAATAGGGACATGATTGCGGATAAATCCTTTTTATTAAAATTAATGTATAGGTACTGTATTCAATTCCATATGACACCTGTAAGATTTCAAGTAGAAATAAATTGAATTTTCAACAAAATAGTTCAGTGTTCAACCAAAAAAGTTAATTTTACACCAAAATAGATGATTTTTTTTTCTTCAAGTTTTCAAGCCAAGCAATCAAATGTTTTAGAAAACAGTTAGCTTTTAAACACGCGCAGTTGAATTTGGAACAAAACCGATAAATTTCCAATCAAATAGTTGAATTTTCAATAATAAAGCAATTAATTGTAAACTAACTAGTTGCATTTAAAACCAAATAGTTAAACTTTTAAGCACAAGAGGCGAATTGAAACAAATAGTTGAATATTCAAGCTAGAAAGATGAATTTTTAAGCAAATTGTGTAATTTTTTGGACAAAAAAGAAACAGTTGTATTCTTTATCAAATAGTCGAATCTTGAAGTCAAAAAGGCGAATTTTTCGAACAAAGTTGAATTTTTTACTAAGAACTTTTCTGCAAAGAAATATGAATTTTTTAATTAAAAAATATAAGTTATTAATCGAAAAAGACGAATTTTTCACAAAGACGTTAAATTTTCGAACAAATCCGATCACTGTTTATCGAAACAGTTTAATTCTCAACAAAATAATTAAATTCAAGAAAAAAGTTGATTTTTTGACCAAATGTTTGAATTTGCACCCCACTTTACTTGATTTTCAACCAAATAGTGGAATTCTCAAACAAACAAAAAATTGAACTTTAAACAGAAACGCTTGCACCTTAAAACAAACGGTTGCATTTTTCAGCCAATTAGATACATTTTTCTGAATACAGTTGAATTTTTAATCAAGAACTTTCCTACCGAAGAATATATATTTTCAATAAAAAAATATGAATTGATTATCCAAAAAGACGCATTTTCCTCATAACAGTTGAATTTTCGAACAAAACAGATGACTGTTCAACGAAAAAGTTTAATGTCTAACAAAATGATTGAATTTTCAAAAAAGATGTTGAATATTTAACCAAATAATTAAATTTTCAACCTACTCAAATGAATTTTCAACCAAATGGTCGAATTGTTAAACAAACAAAAATTAAATTCAAACAGAAGCGCTTGCATTTCAAAAACAGACGGTTAAATTTGTCAGCCAATCAGACGAATTTTACAGAATACAGTTGAATTTGTGAACCAAAAAGACAAATATTCATCTAAAAAGACGAATTTTCAACAAAACAGTTGAATCTGCAACAAAATAATTCGGTTTTCAGTAAAATCCATAATAATAAAAAGCATAATAGTTGATATTTCAACCAAAAAAAGATTTTAATTTTGAATAATAACACTTGAACTCAACAAAAATGGCAATTATCAATCAAATAGTTACATTTTTAACCAAGAAAGGTCAACTTAGTACCAAAGAATATCAATTTTTACACACAAAAAAACGAATTGTCAACAAAAAAGTTGAGTTTTCAATCCAAAAACACGAGTTTTCTACAAAACAGTTAAACTTTCGACAAAAGAGTTCATTTTTATCCAAATACTTGGATTTTAAACTAAAAACAATCATTTTTCAACTAAAAATTGAATAGCTCAATTTGCAGTTCAGAAAAATTGATGTTCGACAAGGAAAAACGAATTTTCAACCAAAGAAATGGGTTTTCAACTATAAAATGAATTTAACACAAGGCAGTTCAACTTTTAACCAAGTAGTTAAATTCAAAATCCAGAAGAATTATTTTATACAAAAAAGGCGAATTTAAAACACACGACCTCAATTTTCAATTAAATTGTTGCATTTTTAATTAAAACCGAACAATTTTTAAGCCAGTAAAGCATGCATTTGAAAAAAAAATTAATCTTCAACAAAATAGTGGAATATTCAGCCCATAAAATTAATGTTTAGCAAAGTTGTTATACTTTTAATCGATTCGCTAAATTTTTAACCAGAAAATATGAATTCTACATAAAGAAGTGATTAGTTGAACTTTCGACTAAAAACGATAAAATTTGAGATATAAATGAATTAGTTAAGTTTTTAGTTGAGAAGATTAATTTTTATATTAAGAAAGTCAAATTTTGAGCAAAATAGTTCGATTTTTAACCAAACAGTAGAATTTTTAACTAAAAGAAATGGAGTCTGAACCTGAAATTAATAATCAGATTTATCAATTGGAAAGAATTGACTATTGACGAAAAGCAATTAGATTTTTTTATTGCATTCTATTATTCCAGTTTGCATTTAGGCAAAAAAATTACAAAATGGAAAGTATTTCAAAAACAGGGAAAATATGAATTCTCTAAAAAAGTAGGAAAAGAGGGGAATAGGGGAAAGAGTAAGTCAGTTTGACACCTTTTACCAAATAATGTGAGAAATAAAGATTTTTATGACTCTGGTCAAGGTTGCTAATCTCCATTTCGTGTTAGACTAATTCAGCAATATTCATTAACAATGCCCTTTTACGCCTTCAAAAATAATTACCTATGTTTAATTTATAAGAAGAATACAATTTTCTTTTTTTACGTTCGGGAAAATTTATTATTTATAAATTGAGGTAAGAACGTAATAAATACATCTTTCAGACTAATAGTTGGATTTATTTGCAAAGCATAGTTCGTATCGACTGCGTTCTGGAAACACAGCTGGTTTCCCTCGTCAGATCTGAAAACAGTTTAAAAAAGATTCCGTGGAAATTGCAGCATGTGTGAGTTCCATGTCTTTTAGAAAAATATAAAAACTTTTTAGATAGCGCTGTAGAGAGATTTGTATTTTTCACCTATGCAATGAAAATATTGCTTAAACTGTGGCAAAAGACAATAATTTGTTTGTTGAGACGAAATGTATAAATTCCTAAATTTAAACTACAGTTGTGAATTGGCCCAAATTACACTTTCGCTAAATTGGGTCACTCACCTGATGATAATATTGAAAGTAAAAGTAGAGACTCTAATTATGTTTGAAATATGTTCATCAATCACACCAGTCAAGCACTGAAGAATAATTACAAACGACTGAGAAGTAGAGAAAGTTCAAATTAAAATGTCGCAGTGTGAGTCGTAAAACAAAGCGACTAGATCTATCTTTTATATTCAAATAAAAATGTAGTATAAGAGGGGTAAGGGTATATATAACGCAATATGGGGCGATTTATTTAAGTTTGGCTCTATAAAATATAAAGTTTTGGGTCGAAAGACACATAATTCTCAGAAAAATGATAGAATTTAAAACTTTAATATGCTTTACCTCAATATTGCTAAGAATATCGCGCTTCTGATTAAGAATATACAAAGCTCTTATTAGTTTCATTCATTTAAACAGAAGAAAATTATTTTCTAAAGACTAATTCCCTTTCAAATCTGGCGATATTTCTAGAAAAGTCAAAGCGATGGTGAGAGAATGATTTTCTATTTAAATACATAATTCTAGGATGAAAATAAAGGGACACGTATTTTACAGTTTGACCACAATTTTTTTTTAATGTTTCGCAATTATTGGAAAATTAGGAGAGAGCAGTACGAGGTGGATGGAAAAAATTTAAGGTTCTAATATTGATAATTGATGAACACATGGGGAAAGTATTACATTACAAATTAAATTTGGAACATTCATTTTAAATATAGCAGCGTCATCACGTAAATTATATCAGACATTTATCCTATATTTTATACTTCAAAAGTTGAAATATAACTCAGATGATACCCTTCTGGTATAAAGTGAATTTTCTCATTTTAAGCTCTAACGATCAGTTGTTTAAGGACGTTGTAAATGAATTCATGAATGAATAATACGAAACTATTATTGAAAAACATTTTTTCATTAATACAGTGATTATTTACCAACTATCGTAGGCACCAAACTACAAATAATTTTATTTTTCTTTGTTTCTGAAGGCATGAACTTGCTTATTTATTCGAAAGCTGTTTTGTTTGGTAACACTTACACGCAAAATATATTTTTGATGAAAATTAGGAGATTAATCATTCAACAGTTTTGAAGCAAAGTGTTCGACGAATCGAAGGAACCAGTGAAAGAATGGTGAAAGCAATTTAATTCTTTGAAAAATGATATTGTGTCAGTGGAAAAAATTTTCATTGTCACGCCAAACACACATTTTTCAATTTTTCAATTGAAAAGTAGGTTTCGGGTAATGAAGCTGATAATAAGAGTCGTTTTCATTATTTCCAAAGAAGATTGTCTGGAAAGACTCACTTCTTTTTTTCATTTTTCCCATATTCTATTACAGTTCCTTATTATAATAAGAAAGGTATTCTATCAGTTTTATGGAGGATTCACGATTTTTTAGGCCAGAACATGTTGTTAAAATTTAATTTGATTTTTATCTTCTCATAAATGATGCAAGATATCACGAAAGAGCAAGATTTCCCAGATGGAACAAAAAAATTAAATCCCGAATGCCCGTGCTCGTTCGAAAAATACTGCATTTTGAAAAAAATTCTGTCAATTTTTGAAAATTCGTAGTTGATCTTCAAATGTTTATGACAAATCAAAAAATATTTTATTTATCAATCTGTGGAATAAATGTTTCTTCATTTTCAGTATAAAATTATATATCAAAGTACCAAATCATTCTAACATGATTGGAATTCTCTGCCTAATTAAAAATTGATTTCATCTAAAACTTATCAAATAGGTATTAGCGATAAAATATTGGTTTTTTTCTCTACCTAAACTTCTTCACCGAACTTGCATTGTTATTAATAATTAAGAAAGAATAAGTAGTTTAAATAAATTTCCATCTCACTTCATCTGAATTCTGTGAGAAATGTCTTAATAAACAATAAGACAGTTTCATATTGCAAAATTTATTATTTGATTTTGTTTTGAACATTTTCTATCATTTTTCATTAAAATCTATTTATTTCCGTCATTAAATTCATTCTACATTTCTCTTGGTTCATATTTCAAATCAAAATACTTAGTTAATTGAAAATCTGTTTTGACAATAGGGGGCAGTGGAATGACGAACGTTATTGTTAGATGTTCCAACAGATGTGAGACGGAGAATAGTTAAGGGAGGTTATATAGTTATAGGGCAGTATTATTGACCTTAGACCAAACAGGGAATGCCAGTTAAGGGTTGCGTTTATTTGAATCATTTATATGCCTATCGAAAGAGCTAAGGGAGTGGAGAAAAGAAAATATTTACAAAAAGGCATGCCTTCTAAAAATTGTATTATCGATTTATTAACCAAAGCTATTCCGTTGCAAAGAGTGGTATACAATATCTTTTATATTTAATTCTTGATAAAAATAGGGAGCGCCAATTAATTACGTAAGGCTTTTTTGAGGAAGTCCAATGAATTTTCTATATAAATTTCTTCTTTCTAATTATTTTTTAAAAATATGCTAATAACAGCTCTTTATGCTGTTGAAAGCATTTTTCTACTGCTATACACGTCATATCTCCATTTGTTCAATTCCTTTATTATTATGTAATACTTCATATTAAATAAGTCCAATAATACAGAGTCGAGCAGATAAACTATTGTTGAAATCTCGCAGAATTCCTAGAAATATTGGCAATCATTCAAAATCCCGCGAATTCATTTTAAAATTCTGCGAATCAGCTTCTAGCCCTTCTTTAAAAACTGTTTCCCCTCTACTCTTTTCCTTTCTCGGGAAAATCTATATTTACGAATTAGTAGTAATCTTTTTCTGAAAAGACCACCTTAATTACACACGATAAATAATATCTTTAAAGTCCTTAATCCCAAATATACACAGAAACTCAAAGTAGTTTGAAAAACTTCAAAAATATTTGTTGCCCATCGAATCGAGATCCAGAGAGCGTGAAAGAAAAATTATTACCGTTCTATTCACAGTTTCATACGGTACTAAAAGTTCCAACATTTCTCATATCCATTTCGCCAGTTTTTAAGGTCCTTAAATGTATACTGACTGCATGAAAAAAAAATTATAAACGAAAGGTGTAGTGAGTAATAAACTCAGAAATTGAAGAAACCATCTTAAAATATAAATAATAGCTTAGTTCCACAAAAATGTACTTAATATATCAAAATGCACTTAAGCTCAAGCGTCAATTATTAATTAAGAGAGTATTAAAGCACACTAGCTTGAAAATTTGCATTATAGTAAAATAGCAACAGGAGCAAGAGATACCGGCCATAAATGTAAAGAATATTCGGAAAAGCCACTACCAATGTGTAATTTCGAGGAGTAAGTCGACATTATCTAATAAAAATTTAAAGAAACTCTTCCTAATTTGAGGGAGCCTCTCCAATACAGGGCGGAAGTTTATTTCACAGGCGGACACCGTTAATCATAAATGACCTCTGAATTTTGCAAGTTCTATGTGTTGGAATTCTTAGTAGTAAATCTCTATCACGAAGTCTTGCCTGGTCAGAATTTCTATCAACAAAGGTGAATAATTTAAATATGTATTGAGGAGTCTCATCAGCGAATAAGGAGTATAATAGGTTAACAATGAGAAATTGCCTTCTTTTAGCCACTGTCAAGAACCCAGCTCTTTGATGATATGAAGAGATGTGTTCAGTTTTAGGTAAATTGTAAATAAAACATATACATGCATTCAGGGCTCGTTACAGTTTTCTGTTTAAGTTATACGTGATGTCATCGAATGCAATGCAACCATAATCAAAGAACGGTAAAATTAAGCTTTTTACTGACAGAATCCTCGTTGAAGTAGGAAGGAAGTCTTTCTTCTTATTTAGCTGCTGTGAAATTCTAAAGGTGTTCCTCGATATGGTAATTACGTGTACCTCCCAAGACAGAGTTTATTGGAACTGAATTGTTCATTGGACTAAATTGTCCAATCTCATTTCTATCGCTAAAAATAATATTTTTATAATAAAACATCGTCTCACCATATGGTGCTCGGAAAATTCGCCCAACAAGCGAGTTCTTTCATTCGGATCGAAAAAGCCGTTAAATTGTCAAAGAAAACAAAGTGAGCTTTATTGTCGAAAACCCCGAAAAAGCCATTTTGCTCAGAAAGGTCCAAGGGAAAACAGGTTCGGGTTGTGTCGTCCCGGCTACATCTGCGTGTCGACTATAAATCTGCAGTCAGATAAACACGCTTTCGCCGGCTTTATCGGCATCACTCTATTTCTTCGTCGATGCTGCGGCGGATTACCAGTATGTATGCGGGCCGGGCCAATCTCGGTGGAAATGCAAGAAGAGGGTGTCTATATGCTGGGGTAGAAAATGGGATGGCAGTGGCGTAATCAGTCCGCTTGGGCGGCAGCAAAGCGTTATAAGAGTGCGAATACTCACACTTATTGATGGGGACGCACATGCAAAAGACCTCATTGGAGGGTGGTTTAAAGCGGTACGCTGACATGAATCGCGTGACTTCATCCCCTGTGCATTCCTACAAACCCCTTCCCCCTTGCCCCACTGGCTCGACTTGTCCTATACTTCTGTCTCATACCAAAGCCCTAGCCAAGTATGGCTATTTCAGAGTAGACTGACTATGTACGAGGTCCCTTAAAGCCCCCTTTCACCGTCAACCCACATGTTTATCTTCGAATATTTATGTTGAGGACGCCTCGCCATCAACCTCCTCTGCTTCCTCTTCCTCTTCATCGTTATTGGGTCATCACACGCAATTTCTCTTGCTATAGGTGTGGAGTGTCTTTGCTCATGTAAGAATGATACCTCACCTTGGTAATAAAACTGCGAGTGTAATTATACAAATTATTATGTTTATTGCTTCCTTTTATTTTCATTTTTATATACATACTTTCGGGAAAAGGGCGAATAGGGCTAATTATATTGGGAGGTAACCAACTGAGTGGTTATTAAAAATACTGTTCATTTTTCTGTGTGTCTATTTGATATCTTTTAGCCAAATTTTGGCTCACTCATTATTTTAAAGGTATCGAGAAGTTTTGCTCTTCAAAATTTTAATTATGTTCAATTTTTTTTCATTTTACGTATTTTCTCACTAGGATGCGTGACTTTATTTATCCTTTGTTAGAGGTGTTCATCGCGATTGTGGAAAAGAATGTGCACTTTTACCGTTTTCTGGAAAAAGAAAGTCCCCCTTTTTTTATCTGTCTAAATTATTCGGTGATCCCGGCTTTTTAAAATTCCATGGTGTTTTAAATGTCAAAAGCTCGGTTTTCAGAAAATGGAAAAAAGAAGTACTTGTTAGTTACTTTTTGTAGATTAAAGTTCATTTACCTTAAAAAGGGTTCCCCTTTGACAGGGACCTAAAAAACCCGCGCATGCTATCGTTCGTCCTAAATGTGTAACAATGTAAAACTAGAATTTACAATGATTTATATCTTTATTAAGTATTTCAGAGCCATTCAGTTGCTTCCTTTCTATTGATTATATACAAAACGAGCTTGTGGTATCTTGATCAGAATATATGGCGATTTTTTGTTTTAAGGACATCATGATTTTTTCAAATGCTCTGATGAAATCGAACATCAATTAATAACAAATAAATAATCAAAAGTAAAAATAAATTTATCAATCAACATTAATCAATAAAATAAAAGTAGCAACTTCGAAATAATAAACGACCTTGCTATGAATGTGTACTAAATCAAGTTTTGAGCTTTGAAAATTCATTACACAAAACAATTTTTTTATTTTTCCGAAGGTTGAGTGTTATTTATATATATATTTTTGATGCTCTGAAGTCAAATGAATTTAATTCAAATATTTTTTTCAAACAAAAATTCTTAACTCCATGGGTTTGTTCACTCTTTTTTATTATTCTTTTCTATAAAATATGTTTCAAAAAAGTCATTAGCGGGGTATTTTTTTGAAATGATGAAAAAAAAAAAATTAAATACTTTACTTGCAAGAATTTTATATAGAATTGTCTCGAACTTCTTTTCGGCAAACAGAAAGTTCTAAACAAATTTTCCCTGCAGTTCAATAAAAATTGAGTCACTTTTTTCTTAAATTCGTGTTTCACTTAAAATTAGAGTTAAATAATTTTCATGACCCAATAATCGGGACGGTTCCAATCATCGTGAAACTGTGTTATAATTTGATTACATTTTTGAACAATATTTTAAATTTTACATATAATGATAAAAATCATTCACTTCCAGGACCTTATAGTTTTAATTATGGAATTTCAATTAATTTAAAATTGGATAAACATCAAGAACTTTTTTGTATTTCATATGCGGGCGCGTTATCCGATTACAATTGAAGCCGCGCGTCAAAAACGGGGCTAACCACTAAAATCTCAATTGCGATAAAAATAAAAGAAATTGAAATGAATCAATAATTGAATAGATACATTCAAATTAGCCACTGAACTCTTATTCATCGTTTTTACAGAGTACATGAAAAAGTTGATTTTCAATGAAAATTAACCAAAAATACTTTACAGAGGAAAAGGGATATAACCATACATTTTTTTACTTGCCTTTGTTTCTGCATACTATTTCAATTTTTTTAGAACCTTTCCTGTCAACAGTTTTTACTTTAGAACCGTTTCATGAAATTTTATTCATATAGAAAAATTTGAACTTTATTTCAACCCTATTCATGTTTTGATATAATAATTTTCCGCTCATATATTTATACTTATTTTTAGTTTTTCCATAGATTCATGGACTTTTTATTGAATTTTATATTATGACTTCTGATATCAGCCGACATTTTAAAAATTAGTTTCAGCCCTATTCAAGAATCATTATACTCTTTTATCAATCTTAACATTAATCAGGCATCAATTTTCATCAGAAGTGCTGAATTTTTAAGTTTAAAAATATAAAGTTTCAAACAAAATTTAACTTTTAATTACGAAGGTAAATTTTCAATGAAAAATTAATTTTGAACTAAGGAAGATAAATTGTCAACTAAATAGTTGAATTTTCAAAAAAAAGAATTAATTTTTTAACAAAAAGTTGCAATTAGAACGACATAGTTGCACTTTCAACCAAAAGATTTTATGACAGAAAAGTTGAATTTAAAAATTATATGTTTTTGAATTGTCAATCAAATTTTTGAAATTTCTAAAGAAAAAAAATTGGAAAGCAACCAAAAAAAGTTGAATTTTTAACGAAATTGTTGAATTTGAGAGCTAAAGAGACGAATTTTTAATGGCGAGGTTGACTTTTTGGAAAATAAGTTAATATTCAGTCAAGAAAGATGACTCTTGTACCAAAAAAGTTGAATTCTTTATCAAAGAAGGCAAATGTTTAACAAAAATGTCGAATTCACGACTAAGAATATCACTTTCCAACAAATTAATTGAATTAAGTTAAATAATACTTGAATTTTCAAACAAATAATACAAATTTGCACCCAAAAAAGAAAAATTCTGACCCAAAAGTGTAATAGAAGAATTTTTAACCAAAGAGAACCTAATTTACATGAAAAATAGTTGGATTTTCTAATTGGGTTTTATTAATTTATTTGCATTCTAGAAAAAAGACGAGAAAAAGTAGAATTTTCTTGAAAATAGGAATTCTTTAAAAAAGGGGAAAAGAGGGGAATTGAATAGTACTTTCATACCATCGATTACTATAGATTTTATACATAGATTCATTACATTTTCTCTTCCCTTAAGATAAAATTTAAAATGAGAACATTTATATCTTTAGTTGAAAATTCAATTATTTTACTAAGAATTCATTTTTTGTTTAGTTTGGTTGAGAACTAAATCCCTTCACTAAAAATATTAGACCTCCATTTATGGTTTGAAATTCATATTTTAAATTGAAAATTGATCTGTTTGATTCAACATTTCTGTATTATTTTATTGAGAATTTGTCTTTTGTCTTAAAATATTAATCTTCTTGGATAAAAATTCATATTTTTTGGTTGAAAATACAACTGCTTGGTTCCAACATATTCTGTTGTGGTTGAGGATTCAACTGTTCTGTTGAAAATTCGTCTTTTTTGGTTCAATTGAACTATTTTTCATTTGAAATTAAGATCTTTTTTCTTTTTTTATCTTAGAATTGAACTAGTTTGTTGCAAATTCGTTCCGTTTGTAAAAAATTAATTTTTTTATCCTAAAATGTAGCTTTTTCCTTTTTGGTTCTAATTTTTTCTTTATAAGTTGAATATTCAACTATTTGGTAGAAAATAGATATATTTGGTTCAAAATCTGTCTATTTGGGTAGAAAAAAAGTCCTCAGAAATGATGAAATTGTCAAAAGTAATAATTGTACTCTATAAATCTGTTCAAAAGGGGCTTGCACACATAATACTAATATTTTTGTGACTCTTTTTTTCTTATTAAAAGTATGGCAGAGCTTACAAATATGTAGGATTGCTTCAAAAAATATTGATAATGTTACGTCCTTTTTTCATCCCCCTTTTTAAAAGTGTTTTATATAAATCAAGCTTTGTGTAATTTCTGTTAAGGATGATTGAATTTATGAAACGTAACCTCAAATGAAACAAAAGACTAACTTTTCTTCTATCATTTGAAAAAGCTCCAAAAGCATGAAATTATCAGAATCTCATAAGATTGTGCGCAACAATATATCAAATTACCATTAAATACTTGACGTATTCAAATTATACCTAACAGAAAAATCAAAATTAAAAAAAAGTGTCTTTCTCTAGAATCAAATTGAAAGCATTATTTTCCACAACAATATGAGTGAAAATCAATCTCGAAAATGTACAATTACTCAAATTACTCAAAAGTATTGAATTTTTTCAAAATTTTATTTAAGATATAAATCCTTTTGCTAGAGTGATGAAAACTCTTGGTTGAAAAAAGGGGTCCAAAAGAATAGAATACTGATCATATACATTTCGATACATGACATTTTACAATAATTAAAATTTAATGTAAACATATTTTTCTACTTTATGTATGTTAACTACTTGAGTCCATTCAGACTTATTATTTTCAAAAGTTATACTTTTTTATAATTCAGTTATATGATTTAAGTTATAAACAACACTCTTCTTATCCTAACCTCAAAATTTGTTCTCAAAGATAAATCTGGTCTATTTATAATAATATACTTTTTGTATAAACGATAATAATATTGATTATATGAACGATTCGAAGTTTACGTTGCATAATTAAATCATTAAAAAATATTCATTATTAACCTGCTGAAGAGTCGAACAAATCATCACTTGCCGAACACGACGTAATTTCATGAAGGATTTTCTGCCTCGCTCTGTATTCTTTACTCCTACTGCAATAGATTTTTGTTTGGCCATTCATTTCTTATAACTAATTTGTCCAACATAAAATTTTGAATTAAAAAAAAAATCATATCTGATCATATACGCGTGAATTTTAAATGACGTAGACATTTCATCATCATACGTACCTCGTGAAGTAGGAAGAATATCACCATACCATCTTCGTCTTAATCGAGATCGAATTACATTCAACTCACTGCCAACTTCATTTTGTACTCACAGCTGTATTTAGTTTTACCTGTCGAGGGCTTTACAAGGTCCCCACGAGAAAGTAATTAATTGATAGAAATTGTTTTTAAAATATGTTTTTATGAAAAAAGTCTCTTATCGCTTTTGATTCAAAAATATAGTGTTGAAAAGTTATATATACATAATTTAAGACAAATAGCATACGACAATAACCTGTCGGGGGACATCAGAGGGCAAGCCTAGATTTTTCTAGCTAGAAAATCTGGCTGTGGCCTCATAAGAGCCAATATTCAGTTTCGGCATAAAGAGGCAGTTCTACCCGGGTCGGGTATTGAAAGGCCTAAATGAAAAAAGTTGTTGGGCCCCTTTTCAAGAGATCATAATTTTTTATTTGTTACGTGGGGTGATTTTGTATATTCTCGTTAGAATCCTTGGAAATTGAACGTTAATTAGTACAAACCACTTAGTTTGGCATCTAGAATAAGCCTCTAATAGTTAAACATAAAGTAACATTCAGATATCTTCAAAATCTTGTAAAACAAGTAAAAAAAGTCAGTTTTTTTATAATTTCTCCTTCTCACTGCATTGCACGCGTAAATAGTCTGAACAACTATTTAGGCGCACAAAATTCTTTATAAAATTTAAAAAAATTAATTTTTTATCTTGAATAGCTCAGTAGTTATATCTTCCAGAAGTGATTCTTGAATGAAAAATTCGCCTAAAATAAATTAACTTCAGTTTCCGTGAAATATCTCCAGCCTTGTACATTTTAGATAAAAATTACACTCACATTAGTTCAAACAAACTAAATTTTCCGACAACAAAAATATTTACAAAATACTCTATCTCTGTTATTTATTAAGTTATTGCGTCCTGAAAATCACCCTCTTTATTGAGTTTTATTATACATTAAGTTTTTCGGAAATGACTAAGGTCTGTTGAATTTCACGTGAAAAAATACACCCACATGAATAAATACACATACATTTCCCAGCAAAACATCCAATATTGCAAGTCGTATCTTTAATGTTTCCTAAAATGTTGCTACGATAAGCATGCTCTTCGAAAAAAATTTATAAAGTTTTGCTAAAAGGTAAATCTGTTTTTTCACTTATTCTGAACCATATGTAAAAGCTTCCTGAGTTATAGTTGCTTTCTTTCTAATTTAGGCTAAATGGGCTAATTGATGAAGGATAAACCAATAATTTTCGAAAAAAAGTTCAGAAAAATCTACAAATCATAATGGGTAATAAAGAGCATATCAACAAATACCTTTTAGCAAAATTTTATACACTATTGTCGAAGAGCACGCTTTTCTTGGAAAAATTTAATGAAATATTAAAGATGAGACATTTATTATTTGGTATTGCGCTGGAAAATTCATGTCCTTCTCTTTATATATGCATACCGCAAATTTTATCTAAAATGTAAAAGACATGAGACATTTTACGCAAACTAAAGGTAATTTTTTTTAGGCGAATTTTTTATTAAAATATCGCTTCTGGAAGTCATATCTCCTAAACTGTTCAAGATAAAACATTCAATTTTTTCTTTAATTTTATATGGAATTTGGTGCACGTAAATTGCTGTTCAGACTATTCACGCATGCAATGCAGCGAAAAGGAGACATCATAAGAAAACTGACTTTTTTCACCTGTTTTATAAGATTTCAAAGCCTTCTGAATGTTACTTGATGTTTAACTATTACAGGCTTATTTTGGATGCTGAACTGAATGATTTGTATCAATTAGCATTCCATTTGCAATGATTTTAACAAAAATATACTTAATAATCCCACAAAGAAAAAACAAGAATTATAATTTTTTAAAAAGGGGTCCAACAATTTTTGTCATTCAGGCCTTAAAATCGGAAGGCATCCCCGAAATATATTCAGAAAGAAACTGAGATAGGCGAGCATTTTTCAGTCAAATGTTGTTCAAGCTAGCCGCACAATGCTTTAATTGAATCTTTTTTTGTATGTCAATCAATTTTTTGAAAATAATGTTCAAAATAATGAACGAAAACTGAAGAAGAAGATTTTAAATTGTGTTTTTTTTGTGCGTTTATACTCGGAAGCTAAGTATTCTTTGTGATGCGCTTACTTTTATATGTGAACTTTAAATGAAATTCTATTAAGACAACTTGTGTTATCATTTGCCATTATATAATAACCAGACTCATATTTCACTATGCACTTGCAGCAAACAATTAAGTTTAAATTACTTGAATATAAGCTTTATCTTTGTGGAAGATAAGGTAGCGTTTCTTCCGACAATTAAACGTTCATTTTAGTATTCTGTTGGGGACCATTAAGGAATAGCTGAGGGACAAGCAGTAATAGTTTTCTCATTGAAGCAGGCTCATTGATCTGAAATTACGACCAAATATCTTATTTGCATTTTGCAATCGAGAAAAGTTCTTATTTACACGCATGATTAGTAAAACGTTACACCGAATTTAAGACAACAGTTATTTCAAATGTTCAGTATGTAATTTCCAAATGAATTTTCTTTAGAGAAAAAAATGTAATACCTGTTTTTTCTCCTTCAACTTACGTCTCAATAAATTATTTGAAAGAACATTTGTGAATAAAAAACTTAATTGCAAAATCGAAAAAAAAGCAATATCGCGTTTTAAATATAGAATTGAGGGTGATTTGCTTTCCAGAAGTAATATATGACGTTTTAGATATTTTGAGCAAGATAAGATTTGCATTTACAATAAAAAAGAGTTAGATCCTTAACCAATGCAGAATCATTTTCAAACAGACGGATGCATTTTTACCTGAAAAAGATGAAATTTCTGCTAAAAGAGATGGATTTTTAAATAAAAAGACGAGCTTTCACCAAGAGTTCGATTTTCTACAAGAAAGATTTCTCAGACACTAAAGAAATAAAAATCATCCAAAATGTGGAATTTGCAAGCCAAAGAGACCAGGTTTTTACAAAACCGTTTAATTTTGAACCGAATGCGATGGAATTTTCAACGAAAAATATGAAGTTTGAATCATGAAGAGTAATATTTTACAAAGAAGGAAATAGTTGAATTTTCTAAAATAAGTAATAATTTTCCAACAAAAAAGAGAGATTTCCAACCAAAGAGTTGGAATTTTCAACTAAAAAGGATCAATTTATAACATGAAATTCAAACAAGATGCATTTTTGAGAAAATACGTAAATTTTCAATAGACAAATTTAAGACTAAGAGGATCAATTTTTTTAGCAAACAATACGAGTTTTCAACAAGTTGTCTTATTTTTCAACAAAATAGTTCAATCTACAACCAAAGGATTTCATTTTCAATTAAAATGATTAATCTTTACAAAAAATGAATTTTTGACAAAGTACTTGAACTTTCAATCAAATAATTGAATCTTCTACCAAATTGTTGAATTTTAAAACTGAAAATATACATTTTCTACAAAAGAGTTGACTTTTCAAAAAATCAAGAGAAATTTCGAACCAAAGTAGATTAATTTTTGGCTGAATGGTTGCATTTATAAACAAAGGGGATACGAATTTCTGCAAAAAGACACAAATTTTCAAACCAACCCAAAAAAGAAAATTTTCATCAGATTTTTCAATTTTTGAATCCAACAAAAGAAGCAAAATTTCAATCAAACTGTTGAATTTTCTAGCTGGAAATACGAATTTCAACAAGACGATTGAATTTGGAACCAAATATAATCATATTTTGAAACAGGAGAAATGAGATTGTTACCATATATTTAATATTCCTTTTTAGCCGTGGAGAAAAAACTTTTATCCGAAAATAGTTGGATTTTCATATTGGGTTTTATTATGTAATTCAGTTCGAAAACAAGTAGAATAACGAGAAAAAGGGAAAAGTCTGTGAGATCTGTGATAAATAAATAGGAATGCTGAAAATTGACAAACTATAGAATAACAGTTTAAATGAATACTGGGGTTCATTTTAAAAAACGATCGAATATTAGGTTAGAAAACTGGAAACTAGGTTTAGAAAATGAAGTTAATTTTCCATTGCACACTTTTTGATTTTGGAATACATACTTTTAAATTCAAACTACACACAGTACTAAGAATTACGCAACATTTCACGCCCTGGAGGAATTATAAAATTGAATGTTGTTAAACCTAAATACTTATTGTTATTAACATATCATATTTTCTCAAATTAATTTCATTCAGGTTTCAGGTTTACATAATTAGCAGGTGTTATATTTTATAAGTATGTTCTGAATCATAAGTTTATAAAATCTTAGTAAGATACTGATATTATTTGGTAATTCACAAGTAACACTGTTACAATTATCAATAAAGTAACATGAAATTTGTCTACATTTAATGCACTAGTTAATACAGTAAGCACTAGATTGCAGTAACAAATAGCTGTTTACAATGAAATCTGCTAAAATTTTGTTTTTTAGTGTTTCACAGATTCAAAAATATCTTACTTAAGAAGTCTTTTGACCATTAGCTCCCCCCCCCCCATTTGTAAGACAACATATAAGGATCGTTTACCTTCACCCCCACCCAACAGACTGTGCGTAATTTATTTACAGCCCATATCTAAAGCACATCAATAGATCATTATTACAATTTAATTTTAACACTTGTGAAGCGTATGAATTAATGAAACAATAACCTGTTATACATTATTCTCAGAATTTCAGCGCAAATGTTATTCCTCCATCCAGTATAAGACATTCTCAACGACTCCCATAATTTAAATGCGAGAAATTTTCTGCTCCAGAGTTTATTCCAGAGCGAGCTAAGTTAAGAGATGAGCCCTAAGTCATTGTCTTAGGTTAAAAAGATCCAGGTTAAGGAGACTCAACCTGGCCCTTTCCTTAAGGACAAAGTCCCTTCCATTGAAAACTCAATCGCAGACGTAAACTTGCCGAGAAAGCGGAATAAGAAGTTATCCACGACCGTTACGATGCCGAAGTTCACTCTAAGAATCCTGAAACTTCGTTTCACGACTGACCGCACTCTGAAACATACAATTTTTATCTGCCCGTAAAATGGAGTCCGCGGTTTTTATCTGTCCACGGCACGGAAGTGGTTTACACACCCTCCCGCTCCCGATCGCAATTCGTATTTAAATTATCTTTTTTATTTAATTTTTTCCCACGCTGTACTTTTCTTCAAGGTAGATACATCCGTCAATAAATTCCTGAAAAATTCTTTATTTATAAACTCTCCCTTTAGGGCTTACGTAACCTCCATTCCTCTACATCTTTATTACATCATCTCCTTTCTTTACCATTTATGCGTTCTATGATCTCTCGCGCACACTACCTCATTCTTTTTTTTTATCTTCTCTAGTTTTTTCTACCTCCCTTATCCAGTATTACTCCAGTCCCTTATTCCCTAAAATTTTATTACAATTCTCTTGTTATCCTCTCCTCTCCTCCTCTCCTATCATACATCCATCCCATACATGCTCCTACGTCTCAAGTACCCATTTACATACTCTATATTTTCTCTTCTCATCCTTCTTGCAGTACTTTGATCCTTCTATTTTATTTTCTAGTCTTTATCTAGCTATTCTTTTCCATCCCTTTTTCACCATTCTCTTCCCAGATATTTTTGAAATCCTTCTCTCTGTGTCATTTTATAGCATTTATTTATCTTGATTGCCCTATCCTCTCCCATATATCTATTACATGCTATTCTCTATATAATTCTTTCAATTTTTCATAGCTTATATCTCCTCTTTCCCCTCTCTCTCGATCTCTAAAAAAACTCTCTTCTTGCCATCACGTTAACTCTACGGGCCTCTTCCCTCTTTTTTCTACATCTTTGTGACATTCTATCGCTAACCCTTCTTCCTTTCTGAAACTTATTCTAAATTTCTTCCTCGGAGTCTCTTCTCTTACCATACAACCAGGAGTTTTCCATTCTACACCTAACCACCATTTAACATCTCTTTCTACCACTTTATCTCCTTCCTCTCATTTCATACCCATATCTCTACCCCATAGGCAAATACCGTCGATGCCAGGGTATCAAACAAGTGCATTCGTATATTTCCATCTTTTTTCAATCTTCTTTTTCCGTTTCCGTAAATCTGTTACACTACCCCCGTAGCTTTCTTAATCCTTTCGATAATATGCCTCTCATGTTCCTCATTCTCTTGCATGATAAAACCAAGATATTTGAATTCCTTTAATTCCCCTATCTTCATACCTCTCCATCTCCCTGTACAATTTTTCTGTCTCCCTCCCTCATTTTGTAACAACATTACCTCAGTTTTATTATTTCTAAGCCTCAGTTATTTCCTATACAAGTATTTTTCCAACCCTGTAATTAATCCGCCATTTCTTCCTCATTATCTTCCATCATCACTATATGATCGACATATGCCAGTGCATATATTTTTTCTTCCCTAAGCTTTACCCTTCCCCACCTTAGGCTTAGAGGAAACCCCTGTCTCTGAAGATCTCTACTACTCCTGTCCTTAAACCTTCTCTTATCGCCTCTTTCTCCAAATTTGTATCTGTCTCTTCTAAGACCAATGAGTCAAATTCCGCAAAGTTGGCTATTTTGTACAATTTTGTTTCAGAACCTAATATCTCCTAAAAGAATTAACCAGAATAGATGTTTTTATTTTTCCAAGCTGCGTCTTGTGTATGATGGTGTCATCATTAATCAACGAGTATAAAATATTCATAAAATTTTCGAAGTCAAGCACAAACTATAAAAATATTATTTCCAAACAGCAAAATTTATGCATCTATTTCCACTCTCTGCGATATTCATATTTTCGGTTCAAATCCGGGCTGTGGCAGACTTTTTCTTGTTCTTAAAAAATTATTTGTCTGAAGTAATCGTTTTAACGAATCAAAATTCGTATTAATTATAAATGCACTTTATTATCTTCAATGCTCTAAGTTGAAGAATAAATCAACAAATTTATAAATTTTCAAAATTATATCGTTTTACGCAGCTGTAAATTAGAAACATTAAAAATTGAACGATCACACGTTTT
This sequence comes from Andricus grossulariae, assembly GCA_011634705.1. Taxonomy (NCBI): domain Eukaryota; kingdom Metazoa; phylum Arthropoda; class Insecta; order Hymenoptera; family Cynipidae; genus Andricus; species Andricus grossulariae. The sequence goes on from JAABKJ010000755.1 coordinate 21,187,441, forward strand.
TTTAAATAAGCACTTTTTTAATTGGAAGATAAATTATTTTAATGCTAAGTCGTTGCAAATGGAGAATTTTCAATTGTTATTTATACATCAAAATTTGTTTTGAAATTTTTCAAAACACTCTCTTTAAACTATATTTTTTTACTCAAAAATCACATTAAATTTTCCCAGGAACCTCAAAGAAAAAAGTTATTATCTTGAAACCTTTCAAAATCCTTAAAAGGCTACATCTTTTTATTTCTAAATCTTTTAGAATCTACATTTTATTTCACATTTTTCGGAATCTCCACAAATTTTCAATTATTCTTGAAAATTTTTCAAAACTTCTCAATAGATCTTAAACATATTCCAATTTTTTCCAAATTTACAACTGTTAAATTTTTATTTATTCATCGAAATTTGCCTTCTTTTTTAAAAATTCTTGAATATTCTGTTTGAATTAATTTTTCAAAATGAAAATCATAAACTAATTTTCCATGAATATTAAGACAATATTTAAATTACCTCATACCTTTCAAAATCCTTCAAAGCTTCAAAATTTTATTTAAAAACTTCTAAATATCTCCTCAACTTACTGGATTTTTTTCTAAATTAATACATATTCATTTAATATTTACATATAAAAATTCAACATTTTCACTTAAAAATTGAATTTTTTTAATTAGAACGATAAAAATTAACATTGTGACGTTCAAAGTTTAAGTTTAGTCCTCCGAAATTTTAACGATTCAAGGCTTTCTGTTTCAAACTATTCAGTTTAAAATCGTTTAGTTTTGAATATTTTATTCATAATTGTTCATTTAAAATAAATAGTCAAACATTGCTGAATATTAAAAAATTGTTCTTTTTCCTAATTACAAATTTTCAAATTGATGTTAAAAATGATATAATTTAGACTGACACAACAGACAATTTATAAAGTTTCAATCGAAAGTTTACACTTGATTAACTACTATGTCTTTTAAATTGAAACAGTTTAATTTTTAACGTCAAAATCTTTAAATAATTTAATTTTATCAGATTCAGAATCGCCGTGTGAAATCAATCAATTATTCTTCAATTTCAATTATTGTCAAATTTCAGTTTCAAAAGATGTTAATCCTGTATTGTGTGAGTCTTCAAAACTGCATTTTAACATTCTTCTGATTGAAAATGTACCCTTAAAAATGAAGATGTAAAATTAAAAACTTTGGTGGTAAAAGATTTTATAATTACACATTATAAACTGAATGATTTCATAATTGAAAAAGTTAACAACTCAACGTAGAATTTAAAAAAAATTTGATTGGCCTGCCGAGGTCGCTGAATCCAAATCTGATACCATTGTTTCTAAATCTAACATGGAGGATCCAATATGGCGGAACACAAATCAAAAAACCGAATACATTTTTCCGCGAAATTTCGCGAAGTTTATCGCAAAAGATAACGTATGTCAAGAAATAATTATTTTTGAAACAAAATAAATTCTTTTAACCTTTAGTTTCAGCGACCTCGTAAACTTATATGGGACCATTTTTGTATAGTTGCTAACATTTTTCCGATTTGTATTCGACTATATTGCATACTTTTTAATCGAATTTTGAAATTATGATATCAGATTTAGTTTTAGCGACTTCTAAAACTTGAATAGGTTCAGTTTTCAAAAGTTCAAACCATTTGTACGATTTGGGTTCCGCCATATTGGACCCCTTATTTTGAATTTTGAAATTATAGATTTGAATTCAGCGCCTCCAAAAACCTAAATTTAATAATTTTCTTCAAGTTACTAGCGTTTGTTCGGTTTCTTGTTCCACATATTGGAACGGCCATTTTCAATTTTGAAATTCTAATCTTAGATTTGGATTCGGCGAGCTCAAAAACCTGAATATAACCATTCTTGTAAAGTTCTCCAAACTTTTTAAAATTTTCTCTATAAAATTACGAATTTTTCATGGATTTTTCAGAACGGGAAGTTTATAATAATTTTTCCTTATACATAATTTAAGGCAGTAGTCGTGCTAGAAAACAGCTATCTAAAAAAATATTTTTGCCTGATTTTTATGAATCAAAATAATATTACTAATGACGTCCTTTCAAATAAAGAACATTGTTTTGTTTCCAATAAAACAATCTTAAAACGTTAGAAACAATGTATATGGACCACTTTTTTGCATTTTTTAATTTCGAATTTGAAAATAGTAGAATTGTAGGGAATCTTTTCTCTGAAACAATAAACAGAAACTATTGTTATAAGATAATCATTTTTTGTATGTTTTGAAACTTTTTCATAAAAAATAATGTTTTTCCATTCATATTACCCGACTGATAATATTATTTCAGTTATTAAAATCATAGTTAACCTTTTTTCCAGCAATCTGATTGTTGGCACAACTACATTAATTAGCTTTAACATAATTCAAGGATCATCGAGTTTTGTCAATTCTTTCAGGATATATTAGATATTTAAAACCAATTTTTACCAAATAAATCACTCTATTGTAATTCCCTCTTTAATTACATTTTTTCGCATTTTAATTCTCTTGAAGGGAGATACAATCCATCAAGCAGTTCTTGAAAACTTATTAAAAGATTTCAATACATATTAAACTGGCGTCAGCAGAGTATATTGAACTTCACGAAGTTTTGATTATTTATTTATAGTGAAGAAAATATATTCAAAATTATCGATAAGAAAATTGTACATAAATCTGGCACTAAATTGATTTTTTGTAACGATTATTTATAACATTTTGTTTTTGTTTAAAAATAGTAATTTCATGTCCAAGAAAAGCTTCCACTTATCGCGTATTTCATGTACCATTACATTATCCAAAAAAAGTCTAGGAGTTTGATTACGAGTCTTGGCAGACGGTTGATTTTACTAAAAGTCGTATTGATCATTCAATATTTAATCAGGCAATATAACTTTGAACTATGGTCGTTTTCCCGGCTTTCCTAATACGAGGACTGAACTACTTCATTCGTATGCAAATCAAAGTATAATGTGAATCTGCTCTATATTCCATTCATTAAACTCATGGAATGTCTAAAATGGTTTAAAAGGAATTTAGATCAAATTACTTGAAAGGAATTAATGAAGGTTCTTCGTTAGTGACGGATCACTTCATAAAAGTAGAATTAATGAGCACAATGTATATGACCAAGTATTTCGTTTCATATGCCATCTTAAGTCGATAATTTTACATGTAAAAAGACCTGCTTGAAAAATAGGAAAAATAAACAAAATTTGATCAACCTTGATCGCACTTTCCAGCGGGAGCTGGAGAAGTTTCTATTTGTACAGAAATTTCGGAATAAGTAGACGGATTTTTTTGGTACGGGTAGACACTCTCTTTGAAAAAATTGTAAAACTTTAATCAATCATCATGAGTTAGTGATAACAAAATATATTTGGACTAATTTTAACTTATGCTTTTTTTGGTAATGTACGGTTATTTACCAATAATAAATTAGGTCGAGAAAATTTTGTATCGTAGCCCAAAGTTTGGTAGATAGATTCAGCGTTCTGTGAAGTTATACTGACAATGTTTATTTCAATAAAAATAAAACTGGACTTATTCATTGTTGGTTACTACCTCCTCAATAAAGTATATTTTTATAAAATTTAAAAGCCCTTTTCATGATACAAAAAAGGGAATATTCACTTTGCAATATTTTCATTATTATTAGTAATAGTTTCAGATTGAATAAGAAGATATTCAAGATCCTTCAATTTTAGTTTTTTTTATAATTAAAAACGTCGAAACTTCGAATGTTTACTTAGGAGTTCAGTTGTCTATTCTAAATCTTCCGAAGTAAAAAGTTTTTGAATGTAAATCATAAACATCACAGAACTTTTGATTGTACAACTTAAACTTTCATAATTTTTAATTGTCAATTTTAAAAATTAAAAACTCTTTATTCTCAAGATCTATCATTTAAATTTCTACAATTTTAAAGACTTACCATTGAAGCTTTCTTTATTCTAATGATGTGTAAATAAAAATGATTGAATTTTGATGAATTTGCAAATTAGAAGTAAAGTTTTTGATTCCAATTCTTTAAAATTTAAGTAATTTCGAATCCTAGTAATAAAAATTACAGATTTTTCAATTACAAATTCTTAACCTTGCATACTTTTAATTGTAAATTTTCAAACTTAAAAAATCTTTGTTTTCGAAGATTTACAATTCAAAATTCTAACATTTTGATGATTTACAATTGAAAAATTTGAATTTTCACGATTGCAATTGAAAATTCGTAAATTTTTGGGATTTACAATTGAAAAGTCTTGAATTTAAAATATGTATAAACGTAATTTTTCAATTAAAATGATTTTTAGAATCAAAAGTCAAATTTTTTGGAAAATGTAGTTTATTTTTCGACCAATAAATAACGAGATAAAACAATTATAAATACAATTTAAAGATGAACATACATATCGGAATCAGATTAACTCAACAGATTGGAGGCCATTAATAATAATCTCTTCACACCTTTTTTGAAGAATTCTTATTTTTCCCCGTGTTTTAAAGAAAAAATCCACTTGTTCTCGTTTTATTGCTCAAATTTGCACAAAACTAATACCGTTTGGCTACAAATTCTACAATTTGGTTGAAAATTTAATTATTTCATTGAAGACACATTTTTGTGGTTAAAGACTTAATTTTTTTTGGCTAAAAATCAGGTTTTTTTTCTTGAAGATTAATTTTCTTTCTTGAAAATGTAGTTATTTTATTTTTGGTTAAAAAGTACTCTTTTCTAGTTAAGATTTTATCAATTTTGTTGAGAATTCGTCTTTTTTGGTAGACAATTACTATTTGGTAGAAAATTTATCCTTTTCGATCGAAAATGCAACTGCTTGGTTGAAAATTAATCTAGTTTGGTTGAGGATTCAACTATTTTTCAAAAAATTCGTGTATTTTAGTTAAATCCAACTGTTTTGGTCTTTGAATTAAAATAATATTTTTCAAATATTAAATATTACATGTTCCGCTAAAAATTAATTTTTTTGTTGAAAACTGAACTCCTTGGTTTAGGTTTGAACTGCTTTGCAACCCTGTTTTTTTTATATATTTTTTTTAGGTTAGAGATTCACCATTTTAGTTCGAAATTCAACTAGTTCATCGTGAATAGACTTTTTTGTGGAAAATTTATATTTTCAGGTTGAAAATTCAGCTGCCTTGTAGAATATTCTTTTTTTTATCTTGAAAATTCAACAACTTAATGGAAAATTAAACTTTTTGGTTGAAAATTAGCTTTTTTGTTGTAAATTCATATTTTTGGTTAAAAATTCTACTACTCTGGTAGAAAATTATAATTTTTGGTTGAAAATTAAAGTTTTCATTTGAAAATTCAAATATTTGGTTGCAGATTCGCTTTTATGGTTAAAAATGTATATTTTTTCTCATCTCAACATTTGGATATTCCATTTTGCGTTGCAAAATTTTTCTTTATTAGTTGAATACTTAAGTATTTTGATAGAAAAGTCAACTTTTTGTTCGAAAACTAAACTTGATTAAATTATTAGATAATTAAATTCAATTGGAAACTTAATTATTCTGTTTGAAATTAATTTTGTTGTTGTAAAAAATTAAAATTTTCATTTAGAAATGAAGCTATTCAATTTTTTGTTGCAAATTTTTGTTTATAAGTTGAAAATTCAACTCTTCCAGAGAACATTTTTTCTTTGAGTGAAAAATTAATCTTATTTGTTGAAAATACATAATTTTAGTTGAAGATTCAACTATTTTGTAATATATTGTCATTTTTAGCTGCATTAAAGTGGTTAAAAATTCGTTTTTTGCTGATAATTAAATTTAGAAAATTAAAATATAACGATTTCATTTTTGATTGAAAATTTATCTTTTGGTAGAAAATTCAACTATTTCGTTAAAAATAAACTTTTTTATTGAAAATTCTTCTTTTTCGTTTTAAAGTCAACTGTTCTTTCTAAGATTAAATTTTCTAGCATGCAAATTAACTATTTTCTTGAAAAATTGTGTTTTTGGGTAGAAAATTAATCTTGTTTACTGAAAATTCATCTATTTGGTTGAGGATTCAACTATATTGTTAAAAATTTGTCTCTTTTCTTTCAATTAAAATGTTAATTTCACTGTTTTATTTTTCATATGAAACTTATCTTTTTTTAGTTTGAAATTGAAGCGTTTGGTTGAAAATTTATGAATTTTGTTAAAAATTCGTCTTTTGGTAGGAAATTAATCTCCTTGATAGAAAATTCATATTCTTAGTTAGAAATTCATCTTTGTGAGTTAAAAATTCAGCTATTTGTTACAGGTTCGATCCATTTCCTCAAAAGTTTAATTTTTGTTCAAATTTAACAATTTTGCCGAAGTTATCTTTTTTAATTGAAAATTTAACCATTTTCTTGAAAATTCGTCCATTTGGATTGAAAATTCATCTTTCATCGTAGAAAGGTCCTCTTTCTAAGTTGAAAATTCATCTTTCTTAGCTGTAAATGTATCGTTTTCGTCGGCAATTCAACTTCAGGTTGAAAATTCAACTGCCTTCTAAAAAATTCGTCCTGCTTTGGTGTCTTCTAACGGATATTCAGGATACAGTTGGCAGAAGAAGAGCAAAGGCAAATAGATTCTTTTATAAGTTGTGAGGGAGTACATGCTAGCCAAGATTTTAATGTAGGAGGATCTTCGAATAAAAGATCATGTAGTTTCTTTAAGTTCAAGGTGGGATGAGACTTTACGGAGAGCAGTTAACGGGTATCGTAGTTGGAGGATCCAAGAACCGGAAGAAAATTCAACAGATCGATTCTTAGTCCGCGGGCTGTAGAACTTTAACTAGAGCGTGTATAAACTCAGCTCACGCAGTCGTCAAGCCACACAGCGAGCATCCACGATGAATAAAAGATGCTACTGTTAAACCCAATCTAACACTTCTTTAGAGCACTTGATACCATCCCCCTTTTAAAAGTAATTTTTCATAAACTTCTTTAGGGAACGTCCATTAATTACGTAAGGATGATTTTTCAAATTTCAGAACCCCTCCATCCTTGTTGCAAGGATTCGTGAAATTTTTATGACACTCCTTCCCAAACCACCCGTCATACGTAAGATTTCATTTTTTCACTCCACGTATCAAAAATAATAAAAAGATTTGAAAGACTTTCAGTGATTTTTAAGTATTTGAACAGATTTCGAGGGATTTAAGGTACACTGGAACTTGTAATTATGACAGGTCTCATGCATTGCTCGTGGTGGCCTTGGTGTAAATCCAGACAGTCCAAATGTAAACAGTCAGTGGGGTGTAAACCATTTTCTAATATAACGCAATATACGCGCATGAGTACCCGCGCACTGGTGCTTTGTTGCTACGCTGCTGGTCATTACGCATCGTTGAGCAACCCCTTTTCGACCCCGAAAAGCTCATCTCTCATCAAGAAACCACAGTGGCAATAAATCTTGGAAGGATATAAACTCGGACGCCTTAATTTCAAGTTTCAATTTACTGTCAAATGGGGTCATTTCGGACACGTGGGGTAATTCCGGACATTCCTAAATTGATAGATTAAATTACATAAGGGGGTTTCAACCAGAATCTAGAATCAGTTAAGTCATTGTTAGGACTTTGAATGCTTCTAGATTCTGATTGAAATCCCTTAAGTAACTTAAACTATCAATTTTGAAATGTCCGAATTTACTTCACACGTCCGAAATTATCCCGTTCGACGGTACTTGAAAGAGCTACAAAGCTTTTTTTTTTTTAATTGAACAAATTTGTATCGTATTCATTGAGATTTTTTTAGCTTTTTAGAGATTTCATGAGATCAGAAGGAATTAAAAAAATGTTATGTTATCAGAGAAGTTTTAGGACATTTCCATTCAGTTAGAACTTTAAAAAGGAAAAAGAATTTTGTAAGATTTCATACTGATGTCTATTAATAAACTGTCTAACTGGGTGATATTTTAAAGGATTTCATGTGATACAAAAGTATTTTCACAAATTCTGAAGGATATAAAGGGATTTTCATTATTTGCAAAGACAAGTATTCTAAAGGATTTCAAGGAATTTCGAAAATTTCTAAGGGCTTAAAAATATTTCAATGATTTAAATGAATAGTAAGGAAGTCCAAGATATTTGAAAAGATTCTCACGGTTTTCAAAATGTTATGAAATTTTTTAACTTTTAACTGAATTCAAGAATTTTCAGTGATTTGAAGACATTTCCAAATACCTCACAAGATTTCAAAGGATTTCAAAGGATTTTATATTATAACGAAGTATTTTCTCTGATTTTAAGGGATATCAGGGATATCAGATTTCATAGGAGTTTGAGGGATTTTAGCAGATTCAGGTAGATTTAATGGGGGTTCGGTGATTTCACGGGATTTTGAACTACTTTGAAATATATCCACGGATTTTAGAGGATTTCATCAGATTTAATAAAATGAACATGAATTTCATGGATATTATCCGAGTTTCAGAGATTTTATTGGATTTCTACGGATTTGAAAGGATTATGAGATATTTTATGTGATGGTTAATATTTTAAGTGATTTAAAGAATTTTCACAGTTTTTAAAGAAGCTTAAGAGATTTAAAAGAATTTTCAGAGATTTCCAAATATGTCACGGGATCTTAAAGGATTTTAAGGGATTGTAAGGGATTTCAACGAATTTTACTGGTGTTTATTTTAATGGGGTTTCGATAATTTCACGGAATTTCAAAAGATTCAAAAGTATATCCACGGATTTTACATGATTTAAAAAGATTCAACACAACAGAATTTTAAAGGGATTTTAAAGAATTTTTAAAGATATAAAGGTATTTCGTTGTTTTCACGGGATTTCGAGGGATTTTAAAGGGTTTCAAAATTTTCTAAAGCATATCCATAGACTTTAGAGGATCTCATAAGCTTTCAAAAGCCCTGACAAAATTTCAAAGGATTTTCGAACATTATAAAGGATTTCAATAGATTTTAATTTTTAAGAGATTGCAAAGGTCTCAAGGAATTCTAACGGATTTCAACGCATTTTAACAGATTTAACAGGATTTCAAAAGATTCAAAGGGGCTTCGATAATTCTAAAATATATCCACGCATATTAAAGAATTTCGTAAGATATGAAAAAATTTAAAAGAGATTTCAAGGATTATAACCGAGTTTCAGAGATTTTATGGGATTTCCACGGATTCGAAAGGTTTATAGAACATTTTTATTCGCAGTTAAAGATTTTAAGCGATTTAAAGGATTTTTGCAGTTCTTACAAAATTTTAAGAGATTCAAAAGGCTTTCAGGAGATTTCAAAATATGCCACAGGATTTCAAAGAATTTTAAAGGATTTCATGTGATAGGGCAGTATTTTTACGAATTTTTAGGGATATCACAGGATTTTAAAGTGTTTTGAAGGTTTAACAATTTTTTCAAGACATATCCATGGATTTTAGAGGATTTCGTAAGATTTCGAAATATTGAACAGAATTTCAAAAGATTTCTGAATATTAGAAAGGATTTGAATAGCTTTTTACATATTGCGAAATTTTTTAGAAATGTTGAAAGATTACCACGTATTTGAAAGATTTCAATGAATTTTGAGAAAATTGCGAAGATTTCAAGGGATCTCGTAAGATTTCGAAGTATTTCACGGAATTTCAAGAATTTTAACTGAGTTCAAGAGATTTTATGAAATATCCACGAATTTGAATGATTATAGGAGATTTGTATGGGATGGTAAAGGTATCATGTGATACAGAAGTATTTTTACGGACTTCGAAGGTAATCAGGAGATTGTCATGAGATTTTAAGTATTTACAGAGATTTATAGAGGTTTCTAAATATTTACAAAAAATTCAGAGCAGTTTAAGGGATTTCAACGATTTGATAAAATTTAATGGGGTCTCGATGATTTTACGGGATTTAAAAAGATTCTAAAGTATATCCAAGGATTTTGGAGAATTTCGTGGGATATCAAAAAATTCACCCGAATGTCAAGAATTTGAACCGAGTTTAAGAGATTTTATGGGATTTTCACGGATTTGAAAGAATTATATGAGATTGTTATGTGGTAATAAAGATTTTAAGTAAGTTAAAGGATTTTCACTGTTTTGAAAGAATTTTAAGAGATGTAAAAGGATTTCCATAGATTTCAAAATAGTTCATGTGGTTTTAGAGGATTTTAAATAATTTCATGTGATAGGGAAGTATTTTTTATAATTTTGAAAAGTACCGGGGGATTTTTTTGAGATTTTGAAGATTTGAGGGAATTTAAAGAGATTTCAAAAGATTTTCAAATATTTCGAAGGATGTAAGGAATTTATTCCAAAGCATATCCACGGATTTTAGAGGATTTTGTAAGATTTCCAAAGATTCAAAGGAATTCCCAAACATTTCCGAAAAGTATGAAGGATTCAAGAGATTTTAATATTTTGTAAGGGATTTCAAGAGATTTTGAAAAATTATCATGTACTTTATGAGACTTCCAAGATTTCAAGGACTTTTACATTTTTCAAAGAATTTTAAGAGATTTAAAGGGATTTTAGAAGATTTCAAAATACTTCCCGGGATTTCAAAGTGTTTTGAAGAGAAATTAACGAAATTATTTATAATAAAGCATTTTTACGAATTTTGAAGGTAATCAGGAGATTTGGATCAGATTTCGAAGATTTAAAGGAATTCAAAGAGATTTCAAACGATTACTAAGGATCTTAACGCATTTAAGAAGATTGCGATTATCGTACCCATATACAAAAGAAAGGAAGATAAAAACAACTGCAATAATTACAGAGGTATCAGCTTACTAAGATATATATATATATTAAATATTAAAATTAATTAATTAATTCAATATGGTATTTACATTAATTTTATTTGAAAGAATTTATACCTCCATTATTATCCTTTTTTTCGTGAAAAATAACCCTCTTATGTTTTGATAGAGCTTTGGCCTACATTACTTTTCAGTGGGGGAGAGGAGGGGGGGGGGTAACAATAGCCTAAAATTGTTAGCGTAGTTTATGGACGACCCCTTTCTTAATTTGGAACAAAATTGAACACGCGCGGAGATCGTTGATTAAATACAAGGTTAAACTAATTTTAATTGTGCTAAAAGTGGAAAAAGAACTTTGAAAGCAACTACTAATTAACTTAACACAAGTCTCCCTGGAAAGTCTTAACATTTCAGTTTTTTCTCCGTCCAGTTATGTATGTCTCTTCTGAGTTGCCATTTAACACGCCTGATCGGTTCCTTACAGCAGAAATCGCCCACTAGGTCGTGCTATTCTTAATACGAGTAGAAGAGACGAAGATGAATGTGAGACCCTTCCTGAAAATCCCGCCAAAAAACTATGACTAAACATCCGTAAGACTTTATACCCTTCTCCTATCATTCATACCAAATCATTAAAACATTTTTATCCAAAGAAACACCACTTGATTTCCAGATTCCACCGGAAATGAAAATTAAGTTATGACCTTTTTTTTAATCGAGATTTTCTGTTTTGCAGTTATGGACGAGAATACGCCGACCCTTATCTGGGACACGGTATTGGACCCGTAGCTGGCTATGGGGTGAGTTCAAAATTATTTTTATTTCGATTGAATATTATGAATATTCGATATTCGCAGTGACTTTTTTTAATTTATCGCCAATGCAAAACAGTTATTTTTTAATTAGTCACTTGTATCTTTTATTTCAATTTCACTAACAAAAAGTTAACTGAAATGCGTTTTAGATTATGGTTTTTTTGAAAGGGCTTATTTTAAAATTTAAATCCTGAATTTCATTCCAAATTAATTAACTGAAATGACAGGGTTTGAAATTTGAAATATTCTTTGTTGAAAGCGTCCAAAATCGACAGCTCTCAAAGTTAAAAAAACATCTCAAAATTAAAACTTTCCAATTAATCAGTTTCTTGCTACGAAGGGCTTTAATTTCAAAATTAACATGATTCTAAATTAACAAATTTGTCATTTTACAAATCATTTAATTTTAAAGATTTATATTTTAAAAGATTTATATTATATTATATAACAATATAACTTTCAAACTCGAAAATCGTAAGTAGCCGGGACAGTGTGTTTGAAAATGGAATTCAATTGAATAACAATGTTTTTTCATTTGTAAAAGTAGATTTTTTATTACTGGATTTAACTATTTTGTTGAAAACTCGTGTTTTTTGTTGAAAATTAATTTTTTAACTGAAATTTTAACTATTCAATTTTTGTTTGAAAATTCATCATTTTGGTAGAAAATTATCTTATTGGTTGAAAATTCATGTTTTTGGTTTAAAATTCAACTATTCCAGTCAAAGATACATCATTTTAGTTGAAAATTCATTTTTTGTTTGTTTCTTTAAAATTCAACTATTCCAGTTGGAGATTTATAACTTTAATTGAAAGTTTATAATTTTTGGTTGAAAATTTAATTGTTTTGTTGAAAATTCTTTTTTTTGTGTTAAAAATGAATTTTTTAAACTGAAAATGTAAATAATCCAGTTAAATATTCTTCCATAATTTCAGTTGAAAAATCATCTCTTTGGTTGGAAAATAATTTTTTAAGCGGCAAATTAAACTTATATTTATGGTCAAAAATGTATCTTTTTTGGTTGAAAATTCGACTATTTTGTTTAAAATGTATATTATTTAGATGAAAATTCATATATTTTCTCGAAAAATCGCCTTTTTTGGTAGAAAACTAATCTTCTTGTTTAAAAATTAATCTTTTTGGTCAAAAATTCAACTAATTGGTAGAAAGTTGAACTACTTTGTTAAAAAATAAATTCTTGGTTGAAGATTTATCGTTTTTAGTTGAAAATGCAACTATTTGCTTAAAACTCTATATATTTTGTTGAAAATTCGTTATTTTTGATAGAAAATTAATCATCTTGGTTTTAAATCGATCTTTGTGCTTGAAAATGCAACAGTTTGGTTGAAAATTTGTTTCTCTCTTGGCTTAAAAATCTTTCGTATTTCTAGATTATAATCTTGTTGAAGAGTCGTCTTTTTGGTTGGGTTCCACTTTTTTGGATTAAATATTACAATCCTTTTTGCTTCAAATATTAACCATTACATTTTTAGTTCAAAATTAATCTTTTTTGGTTAAAAATTTCACTACGAGGTTGAAAGTTAAACTCTTGTTAAAATCCTTTTTTTTTTGTTGAAGATTTATCATTTTAACTGAAAATTCATGTCCTTAGATAAAAATTTGACTGTTTTGTATAAAATTAGTTTTTTTTGTTGTTGTTAAAAAAAAAATTATATTGAAAATTTAACTATTTTGTTAAATTTCGTTTTTTTTTAAATCAATTTCTTTAACTGAAAATGTAACTATTCTAGTTAAAGATTCATAATTTTAATTGAAAATTCATCACTGGTTGAAAATTCGTTTTTTTTTTCAAAATTAATTTTCTTAATTGAAGATTTAACTAATCCAGTTGAATATTCCATAATTTTATTGAAAATGCCATAATTGTACTTAAAATGTTACGAATTTGAAGCGTTTGAAATTGAATTCACTGGAAAGAATATAGTTTCCTATTTTCGTGAAAAATCTCCTGATTTCCCCTGTTATTACAGGGTTTCTACTCATCTGAAAAATATCTTTTATTCAAAATATTGATATAATATGTACTAAATTTAAGCATACGAAGAAAAAATAAAAATATGTTTAAATTATTACTCACATTCATGGACTTTAAGAACAAATTCAAGAAATTATTAATTATGTTTCTAATATAATTGGTCAAAGCCTTCTAAATAAAGCATATTAATTAAATATCTAGAAACTTGTACCATTAAGAAATTACTTATCCTTTAATAAAGTTACTTTCAAAAATGAAAAAAACAGTTTCTTAATTTTACATAATGAACAATGCTACTTTTACGCATTTAGATATTTACAAGCACTGAAAACAAATATTATTTATAATAAACTCACGAAATTGTATACATATTCCGAGTCTATTGTTAAAAGAAAATTAAAATACTTGAATGTCTGTGTACTATGAAGAATTATACCTAGAGAAAGCTTTAGATACCTGGAAAATACCTAATAGAATTGTCAGGATTTGTGTAGACACTGCGGAAATTTTGTTTCGCAAGCTTTAGTGGCCCCTTGTAAATCATTGAATCTTTTTCGAGGACAACTATTAAATTCCCATTTTTTTTCTGTTTTAGGCGACAGTCTATCGAGGCGGTTACAACAGGTTCACGCCTTACTAAGATGTAGGAAGCACAGCGAAGCCTTCCAGTCAAAGTACACCCAGCAGATCATGACCAGAAATTAACACAATCATCAAACCCACCAACACGATGCCTGAACCTTCTAACCTGTCAATGTCAACTTCTAATTGCACCCAAGACATCAACAAACTGAAACCTTCCGGAGAATTTCTCCTGGAATCTCTTCATCGCATCAGTCGCAATTTTCATCTCGCACATTGTGACGAGCAAGCGTCAAATTAAGCCAAATTATAAAGATAGTAACTTTGGAATAGAGAGTAGAATCACAGCTAAAGGTGCGAACTTATATATCTAGGGTCTAGGGTTTTAAATGAGCCTTAAATAAGAGTCTCGATTAATTTACATATAAGTCCCGAAAGACTTGTGCCGTTCAAATAGAAATCGGCAGCTCGTTTCACAAATGGCAGCCATCATTGACAAAATCCCACCGTTCAAATCTTTTGACAAAGCCAGGTTCGAGATTCAGACATCGTGACTAAACTCCCAATAACTTTTGCTCGTGACATATCTTTTATTATTGTCAAATTGTAATATAGTTGTATAGCATTAATTCTTCGTATAACGTATAAATAAATATCTAGAAAAATATTCCAGATATCGTACGTTAAATATCTAGTATCAATACTAAATATTTTTTTGTACAGAGGGAGCCAGAATTTGTTCTACTTGATTTCACTCTTTCATCTCTTTCATCTGCATTTTGCACCGTTTATCAAGAGTACTCGAACCGGAAAGAAAGATTAATAAATACTCTTCGTTTTTGTACTATGCGTCGGTATGGCTGCCGTTCTCTGAAGAGCGAATCTGCCTCATTTCCATCTGAACGAGCCGCAACGTCCTCGAAATTCACTGCTGAACCAGAAAACTGGTAGCTAACCCGACAGTTGTAGGAACGCGCGCAAGTTGGTAGGTTTCCATGCCAAATATGTGTAGGTCACGAACCAAACAGTACAGTAGGGTAGAATTTACTATTAATCTAGACCATCTACCGGATTCTGGTAAACAGGGTCTAGTCACCATTCTCTACCGGTTCTAATCAAACGAGTTTACTCATAGTTTTGCATTCGATATTACGATTAATGATCCTAACACTGTGTAGATACTTTTACTCTATTGTATACATCAAAGCCGAACGCTCCCCAAAATCCCGTTCCAATCGCTTCAATCCAAATTGACATTCGAACTTCAATTCTAAAAGTAGCATCTCACTTTTCCAAATTGAAATGATCGGGATTCAATATAAATTCAATAATTTAACATTCTCTAAACTCGAATCGAGTGAATTCGAATTAATTTGAGAATTCACAACAAGAATTTAACTGACCTGAATTTCTAGAATTGCAGCAAAATCTACTGCGGTTTAACTTTCCTCATTAAATCGATACCTCCTTGTTAAAAGAACATCTCTCGGATTGTACGCCTGAATCACTCTTCTAGTTTTAGTACGCATAGACGGCGCTAGATGCCAAATAAAACAGAAGGCATATTTAGTAATTAATATTCTCTGGCTCAGTGTATTAGTTGGATTTTTTTTAATTTACTTGAATTCCTTCGAATTCTTTTAACTTCCTAGAAATAATGTGAATGTCTTCAATTCCTTGAATTATGTGAATAACGTATAAATCTTGAATTGTGTGAATCTAATCAATTTCTCGAATTCTTCTGAATTCCTTGAATTCATAGCATTCTTCTGAATGCATTGAATTCTTCTAAATTCGTTGAATTCTTCTGAATTCATTGAATTCTTCTGATTTCCTTCAATTCATCCAATTCTTCTCATTTCTACGAATTCATTCAATTCTTCTAAATTGCACGAATTCCTTGAATACATTCAATTCTTCTGAATTCCTTAAATTCTTCTAAATTCCACGAATTCATTCAATTCTTCCAAATTCCATCAGTGTATTAAATTCTTTTAAATTCCTTTAATTCGTTCAATGCTTCTAAATTTCACGAATTCCTTGAATTCGTTAAATTCTTCTAAATTTCACGAATTCATTTAATTCTACTGAATTCATTCAATTCTACTGAATTCATTCAATTCTACTGAATTCATTCAATTCTACTGAATTCATTCAATTCTTCTGAATTCCTTGAATTCGTGAAATTCTTGTAAATTCAACGAATTCCTTCAATTTTTATAAATTCCACGAATTCATTCAATTCTTCTGAATTCCAAGAACACATTCAATTCTTCTAAATTCGATGAATACATTCAATTTTTCTAAATTACACGAATTCATTCAATACTTCTGAATTCCTTGAATTCATTCAATCATTATGAATTAAATGAATCCAAACAATTCTTCTAAATTCCTTGAATTCACTCAATTCTTCCGAATTTCTTGAATTCATTCAATTCTTCTGAATTTCTTGAATTCATTCAATTCTTCTGAAGAATTCGTTGAATTTGTTAAGTTTTTCTCATTTCCGCGAATTTCTTAAAATCATTCAATTCTTCTGAATTTATTAAATTCTTCTGTATTCCTTGAATTCATGCAATTCTAGTAAATTGCACGAATTCCTTGAATTCTGGTAAATTCCACAAATTCATTAAATTCTTCTAAATTCCGCGAATTCATTAAATTCTTCTGAATTTCTTGAATCCATTCAATTCTTCTGAATTTCTTGAATCCATTCAATTCTTCTGAATGTCTTGAATCCATTCAATTCTTATGAATTCTTTGAATTCAAACAATTCTTCTGAATTATTTGAATTCATACAATTATTCTGATTATTTTGAATTCATTTAATTCTTCTGCATTTTTTGAATTCATTCAATTCTTCTAAAGAATTCGTTGAATTATTCTACATTCCACGAATTCCTTGAACTTATTCAATTCTTCTAAATTCTACGAATTCCTGGAATTTATTCAATTCTTATCAATTCCAAGAATTCTTTGATTTTTTGCAATTCTTCTGAATTAATTAAATTACTCTGAATTTATGCAATTCTTGTGAATTCAACGAATTCTTTCAATTCTTTTAAATTTCTTGAATTCATTCAATTCTTCTGAATTCCTTGAACTCATTCAATTCTTCTGAATTTGTTGAATTCATTCTATTTTTCTGATTTCATTGAATTCATTCAATTCTTCTGATTTCCTTGAATTCATTCAATTCTTCTGAATTCCTTGAAGTCATTCAATTCTTCTGAATTCCTTGAATTCATTCAATTCTTCGGAATTCGTTGAATTCCAAGGACTTCAAAATAACGCAACGAACTGGAATTGTTGAGGAACTCAGTAAATTTCAAAAGAATTTCTAAAAGTTTAAAAGCATTCCAAGGAATTCAAAAGAATTGAAACTAGTTCTTAATAGTATATTAAAACAAGAGTGTAATAATCACTTGCACCGCGTATGCGTACTAAAATGGTAGGTTAACTCAAGAAGCCGAGTTGTCGTTTTAGACGTACATTCAAAGAGAGGTTCTTTTAACATGGATGTATTGAATTATTCCCCTGAATATTATCAGTTTTAGATACCTAGGTATTGAAACGAATCGGGATAATTTCGAGTTTTTTCCAACACCTTGTGAATTAAGTATCCAGAACGTCAATTTGGATAAAGAATGCGAAACACCAAAGTGATTTCCTCCCGTTCTCGCAGAGAGAATTCGGCACACGGTGCAAGCCGGGCGTCGTCTCGCTTCGGGAAACCAAATCGAACGTAATTTATTTATTTCTTAGCTAGGCAGTAACGAACATGACACGTTTTCTATAACATTATTCGTAAACGGATCCATTAAAGTATACGTATAGAATCTCGCAGCAGAAAATGAGAGAAGTTATTAAATGATCGACGTTCGAAACTGAGTATGTACGTGGTTGTGTACGTAACTATAAAGAACAAAAAAAAAACAAGTGTGCATCACGCTATCGCTATGTTAATCTTACAATTAAAATATATCACACTCCCGATATCCGTGCGAGAAAAAAAACGCGCAAATGGCTGAGTTCGAGTGAAAAGTATTCTGCTGAAATTGAGATTCTTTGATTAATTGTAATGAAACTTTCTAACTCGAACAATGTCGGCATCGAACGAACAAAAGGGTTTGAGGGGAAAGAGGGAGTTTCAGAAAATGGTACGCACATTGAGAGTGAGTGATATCCCTTAAATTAGTTTAAATTTATGGTATAAATAAGTCGGTGCGCGTGTGCTTTGAAAGTATCGGTGAATCGAGGAGTCGAAATAGCCAAATATGACAAAGATGTTAGCAGTACGGCTAGAGCCGTTCGTTACGTTTTAATCTAATCTAGACAGAGAAGCGCCGCATTTTTGAGAGGAAAAGAATTAATTAGATCGACTCGATTGTAAATAAATCCAGTGTCAAGCACAAATTGAATGAGCGCGAGGAGCAGAGATTGTAAAAGGGAAGAGACTAATCTAGAAGCTGCACTCTGACATACTCACTTCTATCGATAATTTAACGATGGTAGTTTAACTTACATTTAGTAACGCGAATGCATCTCTGTTACAAAAGTCAGTCACTAGCACCCTCTCGCAGTCGCAAACATTCTAGAAAGATAACTCCACATTTCCGGTGCTAGAATTGTCAAAGATTGAGTTCTTTTAAACGATAATATCAAGTTTGCACGCAAGAATTCGTTATCTCCATGTTAAAAAAGACAATCTTTTGGAGTGTGCGCCTAAAACGGCCACTCTGGCGTTGGCCGTCTAAACTAACCAAACAGTTTAGACGGCCAACGCCAGAGTGCTAGTTTTAGGTGTACATTCCGAGAGAGTTTCTTTCAGGGAGGTAACCAATTGTTGTGTTTGCCGATTGTGAGAAAAGGGAAGTTGCGACTAGCTCTACCCCTGTATATTATAAAATGTAATTACAATTTATACTTACTCATTAAACGATAATCTTTGTCGGTAGGCTATTAAAGTTAGCGCGTAGCATAAGTCAAGCTCAAATTAGGCAACGCCCCTGCAGAGCCGTTTAATAAATCTTCATCGTTATTGTCACGTGCACAAGGTTTTTTAGAATTTTTTTTGTTCAGAGTCATCTTGCTACAGGCCTACGCTGTTTATACTTTCTGTAGATATCGAAGTGAACTTCCTTTTTATATTAATTTTATTGAAGCGTCTGCGAAGTCAGCGAGGAATTTCGTGAGAAACCCTGGGAAAGAAATGTTTGTGATTCTCGTTTCGCGAATTGTTTTTGCTTTCGGCGGACTCTTGAGTGTCGTTCCGAGGGAGTCGTTGTTGTTTCGACGAACTAGATTGTTCGAGCGACTGAGTCGTCGATTTACAATGCAGGGGTTGATAAATACACAAAACGATTTCGAACCTCCTACTACCGATGCTGATTTCACATCGTAAACTCTACAAATAGCAGTATACAATGTAAAATATTCAATGATACGCACCATATGATATACGGTAAAAAATTTGTAAACGACTAGATGAATACACGACTACGTAATGACACATCTTACGAGCAACATATCTTAGCATACGAGGCAAGCTGGTGCCCAAAAGTCAAATATCTCTTTCCAAATTCAATTCTCCAACTTCGAAAGTCACTTGGAAACATTTTTGTAAGTTTGAAATTCGTAAGATTCGAGTTTCTTGGCAAAAGCCTCTTGAGGGTTTTAACTTTATTTATTTTCCAAAGGGAGAAAGAATGGAACTTTTGGAAAGAATGGAGATTGCGGGGAGAAAGGATAATTTAAGAATGATCTATTTTTAAAAAGAAAGAGGCTTTTGATAGAAACTGGACTTTTATGAAGTGAAATGTAATGTAAATTGTCGATTTAGAATTGGGCAGCATCTTGACGTGTTTTGAAATATAAAATAAAAAAAGAGATGTTCCATGACAGTAGAGTGTTAATTTGTAGGATGCGTGAATGCGTGTGTAAAGTATTTTGTGGAGCGTTAAGCCGATAAGATCGTGTGTATGGAGCCAGGAGCACACTCTAATCTTAAAGTAGCATGAAGACAAAGTAAGAGCTATGCCACTGTTTTCGCTTCTTGCAGTGTAAATGAATGCAAATGAAGAAAAACTCCAGTTGTGTATTCACGGTGAACACCCGTGACGAGTATTTGCATTAACTCTGGTATAGATCAGCTATGCCATCCAGAGTTGCCGTAGAAGCGCACGAGAAATGATAAATTGAAAATGAAAATGAAAAATGGAAAATAAAAAACAGTACGACTCGAACTTTTGTTGCAAGTACTGATAGGAACGTAAGGTGTCACCGGAAACACCTTTATCATTGTCTGATTTGATGATATTCTGTAAGTCTGGACCAGTTGTTAGGTTCTTATTACTCCCATAGCGAGTTCTTATGGCGTATTTTCTCTGTATATTGTCAATGTTTATTATTAAATATTTTTCAAATAACCCACCGACTTTTTTTCGCAATTAAACTTTTATTGGAATTTCAGGGTTGTTGGAAGTTTGATAATGCGTTTCTAGTTTTAAGTAGTATTAAAAATTGAGTGTTGGGTTTTATGGTAAAATGAAGGGATAACTATTAAGGAAGGCCGAAAAAACAACATTTTTAACATTCGAAACTAATTGAAGGGAGTTCAAGTAAATTCATAAAAATTTTATTGAATTCAAATAGAATTCAAGAGATTTCAGAAGAATTCAAGGAAATACAAATTAATCCAAGTAAATTCGAGAAAATTTAACTGAATTCAAGGATATTCAATGGAATGTATATAATTTCAGAAAAAATCAATGGAATTCGATTGGAATTTAAACAAATTCAGAAGAATTCATGGAAATTCAGAGGAATCCAAGTGGAATTCATATGAATTGAAGAATATTCAAAGGAATGTAAATAAATTGAGAAAAATTCAATGGAATTCAAGTGAAGTTGAAGCGAATTCAAAATTGAATTGAATTACAAAAAAGTTAAAAAATTTCTTAATTCAATTGAATCAAAAAGATTCAGACCGAATCCATTTTAAATCATGCAGGGCGGCGGTGACATTTTTAGGAATAATAGGTACTAGTATAGTATAATTACTATAAAATTTCCATAAAATTTCTATTTGATATTTTTATGTTTTTCGAAAAAAAAAAATTATTTCGATTTTTTTCAAAATCTTGCAATTTTTGAGATCACAAGCTTTTTTTTGTTACAGTTTGTCAAGTTTCTTTCACCCTTTCGAAATCAATGACGAAAACGAAGAATAACAAATGGTAATGCTAATACGATTGTTTGAAAAAATTTCAGAAGTGATAAGTAATATAATTATAGTCAACTTACCATTAATTTTAAACCTGGGATATATTTGTATTTCTAGAGTCAAAAACTATTTATAAAACTATATATATATAGGTTTAGAAACAGTTTTTGACGCATTATATCGTTATATCCAATAAAATAACATTTTTCCTATTTGAAATAAAAATAGCAGTATAATTCTTTAAATGTGAGAGCAACAAGAAAAAAAAGAATTTTATTTCTCTAGAAATACAAATATACCGCAAACTTAAAATTTTTGGTGTTGGCTATTACTTATCACCCATAAAAAATTCGATGAAAAAAAATTAGTTGTTTTAAGAAAATTTCGGGTATTAATTTTTCAACCAATCGAAATAGCTTTACCATTTTTTATTCTGTCCTCGGTTTTCTCATTGGTTTGGAAATAGTGAAAACAACTGATAAACTGGAACAATGAAAGCCTCGAAATCACAAAAATTGCAAAAAGGGAAACATTTTGAGAGAAAAAAATCAAAAATAATATTTTTTTCTTCCGAAAAATATCAAATAGGAAGTTTATTATAATTAGACTTTATTAGTATCTATTATTCCTAATAATTTCTGGAAAAGGATGGTGTTTGAGAAGAAATTTCTCTTATTTTCAAAAATCCAAATAGCTTTACAATTTTTCATTATTATTTTTTTGTTGTTGTGATTTTCGAAGGAGTGAAAAAATTGGATAAACTGAAATAAGAAAAATCTTAGTATCTCAAAAATGGAAGAAATGGGACGGGCTTGAAAGTAAAACGTGTAAAAAAGTAATTTTACCCTTAAAATGTTGAAATATTCGTAAAAAATGTAAAAATGTTGATTAAAAAAAAATTTGTGTCTAGTTATTTTCCACGTAAAAGAACATATTTTATTAGCACGTTAATTTCACCCGAATGCTTCAATGCCACTGGAATTCTGTAAATGCTTTCTGAATATACTTGAATTTCCCTGAACTCTTCTGAATTTGCTTCAATTTCACTTGAATTTTTCTGCATTTATTTTTATTCCTTTGAATTTCCTTAAATTCACTTAAATTCCACTTGAATTCAGTTAAATTTTTCTGAAATCTTTTTAATTCTACTTGAATTCAGTTGAATTTTTCTAAATTTAACTTGAATTCTACTGAAATCGCTTCAATTCTACTTGAATAAAGTTAAATTTTCCCGATTTTACTAGGATTTTTTTTGAATTTTTCTGAAATCTCTTCAATTCTACTTGAATTCAGTTGATTTTTTTTTTTAATTAAACTTGCATTTTTCTGAAATTGCTTTAATTCTACTTGAATACAGTTAGATTGTTATGAATTTACTAACATTTTCTTGTATTCTACTGAATTCGCTTCAATTCCACTTCAATTTAGTTGGATACCTTTGAATTTTTCTGAATTTACTTAAACTTCTTTCAATTTTCTTCAATTCTCTTAATTCTTTGAATATTATTTAAATTGTTTTAATTTCCTTCAATTGTCCAGAATTTCAAATCTTTAAAAAACTAAATTTTCAGTCTACAATATCGCAAATGGAATTTGACAAAATCTACAACAATGTGCCCTTTACTTTCAAAGGGCTCAAAATTAAACAGCCTAAAGTCGAGGCCCCTCATTTCTCTTGATTGCAACTCACTCAAAAAAAATCTCTGAATTGTTTAATAAAAAGCACTTGGAAGCTTAAAGTCATCCGCATTCAACCATGTGACAAAATTTGTTTAAAGATAAAAGTGACCATATCGTTAAATTCAAAAGACTTTAAGCTTTCAGATGCTTTTTATTAAACAATTCAGAGATTTTTTTGAGCGAGTTGCAATCAAGAAAAGTGAGGGGCTTCGACTTTTGGCCCCGACTTTAATTTGGGAACATCAATGCATAATAGAAATGGGGTGGTATTTTCCATTGGGGAAAAATCGATAAAATGGTATTTTGCCATTAATTTTTTTAAGAAATGAATATTAACAAATTTCATCATAAATAGCGTTTGAATGTGGAACCGTGGAGAGTTTTGAATGTACCAAAAGCTCTTTGGAAAGCATTTTCCAAGCAATATTTTTCTGGAGAAACGGATTATTGAATCTTGTGAAGCAGTTCTCTCAAGTTGATTAAATTTCAGAGTTTCGTTGAAAGAGCTTTAAATCAATTAGCGAAAATTTTTTCGCATTTGCAATTAAGTGATAGTGACCACAAATGAATATTTATCGCGACGTGACTTATCAGAAAAAAATGATCACTCGTTTTAAAAGGAAGGAATTCACATCTTCGGAACCTGGCAAAACAAGCCACTGAGGAACTTCTACTTTTTTTTAAACTAACGAATGACTCATAACCGTATAGAAGAGAGGAATCTCCTACAGCCTTTCCAAAGTGGCAGTAGTCCGCGAACCAGGAACACGATCGGATGTGTATTTCTCATTTTTATACGACCGTAGTACACGTGTTTCTATTTCAGAAAGTCAATGTGCAAAGGAAAAAAAAATCTTCAATTAATAATAGTGAAAGACGATTAAATAATCTATTTTAAGATTTATTTATTTTGTTCTCGATATGTCGTAAATAAATTAACAAGTGTCTGTATCAAACTAGAGGAAACAATTAGGAGATTAATCCAAATGTCAGGCTGCGAATAGTAAGAATCAATATCTATTTAAACTTAGTTTATAACTCTTAAATGTTAATGTAGTTATTTTTCAAGTTAATTAAATTTTTAATTTAGAAATTAGGATTTGTAATTTTCATTCAAAAATTATTTCTTCGGACCTTGAGCTCTTGAGGGATCGTCCGTAAATTTAGTGGATGTAACTTTACAAACTTAGATAACATTTAGCACATTTTCCGATGATAAATTTGAAATAATTTTTCTCTGTTTTCTAGAAAGATACCCTTTCTCCCCTTTTTCTCGGTTTTCCGATTGAATGCGAACTAAATTAATTGAAACAAATAAGAAAAATCAACTACTTTTGGTTGAAAAGTCATATTTTTCTGCTACCTGGTGAAAAGTTGAACAAGTTTGTTAAAAATTCATTTTTTGGATTGTAGATTCATCTCCTTGATTGAAAAAATAAATATTCCATTTTTAGAATTAATCTTCTGTGTTAAAAAATCATCTATTGGGTTAAATTATTTTGTTGAGAATTCATTTTTTTTAAGATTTATCATTTTAGTTGAAAATTCATCGCTTTTGTTAAATTACTTTGTTGAAAATTCGTTTTTTTGTTTTGTTTGTTAATTCAAATTTTTCTAACTAACAAAGTAAATATCCCAATTTTAGTTGAAAATTGAATTTTTTAATTGAAAATTGATCTCTTCTTACTGAAAATTCACGTATTTTGTTATAAAAAATTCGTCTTTTCTGGTTTTGCCGATAATTATCGTCTTTTTGGTTTAAAATTTAACAATTTTGTTGAAAATTCGTGTTTTTGGTAATACTTCTTGCTGGAAAACTCATCTTTTTGGTTGAAAATTAAACTATTTGGTTACAAATTCATATTTTTTAAGATTTACCTTCTCACTATTAAAAAAAAAGTCAACAATTCCATTTTTTAGAAAATAATTTTTCCGGGTTAAAAAATCTTCTTTTGTCAATTTTTCATTGATGGTTGAAAGTTAATATTTTTATTAAAAGTTCATCTTTTTTATTTGAAAATTCATGTATTTTGTTTAAAAATTCGTCTTTGTTAGCCGAAAATTAATCTTCTTGGTTGAAATTTCATCCTTTTCGATTAAAAATTTAACTGATTGAGTATAAATTAATCTGGATTGTTTGAGAATTCAATGCTGTGTTAAAAAATTATACTATTCGTTTGAAAGTTAACTTGTTTGCTGAAAGTTAAACTATTTCTATGAAAATTTA
This sequence comes from Andricus grossulariae, assembly GCA_011634705.1. Taxonomy (NCBI): domain Eukaryota; kingdom Metazoa; phylum Arthropoda; class Insecta; order Hymenoptera; family Cynipidae; genus Andricus; species Andricus grossulariae. The sequence continues at coordinate 21,212,685 of JAABKJ010000755.1, forward strand.
ACTTTTTGGTAGAAAAATAATTTTGTTTGTTAAAAAATCATATTTTCGGGATGAAAATGCAACCGTTTTGAAGATAATTATCGTCTTTTTGACTTTACAATTCAACCATTTTGTTGAAAATTAATATATTTTGTTGGAAATTCGTGTTTTTTGATAGAAAATTAATCTTCTTGCTGGAAAAATCAACTTTTTGGTGGATTTAACTATTTGGTTATAAATTCATCTTTTTTTTGTTGACAAATTAACTACTTAGTAGAAAGTTGAACTACTTTGTTAAACATTCATTTTTTTTAAATTTACTTCCTTAGTTGGAAATTTAAGTATTCCATTTTCAGAAAATAATTCTTCTGGGACAAGAAATCATTTTTGGGGAAAATTCATTTTTTTTTAAGATTTATCATTTTAGTTGAAAACTCATCCGTATATGTTGAAAATATAACTATTTTGTTGAAAATTTGTTTTTTTGTTGATAATTATTGTTTTTAACTATGAATGTAACTTTTCCATTCTGGGTTGAAAGTCAATTTTGTTATTGAAAATTGATCTTTTCTAGTTGAAAATTCATGTATTGTGTTCAAAATTTGTCTTTTTCAATGAAAATTAAACTTTTTAGTAGAAAATTAACTTTTTTGTTAAAAAATCACATTTTTTGATTAAAAATTCAACCGTTTTGTAGATAATTCGTCCCTGTAGCTTTACAATTCAATCATTTTGTTAAAAATTAATTTATTTTGTTGAAAATTCGTGTTTTTTGGTAGAACATTAATCTTATTGCTGGAAAAATCATCTTTTTGGTGGAAAATTTAACTATTTCGTTAAAAATTCATCTTTTTTAGTTGAAAATTCAACTACTTGGCTGAAAGTTGAACTAGTTTCTTGAACATTTATATTTTTTAAGATTCAGCTCCTTGTTCGAAAATTTAACTATTCTATTTTTTGAAAATTAATCTTCATGGTTAAAAAATCATCTTTTGCGTTAAATTCTATTTTCTGAATAATAATTCTTTTATTAAAAATTCACCTTTGCAGATCGAAAATTAATCTCTGTAGTTAAAAATGCATCCTTTTTGATTAAAAATGCAACTGTTTGGTTCTAAACTAAACTGGTTTGGTTAAGGATTCAACAATTTGGTAGAAAATTTAATTATTCGGTTGAAAATTAACCCTCATTTAAAAACCCACTACATTTATGGTTTAAACTTAACTATTTGGCTAATATATTTAAATATTAATATATTTTTCTTAAAAATTCGGCTTTCTTTGGGTTAAAAATCTTTTGATTAGAAAATGAATCTTGTTTGTTGAAAATCTTAGGAATTTAAAGTGCTCCATATTGTATTCAATACGGTATTTACATTAATTTTATTTGAAGGAATTTATTTCTCCATTATTACCCTTTTTCGTGAAAAATAACCCTCTTTCTTATGTTTGGATAGAATTTTGGGCTACGTCCCTTTTTGTTGGGGGGGGGGGGGGGTAACAAAATTACGTTTGTCAATGAGGGGTTTAGCGGAGGGTAAAAAAAAGCCTAAAATTGGTAACGCAGTTTGTGGACGACCCCTTAATACAAAAGAAATATAATAAAATGGGTTTGTTGTAAACATAGTAATTTAAAAAAATGTATTCAGAAGATATATTTAAGAAACATTTTCAAGTTGCTGATTTATTTCTGACGCGATACATAATTCACCCAACGAATCCACTATATGTAAAATGTTTAAAAATATATATTCTTATTTATAAAATACACTGGGACCTGGATTTCCGTAAACTGGGTTAGTGCGTTTCTAGAATTCTTAGAAAAAATCTCAATTTTGGTGATGAAGGGAGCCGCGGGACCGAGAGAGAGGCGATGCTCAATCAAGGGTGACAAACAGCATGAGGGCCGCACTCTCAGCGCGGTAGTTGCATCAGGTTGCGCCATGCGTCCAAATCCAACAGAAGTCGTTCATGCGACCCTGCTTGTTTACGTTCGGCGTCCCTAAATTTGTGTCAAAGGCTACTGCGGGCCATGAAACCGTGCACAAATCCAGGTTCCAGTGTAATTCATTCAGAGAGCAAATGAAACTGAATTTGTATCGCAATAGTTTGACTCAAAGTTTCTCAATAAATATTTAAATCAATTAAAGCATATGATGTCGTTGGAAAGTTGCTAGAAAGCAATCAGATTTCGTATGATGGAATATAAAGATAATGATTTTTTGATTAAGTGCTGATAGATGTGATGTTACATAAAAATGAATGTCGAGTTTTCTGCGCGTTTAGAAAATGAAATTATCATTTGAATGAGCAAATTTATACTTGCTCCTTTATGGCTCGTATTAACCCCTTTCAGCTCGCCTTCCTCGACATTTAGTACCTGTACGACAAGGTGTATCAAAAAAATGCTTCACACTCGCTTCTCAACCCACGTGCCGAAGAGGCATCTTTGCCTTCATCTCATGCTCCTACCAACCTACTTAAAATGTACATTTCACAAAATTATTATTTTAGTTTTATTGCAACTGAAGTTCAAATTTAGTATTTGACAGCATCAACAGAGCATTTTTCGATTTTTATCAATACCGGTTGAATCATTTTCTTTTATGTTACAATAGTTTTCTTCTGTTTTATTTTCGCTGAAAAAACCTTCAAGAACTTATAAAAAAGAATTAGAATAAATGTCTGTTAAATTATTTAATTACTTATTTGGATATAAAATTTAAAAATATAAATAAAATATAAGCGTACAAATTTTAAATCGCTGTTAAATCCTATGAAATCCCTTGACATATTTTTCAATCCCTTCAACTCGTTGAAATTCTTTGGAATCCAACGAAATCCCTTGACATCTTTTGAAATTCTGTTGAATCTTAAGAAATCTCTTGGAATCTTTTGAAATCTATTGGATAAATGGTTATGAGAAATAACCACATGTACCACATGCATACACCATACATATTTTCATCCATGGTTATAGTTTATATTATACAAATGACTTACATACAAAATGACTCACATACAAATGACTCACAGCTCTGGAAATTTTTCCCTATATACATTTTTAACTATTGAAATAATCCAACAAAATCCCATAAAATCTTGTACAATCTTCCTAATCACTTTAAATACTCACAAAACGATTTGGTTGCATAAAAAAAAAGTTTGATTCAAGCATAGAATATGGTTATTATATGGAAAACAAAATGTTTGGTTTTTCCAACCAAATATTTTAGTAGATGCATTGTTTGGTTGATTCAACTAAGAAGTTTGCTTGGGTCATTCAAATATTTTGTTGAATCAACCAAACTTTGTTTTATTATTCAACCAAATATCATATTTATCCAAGAAAACCGTAAAAAAAACGTAAAACTTCTCTGAGTAAAGCATTTGCAATTCTATGATATCCCATGAGATTTTGGATATACTTGAATACTTGTAATATTATGAAATCTCTGAAAATCTTTGAAATCATATTAAATCCCCCAAAATTATTTTAATCGCTTGAAAACTTTCAAAATCCCTTGAAATAATTGAAATTTCCTGAAATCCTGTGCAAATTTTTGAAATAGTTGAAGTCTTTTTAAATCTTTGTTGAATCCTATGAAATCCCTTGACATTTTTTTAAATGCCTTAACGTAATTCCTTCACTCCCATAAAATCTCTTACAATCTTCCTGATCTTTTGACATTCTTTTGAATCCTAAGAAATGCCTTAAAATCTTTCGAAATCCCATAAAATCTCTCACAATCTTCCTAAAATCACTTTAAACACTCACAAAACCATTTGGTTGAGTAAAAAAATAATTGTGTTGGTTCAAACATAGAATATGATTATATGGAGAACGAAATATTTGATTAACCCAACCACATTTTTTGGTTGTTCTAATCAAATCTTTTAGCAGATGGATTTTTTGGTTGATTCAACCAAAAAATTCAGTTGGGTCAATCAAATATTTTATTGAATCATCTAAAATTAGTTTGATTCAACCAAATTTTCATGTATATAACAAAAATGGTTTTCTGATTCAAGAAAATTTTTGTGAGTGAAACTTCTGCAATCCTATGATATCCCGTGAGATTTGACAAATACGTGAAATCTGATGAAAGCCCTTAAAATTTTTGAAATCGTATTGAACCCCTTGCAATTGTTTTAATGTGTTGAAATCTTTCGAAATTCCTTGAAATCTTTTTAATTTCTTTAAATCCGATGAAAATTTTTGAAATCAGTTGGAGTCTATTTAAATTTTTGTTAAATCCTATGAAATGCTTTGAATTCTTAAAGAAAATTCTTTTTGAAATCCTTGAAATCTTCAAATCTCTTTGGAATCCAACGAAATCCCTTGACATCTTTTGAAATTTTGTTAAATCTTAAGAAATCCCTTAAAATTTTTCGAAATCCCATAAAATCTTTCTGATAGCTTAAAATATTTTGCAATTATATGGTATCCCGTGATATTTTTGAAATACTTAAAGTCCCTTAAAATCTTGGAAATCGTATGAAATCCCATGAAATCTATTAAAATCTTTTTAATCGCTCAAAATCTTTTTCAATCACATGAGATTTTTAAAAATCACTTCAAATACTTAAAAATCCTTTGAACTGTACAAGTGTGCAGTGTACAATTTGTAATGTTGAACGTTCCATTTCTAAGGAAAATCTAAATAATACTTCAGATTTTTTCTTAATTACAGAATATTTATAATTTTTAAGTTTAGTCATGTTATACAAGCTTGATTATCCTTTTTTCTCACTTTTACGTCTTAAAATTTGCCATTATTAAGTTTTGAAGACTTACAGCTTATAATTGTCCAACTAACCCTTTCAATTAATTGCTTCTAATTTGACAATATAATCCCATATTCAACTTTTTAATGTTCTTTATCCTAATATTTTTTCTCTCAAATGTTCTCACACCTTGTTTTATAATATCCAGTCCAAAAAATAAAAACTAAAAAAACGCTTATTTATTTCGAATCTGAAGTTGTTCCTTTTTAGTCACTACATTTTTCGGAAAAAAATCAAAATCGTATTTCATTTTGAGGTCCCCTATTTGAGTTTTTCCTTTTTTATTGACTTTTTGTTGTTTTTATTTTTCCTTTTATATTATCATCATTGTACATAATTTAATGAAAATGTTTAAACTCATTTTTAAGGAAAACAATAATTTTTCTCACTTGTTTCACATTATTCTATAATAAGTAACTTTCTTTAAATTTACTTATTGTATTTGGCATACCGCATGTCAAATTCTTATAAAAAATGTGCTTTCATGACTTTTACCTTCGACAAATACTTTTTGTTCTATCGAACACAAAATAAGAGTTTATTTCCTTTATATTAGCTACAATTTTCATTCATAAGATATTTCTCTAAAATTAATATGTATATTTTTTAAAAATCGAAAGCCACAAAACTCAACTTTGACATAAATTTGAAAAAAATAAACACAATTCAATTAGAAACATTATTTTGAAGCTGTGAAATTATTATTTTTTTAATATTCGTATTTGAAAAGAAGCAATAATTAATTCTATGATTAACTGAAATTTAATAGAATATATCTTAAATTTTGTTTTGTGCTCCACAATGCACAAATCCCAAAAATATAAGTCCCAAAGTGAGGCCCCGAACGGCCCCAAACACTTAGTTCCAAACCAAAAGTCCTAAACCGCACGGCCCAGAATCATAAGGGGTCGTCCATAAACTATTTGACCTATATTAGGCTTTTTTTTAGACAAAATCAAAATATAAGCGGGTTATTTTTCACGAAAAAAGGATAATAATGGAAGAATAAAATCTTTCAAATAATATTAATGTAAATACCATATTGAATCCAATGAAACACTGTAAGTTCCTATGATTTGAAGTCAAAATATGTATTGAATTTTCAACAAGCAAAATTAAGTTTCTAACCGAAAAGAAGAATTTTCAACAAAATACATAATTTTTCTACCAAACAGTTGTATTTTTAATTTATAAAGGATAAATTTCTAACAAAAAATAGAATAGTGCAATTTGAAGATCAAATTAACGTAAAGAAAACGGACTTTTAAACAAAAAAGTAAAATTGCAACCAAAGAAATGAATCTTCAAAAAATATGAATGTTTAACAAATTAGTTCAGCTTTCAACAAAGTAGTTGAATTTCCAACAAAAAAAAGATTAATTTTTAACCAAACAGTTAAATTTTCCACCAAAAAGATGATTTTTCAAACAAGAAGATTAATGCTCTACTAAAACACATAAATTTTCAACAAAATACATTGATTTTCAAAAAGATGGTTAAATTTTAAGGTCCAAGGGACGAATTATCTATGAAACGGTTGAATTTTCAACCCGAAAATATGATTTTTTAATAAAAAAGTTAATCTTCTACTAAAAAGTTAAATTTTCATAAAAATAGTTTAATTTTTAACCAAATAGTTTAATTTAAACCAGAAATATAGGATTTTTTAAAAAAAAGTTAATTTTCAACCGAATAATTTAATTTTTGACCAAACTGTTGAATCATCAACCAATCCAGATTAATTTAGACCCAAAAATTTGCATTTTTAACCAAAAAGGATGAATTTTCATCCAGCAAGACGAAGCAAGATTAATTTTCGACCACAAAAGACGAATTTTTAACAAAATACATGAAGTTTCAACTACAAAAGATCAATTTTCAATAAAAATATTAACTTACAACCGAGAATGAAAATGTTATATATTTAGTTAAAAACATTAATTATCAACAAAAAAAAAGGATTTTCAACAAAATAGTTACATTTTCAACATATAAGAGAGGAATTTCCATCTAAAGTGATGAATCTTAAAGAAAATTAATTTTCCTAAAAGATGATTTTTCAACCCTGAAGAATAATTTTCTAAAAATGAAATAATCAAATTTTCAACTGTGAAACTTAATGAAAGATAAATTTTTAACCAAATATTTGAATTTACAACAAAAAATATGAATTTTCCAGCAAGACGATTAATGTTCTACCAAAAACACGAATTTTCAACAAAGTACATTAATTTTCAACAAAATAGGTTGAATTGTAAAGTCACAAAGTCGATAATTTTCTGCAAAATCGTTGAATTTTCAACTCGAAAATATGAATTTTTAACAAGAACAAAAATATTTTTCTACCAAAAAGTTAAATTTGTATAAAAATATATAGACTAAGCTATATAGTTTGCTTTTTAGCAAAAAAGTTAATTTTCAACTGAAAAGTTTAATTTTTTAACAAAGTGTTGAATCCTCAAATAAGCCAGGTTAATTTAGACCCGAACAGTTACATTTTTAATTATAAAGAATGGATTTTCAACCTTGAAGATTAATTTTCCACCAAAAAAGACGAATTTTTAAGAAAATACATGAATTCTTAATTAGAAGAGATCAATTTTCAATAAAACAATGTCAATTTTCTACCAAAAATAGAATTACATTATTACATTTTCAGTTCAAAAAATTATTTCTAAAAAAATGAATTTTCAACTAAAATGATGAAGAAGAAAAAATTAATTTTCAACCAAAAATTTCAACCCAAAAGATGATTAGTTAACCCAGAAGATTAATTTTCTACAAATGGAATTTGTAAATTTTTCAATCAAGGAGATGAATCGACAACCCATAAAATGAATTTTTAACAAAGTAGTTCAACTTTTAACCAAGTAGCTAAATTTATGACCAAAAAAGATGACTTTTTAACCAAATTGTTGCACTTTCATTGAAACAATACAATTTTTAACCAATCACAAGAATTTTTACCCAAAGGAGATGAATTTCGAACCAAAAATATAATAGGGGACTTGTTAACCAAAAATAGTTGATTTTTCTTATAGATTTTTCTTATAGTAATTGATAAAACTAAAAAATTAACATATCCTACGTAGGCATGCAGATTGTGAAATCGAAAATACTAAAAATTTAAAAATTATATTTTGGATTAGAAATATCATGGGACTGTGTGAAGAGAATGCCTTTTTGCTTTTGCTACCACCATATGGAAGGCAAGTCGTTTGGAGCTGGAAAAGCGGAAATGGCACCAACATTAGAATGCCAGGAAGCGGCTCAGCGAGGTCAGACTGTTTTGTGGAACTTGCAAATGTTTTCGCAGCAGCAATTACAATCGTCGCAGCACTTGTACTACTTATCAATTACAAATGTCACTATGACAGAAAGTAAGTTAAATTGACAAAATTACTGAAAAATATTAAAATACACTCTAAATTTGAATCAGTCAAATCCGGCAACTGACAAATCAGTCAAAAGTGACTTTTTAATTCAGTAAAATTTCTCAGTGTCGAAATCAGTCATTTTATATTATCCAAACTGATGAATTTTTATCAAAAAAGTGTAAATTTTAAACTAAAAAAATTGATTTTCAACAACAACAAAAATTAATTTGAAACAAAATAGTTCAATTTTCATAGAAACAGACGAATTTTCATCTGGAATGACAAATCATTAACGAAAAGAATATATCTTTAACAAAGCAGTTTAAATTTCAACCAAGTAGCTTAATTTAAAAAATAATGAATTTTCCTCTCAGAAAATTAATTTTCTACCAAAACAGATGAATTTTCAAGAAATTACATGAATCTTCAACTAAAAAGTTGAATTTGAAACTAAAAAAAAATAATTTGTAACATAGTAGTTCAACCAAGTAGTAAAATTTAAAATAAAAAGAAAGGAATTCTCAAGAAAAAATGTAACAGTTGATATTTCATCTAAAAAGATTTCTATTTTAAAGCAAAACAGTTGAATTTAACCAAAAATATGAATTTATAGGACAAAAATTCATTTTCCACCAATAAAGAGGAATTTTCAATAAAGTTCATGAAGTTTGAAATAAATAGTTAAATTTTCAATTAAAAAAAATCAAGTTTCAACAACGAATTTTCAACTAAGTAATTAAATTGTCAACCACAAAAATAAGTTTTTATATAAATTTATGAATTATTAACAAAGAAAATCAATTTTGAACAAAGTAGTATAACTTTTAAGCAAGTAGTTCAATTTTCAACAAAAAATGATGAATTATCATTAAAATAGTTGAGTCCTCAACTAAATAGTTGAATTTTCATCTAATAGAGATAAACGTTTATAAAAAAATGGAACAGTTCAACTTTCAATTAACAAATTTAATTTTCAACAAATAAAAAAATTAATTTGAATTAAAATAGTTCAATTTTCAACCAAACAGATGAATTTTAAACTAAAATAATAAATCATTACCAAAAAATTAACTGTAGTTGAATTATTACTTAAAAATATGAATTTTCAACAAAAAATGTGATAGCTGATATTTCAGCCTAAATATATTTTTATTTTAAATTAAAAACAGTCGAATTCAACCAAAAAAATTAGTTTTGAGCAAAGAAGATTTATTTTCTACCCATAAAGACAAATTGATTTAATCAGTAAAGATCACTATCCAAATCAGTAATTTTGAATGATCTAAACAAAGCCATTTTGGATGACGTAATCAGTAACTTTTATTAATTAAATCAGTAATTTGTATTTATCTAATCCGTGACTTTCAACGTGTTAATCAATCAATTATTAAAATATAGGAATTTAATTAGGAATTTTAATTTAGAAATAATTTTATTATTTTATTATAGGAGAAAAATCAGTCTCTCCCATTGACTGAAAATCAGTCACTTTGTCAAAGCATGCTTGATTAATTTATTCAGTCAAATTTTGACTGATTTAAAGTTAGTGTATAGCATTTTGTGATCAAAGATGTCAACATTAAATAATTAAATTAATTTTCAATTAATAAAGATTGAAATTTCTTTAATATTTAATTTTAAGCCCGCTTGGACGTATGGAATTGCTTGGGGCTTCTCATTCGATCATTGAAGTTAAGCACCGCTTGGTTCGGTTGTAGTAGGCTGGGAGCCGTCGTACTAGATGGGATGTATTTTATCAGCTTTTTCAAGCTGTCTTCACTTTTGAACTAATATATAGATACTACTAAATTTGTTTATCACGGTTCCTAGATCCATTATACAATTGGGTTACGGACCATATAAGGAAAAATCGGTGGGTTTCTCCAGCAATAATTAGACGGAATGTTTTATTGTACTTGAATTGTAGATATGAATCATGATCTTTTTAATTCGTTCTGAGAAACACGTTCTTAACATTTTTTAGCGAATTGACAATTAATTCTTATGAAACCTCGTATTTTACAAAAGGAATTCTTAATTAAAGATACTCTTAATTAAAGATACTGTTATTCTAGCAAAGATATTTATAGATATTCAGATATAACAATATTTTCTTATTCTCTATGTGCCATTCAAGGTTTAAAATCTAGCATTAAAAAGTTATTTTGAATTTCAATTACTTAAGCAAATATTGCCCCCAATTTTTTTACAATATTTTAATAACCAGTTTATATAATATGTAATATTAAATTTAAATAGAAGCTGATCAAAGTTGTTCATAAATCTTGGAATCTTGGGCCTATAATGTATTCTGAAATAAATAAATAAATCTTGCTTCTGGCATTGAATAGCTGTGACAGAAAAATCTTTGTCCTAGTTTGAAATAAGCACACGTTTATAATAAATTCTCCTTTTTTAAACTATCAATGGAAAGGCTATGTGTTTCAAGACTATATTCCAGCGTTGCAGGAAAGACAGAAAATACATTACGTAGTATATTAAAAATTTTACACATTCATGGAATACTGACATTTCATGAGGCAACTTATATCAGAAAAGACAAAGGACCTGATAAGAGCTGGGAAATTCCAATTGTTTTTTAAATTGGCATACCGCAAATTAAACTCTAAATGGGTAAATTCGATGAAGGCACGAATAAATACTGAAATTTTGTTTTCGTAAATAATAACATGGTTCTTCGATTCAATTTAATTGAAGAATTTCAAGTTCAGCATGTACAACTCTTTTAAAAAATGTACAATTAACTCAATTTAAAAAAGATGTTATTTTACATTTGAAAAAAATTTTAGTTCCACAAATTTTGTTTACTTTAAAAGTTTCAAATTTTTTTTTCTCTACCAAAAACTGTACCTATGAAAAATTCGCTATAATTTTTTGGACCACAGAAAAAATTATTTGGATTGAGGTCCCGGATCAAAGAACTTGCCCAGCGCTCCAAAACGTGTAAAGTCCAAATGTCTGAGTTTATCCAAATTTTAAAAGTCGCAAATTATTTGTAAAAAATATATTATTGTAGAAATTAACGAGATGGAACATTGTTCTATTTGCCATTTTTTCTGATGATGTTTTTTTGATGATAAAAAATAAAAAGTACACCAATTTTACCTCCAAATACAGTAAGTTTTTAAAACATAAGGCGTTTTTGAGCGCTAAGCGAGTTCTTTGATCCGAACCCTCAATTTTCGAATTCAAAACCTAAATAGAGGACATTAACCGATTTCAATTTTTGTACTTTTTTTGAATGCTAAACTGCAACTTTTGTTTAGCTCTGCTCAAATGATTGAATTAATTCCAGCATTTTCAATTTGTCCTACTCAACAAGAAGTAGAAGTGTTCTTTTTCTGCCAGCTTAATAAATATTCGGTGCCACGTTCGAATGCGTCATATCAAATCATCAAAACAACTCATGTCATAATTGTGGATTCCTTTCATTTAAAAGAAATTATAATTGATTGCAATAATATTAGTTATATTATAATTTAATAATAATCAATGAATAATTAATAAACTAGACATGAATTAGCTTATTAGATTTAGTTCAAATTAGAAGTACCTTAAATTATAAATGATATTAAAAAATTGGTTTAAAAATAAGTAAGGGGATGGACTACTCCTCCCGAAATCTCGGGAGGACGAGACACTTTGAACATGAATATATAATCTTTTAACTTTTTCAATATTATAAGTGACCATAAATTTCTTACACAAGTTTATAACTTTCTTACATCAGATTTGAATTGTGATCATTTAAAGAGTTATAGTCAAAAAATAAATTCTGTATGATTATAAATGATCATCACTTTCTCACTCTTCAAGAAAATTGTTTACTACTATAGGTCAATTAATTCGGCTCGAATCAAGGAGTATTTTCTATTCTTGCATCAAATTTGAATTATGTTAATGGAGAAATTATCACTGCAAAAGATAAATTAAAAAGTATGATAAATGACTATAACTAATTATAAACTAATTTTTTTAGTAATATAAATGTCCATAACTTCCTTCGTTTGTAGTAAAATCTGATAATACTCTAGGTCAATCAACTAGCCTCGAGCCAATAAATCTTTTATATTCTCACATCAACTTTGAATTATGTTAATGAAAAAAGTTTTACTATAAAAACCCCATTTTTAAACCATTATAAAGTTCTAAGAAGATATTTAATGAATATTTTTATAAATCCTTGCATTAGTTTTGAGATATCAGTGGTGAAAACAAGCTTTACAAATTTCATCAATTTATCTAGAACCGTCTTTAAGATATTGTGCTATCAAACAATATCGTGTTATCACGTTACAAAACTTCCTCTATGAAAAAACAAAAGTAATATTATATTAATAGAATTTTTATCCAACAATTTTATTTCCATAGAACATTGCTGATTAAGGGCACTTTATTCATACTATGGTCTATGTAATAACCTTGAAGAGTGTATTTTTTATTTAAATTGTTTGCTTATAGTTTGAACAATTTATTTTTGCTTCAATCCAACTTTTGAACGAAAAAAGGTATTTGATAATAATTGTTTAAACAAATAAAAATTGTTTCCAAAATTAGCAGTAGGTTAAAAAATCTAAAAATTAGGAGGAAGTAATGGAACTTGATGAAAAAATATACAACTGAAATGAAATAATTCACTCTTCACATTCATAAGTTAGGTGAAGGCATTCAGAAAATACCATAAATTCGCAATATTACAAGACAATAAATTATTTAAACAATATTAAGTGTCTTGTAAAAATTAATATTTGAGCTCATATTTTGATACTTGTTAAAAAGCAAGCAATAAAGTACGATTTTTAGCTTTGTCTGTTAAAAAGTTGGATTTAAGCAAAAAGAATGTGTTTAAACTATAAGCAAACAATTTAAATAAGAAAACACACTATCATAAAAAAGTAAATATGGATTCGTATTCCTTGAAGAGTTTTTATGAGATCATAAAAGTATAACCGATAATTTATCATACATTGTTATGTTTTGGATGGAATTTACAAAAATGTGTTTTTCCCTATGTTATTCTTATGGGAAACTTCAGGGGATAATATTGAAAAACAAACACGTATTCACTTTTTGGGAACCTAACAAAATGGGGGTGCCGTCAAAAAAATTCGAAACTTTTGTTTTCTTGGGGCACCCTAATGCTACAATATCATACATGTACCATTCAGTAAGATAAATTATAATAGGTATTCATAAATTATAATACTTCATACGTGTATTATATAATAGGATACTATATCATACTTACATATATTGTACTTTTAATTTATCGGTATAATGTTCAATTGAAAAAGTAAACATGTATTTTTCATGCAATTTACTTTTATATTTCGCTAAAAATGGAAACCATTGAAAAAGAGTAATTATATTGACAATCTCTCACAGAGAATATTATAATGAATGGAAAATAGTGAATTGTAATTCAATGCCACTATGCTATATTACACTTTGCAAGTTAAATCTCAATTATTTCAGAAAAATCATTGACTTAACGTGTTCAGAATGCAGATTCTCATTAGCATCGCTAATGTGATAATTCCTATGATATGTAGACATGAAATTGTTTCCATGGAACTATGGGAATTTGGCTACAATTTGACATTTTAATTTTCAACTAATTTAGGATCATCGTAATGAAAGATTGCATGATTAATAATTGCGCTCTAATTATTTTAGTTGTCAAGTCATTTCATTGTTTATATCCAGTCAAATTATTTAGTTTGTACATTTTTATACTCTTTTCCGAAAGTGTTTAAACGGAATTAATTCTCAAAATCAACATTTTTTCAACTAATTTAAATTCTATTGGTGCAGCTTTACATGATTTCAAACGAAGTAGCGTATAGAAAGTTATAAGTATGTTGAAAGCGTAAAAGAATTAAAAAAAAAAGGGAGAATATTGTAAACTGTTGTAATAAATCGCTAGTTCTTTCGTAAAAATAATAAATATAGTTCCCCGATACTGAGTAGGGCCAGTTTTTTTTCAAAAATAAAAGGGGAGTGCTTTCTATACAATCATGCAGGAAGGAATAATAACGCTCTGTCCTGTAACGTGAGGCACATGAGTAATGGAAAGATAGAGGTTTTTTGTTTGTTTCGTACTTTGTAGAAGAATCCCATGCTTTCAGTGCGGACTTAGTTTCCCATGCGGCCGATGACATGAGAACAAAACACTCTATGTAACTTGTGTAACTGAATTATATGAAGAGTGGCTAACTCATTGCTTGTAGAGCATGGGACAAATTCGAAGTCAATGAATTCATCGAACACTTGTAAAAACTGTCCTTGAAAATTAACGATATCTGCTCGATGATAAAAAGAAAATACACACATGAGAAATTATAATATAAGCCGAAGAAAATTTTACAATTATTTCTTTTTAAAGATTATTATTAGGCAAGGGAACCGAATGTGGATTCCCGATCACTGTTGTTTTTCCTTTAGTTTATTTCTATTTTATAAATATTATTTATACCGACGGAGGAGTCTGGATGTTAGGTCATTTCAAGCGCGGATAGCTCTCGGATGGGTGACCATAGGTGGCGTACGACCAGGTTCTGTATTCGCTGCTTTTTATTAGGTCTACAAATTAATTCGGTGTCTTTACTTTGATTTCTCTCAACCTAAGGTACTTTCAAAGGGTTTCACAATACAATCGGTGGCGGCCCTGCGGACTTAACCTTAAAAATCATTAGTGAATATAATGGTGTGCGGCATGGAACATTTGAGCTATTGCATTCTTTTTGCATTCCAATTTAAAAAAAATTCAGCTGAGGCAATCGAAATGATTTGCTCAGCCTTAGGAGAAGGCGCGGTGATACATAAAACGTGTAAAAAGTGGTTCCAGAGATTTCACAATGGTGATTTTTGATTTAAAATCCAAAAAGAATGCCGCATCTTGAATGCTCCTTGTCGGACGCCATTGTATTCACAAATGATTTTTCAGGTTAAGTCCGCAGGGCCGCCGCCTATTAGATTGTGTTTTGAAGTTTAAGGTTCGTCCTTTCAAACTACCTTAAGACGGAATAAAATTCAAGTTTGACCAAGAGTTACAAGACATCAAAGTAAAGGCACCGAATTAATTTGTAGACCTAATAAGTAATGTCGAGCGAGAGGTTTGTCGCCGAGGATGATTGTGTACATTCCATGCACTAGGTCCAATGTTTACCTTCAAAATTCGACTGTCGAAAACCCGGCTGAACTCGGGAGATGGTTTTCTGCAGTTTTCTTCTCCCCTGGCCAAACATTTAGGCAAATGCGTGTACTTCTAATAAAATCGGACGAAGCTGCGGGTTATCACTGGTTGTGATTAAATTCATACACAGATTCTAAGCCCACCTTAGTAAAAGAAAATTTTTCACAGTACCATACTGTAGCGCTACGGGACTTAAATGGACCATCCTAATAAGACAATATTAATATTAAATGCTATTTATAATATAAATATTAAGGAAAAACATTTGTTGTTTTTTCTATATAAAATGAAGTTTAATGAGAAAATATGGTGATGATCTGGGATCCTGATAAGCTTCACTTGCCCTATATCCTACCTAAAACAAGTGGTGTAACGATATGTTTAAAGAATCTCTCAATCATTGTTTTTGACAGCCTAATAGGCTTTTAATTCCTTAAAGTTTTTTTATATCTTAAATTAAAAATGTTAACATTTAAATCTACAAATAATCACTTTTAATATAAAAAAACCTTATGCAAATTGAAAAAAATTTGTGCTCTTTAAATTAAGACTCAATTTAAATTCAAGTTGAATTAAAACTTTTAAATTATCTCATAAATTATTTAAAATATTAAACATGTTTTATGTTAGTGCCCTTCGCTGGAATTTAGTATTAAAAAAAATTAAATGGCTGCGTCTAGTCGTCCTGAAAAATTGGCTGAATTTTAAAAGGGAATGGACTAGTTGCACAGAGGTGTTCAGAATTAAATACACTGGAACCTGGATTGAAGAACGGTTTTGGGGCATGGCGTGCACTGGCCTTGATCTTAAGTCCAGGGAATCCAAACGTAAACAGTCTAAGCCATCTGAACCATTTCCAAATCGCACCAGACGCGCGTGAGTACCCGCGCACTGTACCCTTTGTCGCTACTCTGCTGGTGGTCACGCATGGCTGAGCAAGCCTCTCTCGACCCCGCGGCTCCTCTCTTACCACGAAACTGTGGGCCATTAGTTCTAGGAATATCGTAAATCTGAGATTTCCAATTCCAGGTTCCAGTGTAATAGAAAAGAAACAAACGTAGAAAAAAATGTTATTAAAAAAAAAAAACATTATTTCAACCGGGAAAAATGCCTTGTGTTAACTGTATAACGGGTAAAATAAATGCATTTGCAATTACAGTACGTAAATAATAATAAAAATGTACTCGAATTTTAAATTCTTAAGTAGGAAAAAGTATTTTTCACGGGATAAAATAATCTTTTTTATTAAAACAACTTTTTTTCTACGTTTGCTGCTTACAAAGAAAATATGTGAAATTAAATAAACTAAAATAACTGAAAACCTTTTGTTTACATAGAATGTTGTAAAACAAACTATCAAAAATTGTATCTGAGGGATCACTGGGAAATTTATTAGGCTTCAATTTTGAAAAACGTCTAAATCGGATAAAAATGGTGAAAATTGTGGTTGTATTAGTTTTTTTTTCATCTTAAGACCATGTGACAAGTGGGTCACGTGACCGGCTTCCTACCTTACCGACACTTTTTTTATTTGTAAACCTATGTTCACACGAATAGCCACATCGAGTTGGAAATTTGGGATAATAAATAAGAAGCACTAAGAAACGCGGCTTTGGTCCTCAATTTTTATAATCATGAAAAAAGTTTTTTTTTGTAAATAACTTTTTTTTGCCTTTTTTCATAATTATAAAAATTTAGGACCAGAGCCGCGTTTCTTAGTGCTTTTTATTGATTATCCTAAATTTTCAACTCGATGTGGCTATTCGTGTGAAAATAAGCTTACAAATAAAAAAAGTGTCGGTAAGATAGGAAGCCAGTCACGTGACCCACTCGTCACATCACCTTAATGATCATTTTTAAGCAAAAATTACTGGAAATTGTTATTTTAAAACAAAAATCATTCTAGTTCAAACAAGAGTTGCAATTTTTAACAGTTTCATTTTGTATTAACGTTTTTCACAGGAAATCGGTTATTTTAAACAAAAATTATTAGATCACGAAAAAGTTTTATAATTGGGAAATATTTTCTGTTATGTTAGTGTTTTCATAGGAATTTATTGGTAATTTTAATGAAAAATAATTAAATTTCAAAGAATATTTATAATGTTTCAACAAAGTTGGGTAATGTTTGTGTATTTAACCTGAAATTGGTATTTTTAAACACAAATAATTATATTTCAATCCAATGATTTTTGTTTAAAATAATAAAATTTACAACCTTGAACGTAATTTTGGATTGTGTTAGAATTTTTCGTCGAAAATTGAAATTTTTATTTATAAATCATTAGATTTCAAAGTAGATTCATAATTTTTTATCAATTTTAGGTTAAGTTGACGTTTTACATGGAAAATTTGTATTTTAAAATAAAAATCATTATAATTTGAATAAGATTTAGAATCTTTTAACTATTTCGGACTTTTTAAGGGGTGTTCACCGTAAATTGTTTTTTTGTTGTTGTTGTTTAAATAATAAGAGAATTATATTTCAAAGAGGATTTACAATTTTTGAACCACTTTAGGTTATGTCAACATTTTCCCTGGAAATCGGTATTTTTAGTAAAAAATCATTACATTCTAAAGATTTAGAATTTTCATACAACTTTTGGTTAAGCTAGCGTTTTTCACAGGAAATATAGATATAGATTTCAAAGAAGAATGTCAAATTTGGGAACTTTTAAATTATGTTATGTTAGTTTTTTCCTATAAAATGGCTATTTTTAATAAAAAAATCATTAGACTTGGTTGGAATTTTTTTTTCTCGAAAATCTTATTGTCCAAAATGCTCAACGTTTTGGCAATAACCCTTATCAATTTTCATCAATTATCAAAAATATTGTTCTTGCTTTTCTTTTCTATTATTTTAGATAATAGATACTCTGAAATACAGAAATTCATTTTTATTTCTAAATTGCTTCAGACAATAAAAGTAATTAATAACATTATTAATAAACATTTGTTTCAGGCTGACGAGAGAATTGCTTCCTCTTCACACGATTCGAACCCTTTTTTGTTTAGTTCTGCTTCTGCTGGTCGTTTTTGAATTTTGTGAATCTCTCCTGATTTTTGCTCCTTTCTCACCTATCCTCAGTATATTGGCTGTCGTATCATGTTGGGTGGTCCATCGCCAAACCGAAATGAGAAACGGTCTCGGAGTATCGATTTCCGGAGGTGGATTTACTATAATCGCCGTCGCTCGATCCTGGAGACTTCTTCATTTACGAAGGTAAGGAATCGTCAAGGACGATCTACTTAAGCTTTTTTTATAATATCATACTTTCACCCTATTTTATTTCTTCACTTTCCTTCCTTTTTTAACTCAATTCCGAATTTCAATCTTTCAGCTTTAAAATAATTCTTTTCTGGTTTTATGTTTAATTCATTTTTGTAACCCGTACGTGTAGAAAATTATCGGGGCGGACTTGCGCCCAGTTAGGCTTGTTTAGATCGTTTAATCTAGACTGCTTTTTCGGGCCCTAATCGGCTGCTGGCTAGGCCGTCATGACCAACAAATTTTTCTAAGTATCAAACCCAAATATCTCTTTGCACACTCTAAAAGATAGCCAGGGTGTTTTAAAGTATCAGAAATAAAAAATAAACGGTAAAAAAATGAATTATTTCCTCATCATCTAGTCAGTCTTTTCGGACCCTAATCGACTGCTGGCCAGATGATCAGGACCAAAAATTTTTCTAAGAGTTGAATCCAAATATTTTTTGAACGTTTTCAAAAATAGCCAGGGTGTTTAAAAGTACCAAAGGCGAAAAGTGAACACTAAAGAAAATTCATTTTTTCCTCATCATCTAGTCAGTCTTTTCGCAGTATTGTTAAATTGAGGCCAACAAAGTTTAAACAAAAAAGTTATCCAAGTTCGAGAATGTGAAAGTTGACAATCTCAAAGTGACATTAAGCTAATATTGGACCAGGCTTAACTGCTGGTTGCGATACGAAATTAAATTTTAAGTTTGAAAATAACACTGTATGACAGACTTTTTTTTGCTTGGTTAAAAAAAATGATCACTACGTTAAAATTGCGACTCAAGTGTATGTGAAAGGCTCTAATGAATAAGCATGGGAAAAGTACCCCTGCTCTAATTGGGCTCATATTTCAGTGGTAAGTGTCTTCTAGTGTGAAAATAATTTACGCAAAGTACAAAGTACGCTAAGAAAAATTAATTTTTCTGGAAAACGGCTCAACCGATTTAAACGAAGAAAATATATATTGTGGGGATTGTTAGGAAATCACTACAGAAAAATCCCCGATGAATTGCGTCAACTGTGAAGGGCAAAAACAATTCTTTTAATTTTCAAAAAATGTGTTTGTACATGTTTTTCAAGAAGGGCGACCTTCATCTTTTTCTCATAAAATAAGCGAGCGCTGATTAGTAACATATATTTTCAAGAACTGATAAAGAGGAGACTTCATAGAAAAAATGTGTGCAGAACATTTGTTGGCCCCTGAAATACATGCTTTTACATACAAAACCTTCGAGTGATTTGCGACAAATGTCTTAAAGGAGCGATGAAAGCTAGAACAGGTAAGTACTTTATTTTTGTAACAATAATTTTTTTTTATAAAGAAAGTGTATTTATTATCGGTACGTGGAATAGGTGAAGACATTGATTCTGAGGTAGGGTCGACATCTGATGAAGATCTGACGTTCGAACCACGTACATGGAAGTCAACGGAGACAACGGATACGGAATGTGTGAAACTTGACTTACTGAGAACTATATCAACTCATCGATACTGTTGCATTTGTACGGCAAGCAAACATTTGACAAAAGTTCCTCAGAAAGCAAGACTTCAGGCATACTCTGTAGATGAATCTATATACCATTGGGCAATCGTTGTTGTGAAAATCACCTGATTCATAAACAGTTCTACGAAGAATGTCTATCTGCTTTAAAGGTATATTCACATGATACGGAAATCGAAGTTAACGATCTTCAAAAATTAATGGAATCTTTAGCAATCAGGTCTGATCGTATGATTATGGATAAGATAGCGGATTTTACGTTACCCGCCGAACAGTTGTTTGTCTACACAGGATAAGAGTGGGACAATATTATTCAGTTACGGGAAATGATGATATATTTGAGATATTCAGATATGCGTTCTTCGAATCAAGCAATTGTTGTTTTTTTTCGTGAAACTAAGAACCGGTAATTCTAATGGTTTGATCGCGTCAATATTGCAGTTGAAAAGTCCCATGTTAGTATCGCAGTATTTAAAGTCTGTGATTAAGGCATTTGAAACAGATATTCTTCCGACGCAGTTTGGTGTGTCTGCGAAGCTAGATAAGATCTGATATCAAATCATACAACCTTTTTCGCCAAAAACTTGTTTGAAGTTTCTAGGCAGCTGGCAATTATTTGTGATGGTAACTTATATTAGACACGAAAAAGCAAAAACAATAACTACCAGCGTAAATCCCATTCGAGTAAAAAAAGACACACCTTTGCAAGCCTTTCACCATCATTACAACCAATGGTTACATCCTTGACATGTTCGGTCCCTTTTACGCAAATCAAAATGATGCTTCAATTCTAAACATTATTTTAAATTGTAGAGATGGACTGCCTAGGATATTAGAAAAAGGAGACATTTTTATTTTAGACAGAGGATATAGCGACATAAAGGATGATTTAGAGGCAAAAGGTTATAGAGTTTTAATACCTTCCAACAAAAGAAGTCGTAAACAGTTAACATCTACAGAAGATAATTATTCACGCTTTGTCACTAAGCTTCGCTGGGCTGTAGAGTCCATTCATGGAATGATTAAAAAAGAATCTAAACTATTAATAGACAACAAGATGCTACCAAAAGTTGCTGCATACATTCGTATAGCATCCTTTCTCCAAAACCATTTCGGTAAACGTCTATCGTCGGACGAAGATTTACAAGACATTATATTAGCACGTATGGTAGCTGCTAAGGATACCGATGATACAATTGGAAACGAAGTGATTGAAAAAGGGTGGAATAGGAAGAAAGTGATTTTTTCGCCACTGTCGTCTCATGATTTGGAGAATTTTTCACAAATCTCCGAAACCGACCTCAAAATATTCTTTACAGGTAACATTCATATTATTTATAATTCAGTCAGTAATAAGGAAACAATATTTCAATAAAAAATAAAATAATTGGTAACAAAATAACCAATACACTAGACACTGCAGAAGGCTCACTTCCTTCTACATACATATAGTAGCTTATTTCTCTATAGTATTATATGTTTTGACAGGGTCCTATCAGCTATCCCAAGCAGTTTGTTACCTTGCTGAAATTATGAATGTGGATGGTAGCGTGAATCTCAAAGTATCAAAAGAGAGTACCAACATCCTACAAGTACAAATCCCATCGCGTCACGTCAACAAACGAGATTACAGATGTTATATCGAATATATTCCTGATAGCCATGGATATCAGGGAATAAATCAATATTCGTGCGAGTGTGCTAATGGGCGTAGAACCGTGGGATGCTGCTCACATATTGCGGTAATTATATATTACTTATGACATGTTCGCTACTTGTCAAAAATAATAAAGCCAGCAGAGATACTCATCAAAATCTTTACGAATACCAACACGACGCCAATAATTGATGAAGACAGTGATCTTGATTAAAATAGTGATCTTGATTAAAACAGTAAGATCGTACTCCACATTTTTATTGTAATATGAAGCTTATTGTTCGTGCTCTTTACTCTCATTAAAAAACAATCTGACATTGGCATTAGCTCCTGGTTTTTATGTAAAAGCATGTATTTCAGGGGCTAACAAATGTTCTTCACTCATTTTATCTATGAAGTCCCCTCTTGATCGGTTCGTAAAAAATATATGTTACTAATCAGCGTTGGCTTATTTTATGAGAGAAAAATGAAGGTGGCCCTCGATGAAAAACACGGTCAAACATTTTTTTGAAAATTAAAATAATTTTTTTTTCTCTTTATAGTTAACGCAATTCATCGGGAATTTTTCTGTAGTGTTTTTCTAACTATCCCCACAACATATATTTTCTTCGTTAAAATCGGTTGAGCCGTTTTCCGGAAAAATTGATTTTTCGATTTTTGTATTTTCGACTATAACTTCTGAAGAAGTCATTTCTAAGAGCTGGTACTTTGCGTAAATTATTTCCACACTAGAAGACACTTACCCTGAATTATCGTATCAATGCATATTGATTTACCATACTAGAAAATAAGAGGGCATTTTGAAACGCTGCAGTCAAAATCAAATAAATCATGAAAATTGTCAATTTTCCCATATTTTTATCTGTTCTGCATATATTTAAAAATGATTTTTGAAATTTGTTGTTTTATCATAGTCACATTTCCTAACACGCGACTTTAAGCAACGTATAAAATTTATATCCATCACAAATACATTTCTTGATCTCGTAATTCTACATATTCATACCCTTTACTAAAAAAATATATTTTAGGCTGTGAATTTCAGACTGTGAACATCCCTTAAAATTCGTTGAGATTGCGTGAATTCTTTTGAAATCCTTGAAATCGCTAGAAAATTTCAAAATCACATGAATGAATATTTCGAAATATTACGAGATCCCTTGAAATCCTTGAAAAACGTTTAAAATTCATGGATATCTTTAAAATGAGTGGGAATCTTTCTGAATCTCTTGAAATTTCTTAAAATGCCTTAAAATTTTTTGTAATCTGCGGAAATCGTTCTTAATTCCTCAAAACCTCTCAAAATACCTAAAATTTCGTCGATATCTTTCGCTATCTCTTTAAACATCGTAAAATCTCTTAATATCGGATTAAACTCCTTGAAGTCCCTTACAATCTTGTAAAATCCCTTTAAAAATTTAAAGATTGTCCTGAAGTTTTTTGTAATCCCTAAAAAGCTTTAAAAGCTTGTTAAATTCGATAAAACATTTTCATTCTTTGACATACTTTGTAGTACTTTGAAATACCTTGGAATCTTTTCCTACATAAGAAGAGGGGGGTAACAGAAATTTGAAGAATCCTTACAATAGAAGGGAGGGATCTAAAATTTCAATAACCATTTTTACGTAATTAATGGACGTTCCCTAAAGGATTTTGTTGAATTTAATAACAAAATTTGTTTATATTTCAAGGACTGATAGGACTGTTGTTTCATCTGTGAAAAATGAAGGGATTAAAAGGAACTTCAAAGCGGACATAAACGAATAACTTTCAATTAAAATATTTGAAAATATTAAGGAATAGTATATTTCGATACGAGAGGTCAAACAGGCGGTTTACTCACTGCGATTCACTCGCAGTGAGCAAACCGCCCATTTGGCCCCTTGTATCGAATAATATTTTTATGTAACACAGCAAAATGTTTTGGTAACCATGGACAGCATTTTTGTCACTGGTGAAAACATTTTTCTCTCCGGGGACATCATTTTGCTCACCAATATTGGGGATTTTGCTCATCATCGACTTCGCGCACGTTGCGGAATCGACCATTTTCGAGCCAAACGAGGGTTTGGCATGTATGTGTGAAGAAAAGGTTCACTTTGAGCGGAAGGTACAATGAATTTAAAATTTGAAATCATAAATTAGTATAAATACGTGTCACTGCTCACAATGTATATGACTGTAAGAAATGCAAAAAAGGAAGACATTGTTAATTCAAAGAAACTGTGTCAAAATAGATGCAAAATAGTTTACTTTTTAAAATAAAAATTAAATAACAATCGTATGCTGGTTGATAAAAACAGTAATTTAAAAATGTTACATAAATATAATATATCCTCAAATTTCACACAATATAAAAGGAAATTAAAATTGCAACCTTGTTGCTCCTGAACCCAAACCGTATAGAATGGTCATCAATAAGTATCGGAGAGTCATTTTATATTTGAAAAAGAATCTGAAATTAATTTTAAAAAAGTTAAACATTTTGTGATGATATCAAAAATTGGAAACTGGTAATTTAATTTTTCTAAGGTTTCACAATAATCCATCAAACCTTGTACCTTCTTAATTAGTAATTTTGTAATCGTATAGTAGAGTCGTAGTAAGAATAAGTGTTCTACAACTTGGGTTTTTATTTGAAATATTCTTAGTAGGTATAATCGTTTTCAATTTAAAAAGCGATAATACGAGGAAAAACAACTCGTTAACATTGATCATTTTTATCACTATTGACTGCTATTTACTTCACAAATTCCGGTTCTTTACCTACAAATAACAGATAAATAAATGCGTTTTAATTTTAGAAAGACAAAACTTAAACATTGTGGAAATATATATATGAATTCAAAAAAATACTATCCCGTTCGAACAAAAATTTTCCTTTTTAAATAAAATTTTAGCAGAATCAACCCATTAAAAAAATCTACCCGGACACATTTTCTTTGTGCGTTTCGCTCCGCAAGCTTGAATATATTCCAAAACTGTCAAAACTTCTTCTTTCAAAGAAATGGTTAAATTGTTTTTAAGCTTAGATGAAAAACGAAATTAATTTACTTAAGAGGGTCTATCGGTCTTGAGGAACACATTTCCATTACAATACTCTAGCTCGATGTTTTATATCTATTTATTTAATTTTCTCATAAATTTAAAAACAATCTTAATAATTTTGTATATATGTATACACACCAGTTAAAAAATTGTGTGATCTGGCTCTGGCTTATTCTTCATAAAAATTACTATCAATTTTGTTTACGAGAATAATACAGTATTGTAGTCTGTAATTCATTGATAATTTTTTATAAAATGAGAATTGTCATATTAAAGTATTTCATAATACACATGTAGTAATTAATATCTTACTGATCATATAACATTTTCGTATTAAAATAGGCGATTTTGTCGGTCTTTTTATAAAAGTCCATAGAATTTTCTATGTTTAAAAGAAAAGCGATAAGTTCTGTCAAGAAATGGTTCAAGTCGATTTTGTAGGCCTTTCTAAGAGGTACAATTTTTTATTACGTTTTTTTTATCTCGCAATGTTTGGCTGGGAATTTTAATTTCCAGGTTTTCAATAGAATTTTCGATGCTTAACAGAATAACGGTTAGCCCTATCAAAAAATATTTGAAAGCTCTTTTTAAAGTACTATTTTCTTTAATAGACTTTTTTCATATATCACGTTGTTTGCCTGAAAATAGGAAGTTTCGATTTTTTAACAGCGGTTTCGATGTCTAACAGAAAAACCGTGAGTTCTATTAGAAAAAGGTTAAACGAAATTTCGTAGATCTTCTGAAAAGCAACAAATTATTATGTAGACTTTTCGTTTTTGGACTCACTGATTGATTTAAGGCCTGAAAAAAGGACGAGTTCGTTAACCAGCCATTTTTGACCGACAGTTCAGGTTTCGTCTATCAAAAATGTTTTTTAACAAATCAAAAACTCTAAAAATTAAAAAAAAAATTGGTTTGGAAAAACGACACAAGATACAAAAAAAACAATAGACAAAAGTTGTTCAAATAAAAAATATCTACAAATTTGTTATTAATCATTTTTTGATACGATGCGTCGTTTTTGATTTAATCGTGAAAAATATCATTAGAATAAAAAATCATTTTTTTTGGAAAACTACACAAAATACAATAAAATGTTGAGTAACAAAATTGTTCGCCTAAATTATATCTACAAAATTTGCTTCGAACCATTTTTTATAAGTCGCATAGTTTTTGTTATAATCGCGAAAAATTATCATATTAAAAAAAATCTGCCCGCTGGGCGGGCACATTCTCATCGCGCGCTGTGCGCGCGGCTCGCAAGTTTGAGCGCGCCTAGTGCGCGCGACTGTTGGTTCTCGCGCTTCGCGCTCGATAACGTATGTACCTCCATACGCGCTCGGTCATTGTATTTTCCCCACTTTTAAAATTAAAGGTCAAAGCATCAACAACTATAATTTGGTGAATATGAATTATCTTTTGTTAAAGCTCCTTCGGCTTTAACGAACACATTCTCATCACGTGTCTCGTGCTTCGCACTCGCAGAATATGGTACCTTGGACAAAATATCGAATGACGAGGAACTGAGATCATTCCGCAATTAAAAATAAAAGTAAATCAGAAATGCACATATGCACATATGCGTACACTTATTGAGTATGAATCAGAACACTTGAAAATCAGTTGCCACTTTTAGACGGGACAAGAGATTTGTGCTTATGAAGTGTGTATATGTAAATTGTTGGGTATCATGTAGGTATATAGTGTATATATGTTTTGTTAAGTTATTAATATAGGATGTATATAGTTGTATAGAGTGTACATAAAGTAGGGGATACTATCCTGGGCAAACATGAAATTAGTTTGGCGAATGTTAGCAGTAACCGAAGAGAAGTATTTTTCTATCTACCTAGAAGCAATTGACACTGTGACTGGATAATTCACGAGCAAATGTGTTTTTAATGGAATAATTATGTTGCATTTGATTTGTATTACACTATTGCGTATAACTTATTACGTCATAAGCTAAAAATAAAGTTAGCCCCTCATTATCATGGAATTGCATACATCTGACGGGCCCACAAGTAGTTTTTATTTTTTTTAACTATGAACTGATGCTCCGATCATCGCCGCAAAATATATATATTGCAACCTTGAATATGAGCATGATATCGGGGAAAAATAGTTGATGTACCAAAAGTACTTTCTATAAAAAAAATTACTTGAAAATTTTAATAATTTTTGTTATCCTCTTAAAATAAACAGAATTGGTTCTTGAATTTTTGGCAGAACCTCTTCAGTATTCACTTTAACATATATTTTAACCACCAAGATCGGTAAAGCCGTTTTCGAGAAAATTTGATTTTTTTATTTTTCAAAATTTGTTTATAACTTTTGTAACAAAATTTTTTGTAGTTGATACTTGGGGTAAATTTATTGCATAGGGGTAGCCACTTACCCCTGCAATATGGACCACATCCGAGCGGCGGCACCCAGACCATATGCTTATCCTGCTACGGCCTTTCGGTGAATCATTAGACACGGCCTTAACTTTATGACGATGTAAGAAAGTCTTTAAACAATATATTATATGAGGCGCCTCTTTAGCAAATAAACATTATAAATATTTCATCTCTTTGGTAGTTCTATACCACCAAATATAATACTTAAAGAATTTTCAAAATTTAACCAAAACATAAAGTCATCTGCTTTAATTCTAGATTGTTCTATATAAATTTGAAATCGTAATTTAAAAAAATATATCTAACTCTATGATTGGTTTGAACCTGAAAAAAACGAAATAAAACTCAATGTTTATGATGTGTTCGCATATGAATCAAAAGATTATGTTTGTGCTTTGATTTTTTGTGACAAATAGGACAAACGAATTTGGGTTCGATTCCACATTCAAAACGAATGTGTCTATTTAAAGAATGTGTTCTTGTGTAAGTATTTCCACAACGTGGACAGGAATAACCAAAATTATCCTTCAAGTTTAAAACTCCATAATTTGCAGATTCCGAATTTTTTTCATTTTTTTGTTCCTTCTTCTCTTGTACCAAATTAACCTCGAAATTTGAAATTTTACAGCTTTGATGTGTGGAATCTATCCCATGTTGAGGCTCAAAAATGACATTTTTCTTCTTTCGTTGACCCATCTCTTGAATGCCAGTTGTAATTGGATTTTTGGTCACTCCAGAATTTAGTGCTTCATTCCACTGATTTTTCGCTATCAGGCGAAGGTAGATAGACTGGTAATGATAATACTGATCAACCACCCCACCTGGAGAAGATTTTCGACCTAGGAGTAAAAAAAAACACATTTTCTTGGTTAGTGATCGTCAATTATTAGTGACTGAATAAATTCAAAATTGTTAATTTATATACTTTTCCTTCATTTGTGCATCATTACATCATGGAATTCGCTTGGAAACAACCCAGGAACATGAATAGGAAAGTACGAAACGTTGGACGAACACAACACGGGTTTTAAAATAAATACCAATCACCAACCATTACCAGGATAATTCTCGTTTTCAAAATGAAACTTTTCTTCAATTTCTCGAGAAAGAAAAATTTCGATATTTGTTTGCAGTTTCCTTGTCGCGTCGCGGATATATACATTGTAGGATTATTAAGCATGTCAGAGGGTTCAGAAGAAATGAGAAATAATTGTGAGACTTTATTTAAAATGTAGGCATCATCTTGATATATTTTATGTTTTTTTTCAACAGAGATAGTTTTCTTAGAATTAATAAACTATTATCAAAAATAAATACATCAATTATCCGAAAATTTATGACGCAATTTAATGTGGGTACTAAGTGTGAAACTATGATGAAACTTCATAGCACAATAACGACAAGAAATTTTTTTTTCTTTGTTGCCACATTCCACCCTCTGATGCCGTAACATGCTAGTTCGCCATTTGTACCGTTTTCCGCAGCTACCACAGATGTTCACTTGGCTTGATTGTATATTGGAAAATGTATAATTTTGTAAAAAATCCGTTTTCTCAGCTGCGTATTCAAAGCCGAAATCTGAAATAACAAAAGGAGAAAAGGCATGTTAGAAACAAATTTTTGTGAAAACGAGATTTAAATGATAAAATTAATAACTTTTGAAAACAATACAAAAAGCAAATAAGTACTCGTTTCTTCAGACGCAAATAACTTTATTAGAAGTTTGCATTTTTACAGCAATCATAATTTCAGATTTTTAAAGCTTGATCAATGTGATCTACTTAGCTCGAACAATTTCGATACATTTAAACTAAGTAAACAGATTATGAATATTTATGTTCCATACGACTATGGATTATATTTCTATTGTACTTTATAGAGTGTAACATAATAATTTGCTTATTATATTAAAGTACTGTATAGTGCACATCTTCAGTTATCTGATACTTTCATAAAATTCTAGAAAACATTAAAAAAATGTTTGAAATATATACCAATTATTCGTTGGTACATTTAATAAGAAACACACTATTAAACTTAAAGTACATAATGAATGCCGAAGAATATACATATATTGCCTTACAAATAATTGAAAATCGTAAAATATTGCAAAAATATGATGCAACTACAAAAATATAAAATATGCAACAATTTTGTCTTGCGATAATCTCTTCTGCAATTTTTGTGTACCTTCTTACTAGAGAGGTTCAAAACACATCAAATTTAAAAAAAAATGGTGCACCATGATATTATTTGATTCATTTGTGACAAATCGGAGGATATTTAGGGCTCCTCAAACGGCGTAAGCTTTAATACGCAATATCTTTTAAACTAATGGAGATAAGTTTTCAAAAATTATAACATTTTTTTAAAACTTATTTTCATTAATTTCAGTAATCTTCTTTCATAATTTGGGGAACAAATATCAAGGTGCACCGACATTTTTTTAAATCAGAGGTGTTTTGAGCCAGCCTACTTCTCATTTATAAATATTTTAGTTCTATGATAAAATGCCATGCTGCAACGATATATGATTGCGCATTTCGTATCGATATTTGAACTGCCTGTCGCACATGTGACAGTGAAATTTTTTAGCTTTGTTTCCACATTCGACCCTTTGATGCCTTTTTAAACTGTCCAACCACTTATATTTTTTATCACAATTTGAGCAGACATATTCTGGTAATTGCACTCGAACAAATTCTCCACCATCTGGTTGAACCGTAGATCTTGATCCAAGACTAGATAATTTCCACCTGTAAGACTTCTTGAGATTTGGTCCAGATTGTGGGGTCCTCATCTCAAGGTCTTGAGTATTTTTTTCTAGCATCCACAAAGCGTTGTATTCATCAGGGTCATCAGAGCCTACGAACAAAATAAACAATGTTTGGTTAGAATCTTCACTGATAGTTTAGCTAAAAACACAATTCTATCAAGATCCCTTGATAATTTACAATCCTGTAAACATAAGAGACAATTAATTGCAGTGAACATTACAAGCCTTACATTTTGATGAATTTTTATTTTTTGCAAGTGTTCCAAGTACAATGATTAAAAATAATATACAAATAATAATGAATTAAAATTAACTTTGAAACTCGTAATGTCGGATACTATGTACCACAAGTAAATGATTAGCATATAACCGTTCAGTTGCTAATTTTTGTTTACAAAATGCACACGTATAAGCTGTCTCATTTTCTTTTTTAACTTTGCAATAACTTTTTTCGTGTCTTCGTAAACTGTCCATTCTTGAAAAGCTATTTTTACACTTCTTGCAGGTAATTGGAGTTAAAGCCCATTTCGGAATTTCCACACTCGTTGTAGATTTTCGAAGCTTCGCTTCTTTTGTTCTTTCCAACTCCATATTTTCAAACACGGGATTTAAATGCATCGCAGCTAGACCTCGTTCATCCTTCAATTCCATTCCATAGAAATTTGTGTAGTCTTCAGTTTCAATATTCCAGAGGTTAGTTAGGCGCGATTCTATGAAAAATAAAGAATTAGAAATTAGCAATAATAAATCATTTACTTGTCACTAATTTTTTAACCGAAAGTCCCACGCATTAAAGAAAAATAATTCAGGCAGTAAAAACAAATTAGACAAACATTACAAATAAATTATATATTTTATTTAAAATCAAATTTTATAATATCCAAATTAAAACTTATTATTAATTAGATAAGAATATATAGAGTTATTCAAGACAACTTGAATTCGTTATTTAGTAATTGTTTTCTTTGATGACAAAAAAATCTAAAAATTAGACATTTGAAATTCTCGAAAAGCCTCGTTCTGTTAAAAATACGTATACAAACGTATTTTGAGATGCTGATTACGCATATAATCTCGGAAATATTCAGAAATTACATTTTCAAGGTCAATTCGAAAAAATAGTTATCAAATTTCCAAAAATAGCAATTAATATTAATTTTACGAGCTGAAAAATAGTAAGGTATGAAATGACTTCCCCCTTCCTTTTCCCAGATCTATTACAATTCTAATTCAAAACATATTTTATGAACATTTATAATTTATTAATAAAACAACATTTGTTTATAATAACATAATGTTAATGTTAATTATAGCAATTTTTAATTTTTAATATTCTAATATTTCCATTTAATTAAAGTTGACCAAATCCGTTTCAAATCAGGGAAAATTTCAAGAAAAGTCTTTGTTTATTCGACGTGGAAATTCTTTCTCCTTAAATTTATTTTCTGAAAAACTCAACTTTTCAACATTTATATATATATTTTTTTTTTGATAGCTGGGTATATTTACTATATATCTCGTCAGTTTAGTTCTTGGTAAGCCACAGCTTCACATAAAAAAAATTATTTATGATTAGGCCCCTATAAAACTAATAGTCCTTTCTTATATTAGCAGAAGCTTTTGAAAAATATTGGGAAAAAATAAAAAAGGTGGGGTTTTCCTGAAAATCTTCTTTTCATGGTTTCAAAATTCAATAGAAAAAATGAAGAAGATTTTCTGGTAAGGACCACATTTTTATTTTTTCTTATATTTTGTTTGCAGTTTATGCTTATATAAAACAGGCATCCTATCAGTTTGATAGGGCCTTAACCATTTTTGAGTCCGGGAAAAAATTGTTGTCTGAAATGTCATTCTTTTTTTTGTAAACGATACAAAATATCACAAAAGAGTAAGAAATAATTTTTGTAGATCTTTTCTAAGTTTATAAAGAACAAAACTCACGAGATGTGTAGTACTTATTACCAGCTATTTGTAAAAAAAAAAACTGTTAAAAAGTGGTATTTTTTAATTGGTCACCTGCTAAATATTAAAATTAATCAATAATTAGTGTAATTCATTAAAATAATTCAAATATATTAATATTTAACTTTACTGAAATCTTTGACCGATTAACATTTCTTTTAATATAATATATTTCTTCTTAGAGTGTTTCCTTCTGAAATTGAATTTCAAAAATTGATATTTAAAAAAAAATAGAAATATGTTTGTACAAACAATTTTAAAGTTAGTATAAAGTGAATATAATTCCGCGGAAAACCCGAAACGTTGAAAAAAAAATAGTTATTGAAAAAATGTTTTGATAATTTTAGTATTTTTTGACTAAAATGGAACTGTCCTTTGGTGTCCCCCGACTGATATTGTACTTTTGTACTAGAAAGAAGGTTATGCAAAACATTTCAAACCATTTACTTAAAAATTCGGAAAAGTCATCAAAGTAAACAATCACCCGTTTTTTTTAACTTTTGATAAATTAATGTTCACATTGCAACTAAATTAAACTATGTTTAAAAACACTTAATCCAAAACTAATGTTTTAAACGTACTAAATTCTAACACAGCTCAAGAAAACATTTCGCAACATGTTCTACGAATACATCCTGATCTGGAAAAACTTTCTTGCATTTTTCGCATATATTGACTTTCACAAGTGATCCTGAACGAACAAAATTCATTTGTTCGTAAATATTTTCTGGCATATGCACTAATGCTACTTGTGGCATTCCTCCAGTTGGTGATGGCACAAGGACAGTTGCTAGTCCCATTGAATTGGAAGGTTTTGGCAGAATCTTCCAGGCTGGAGTATTTTTAACTGGTTTAACTGGTTTTACTGGTGGTGTAAGATGTATAGGAGCAAATTCGTAGGACGATTTCAGTCCTTCATTCTGTGTTGTAACAAATCTGAAAACTAAATCATTACAATATAATGTTAGGATAACAAAATCAGAAAAAGCATCAAGGTAAATAGAATAAACGAAAGAAAATAAATGAAATTAGTCACGAATGCATTCTGATAGCAAAACAAACCAGGGAAAGAGATGAAATGATGAAGAATTTTGAGAGGAATGCTGAACATAAAACTCTGAAATAAAATAAATCAGGGACGTGTTTTTGATAAGTTTTTTTTTATTAGGAGGATTATCCAATACAAGTTTATATAATATTTTTTATATTATTATTTGTACATGTAAAGTCTATTATCTTTGTAACAGGCGATCTTTCAATCAAGATCTAGCATGTTTAGTATTTACGTGATTTTTCAATTCATAACGTCTGTAAAATGTTTTGTCACATATTACACATGAATATTTTGGTTTTTTGTTACATTCTAGTCTTTGGTGTCTTCTTAAATTGTCCATCCATTTATATCCTTTTCCACATTCGCCGCACATGTATTGTTGTTGGTCTTGTGGTGTCGCTTGTCCGCGACTTCGTAATGGTGCAATTCCAATATCTTGTGGAGACCATTCAACTCCAGTAAATTCAATTCCAGAAAGTCGATCTGCAATTAAAAGAATTGAAGTTATTCCTGGTTTGATTTTTCTATGAAAACCTCAAAAGTTTCATTCACTCAAACGAACATAAACACGAAAATGAAAAAGAATGATTAAGGATGATAAACTCATATGCAATATTTTTATTGGAATTGAGTACGGATTACAAACTTATTTATATTACAAGAGATAACTTTAATAAAATTACCAAAACCACTCAGATAATATCATCAAGTTTTTCTATTTAAACATTGACGTATATTAAACAAATATGTATGTTACAATGTTATACGCTACCGACGGATAGTATCGGACCACTATCCAGGTGGCATATTAAAAATGAGCCTTTAATTGGAAATGCGTCATCCAGAATACGAATTTATTAATTTCATATTTCACAAAAGTGATCATTAGGATTTTACCATTCATTTGAGCCATTCAATGTTGAAAAAACTTCACGGGTTCATGAAATAATAAAGTTACTGTTGTCTTTCTCACATGATGATTCGATACCCACAAGGCCAGATTACTTCAACTAGGACTCATTTAACGCAGAATTTAATAATATTTCCTAAGGTTTTTAAAAAGTATTTTGATGTACATTCTGGACGGCGCTATCACCTTTCAAAGTCAAGGCTAATTTTTAATAGGTCATCCGCTTAGTGGTTCGATAGTACCCATCGTTTATCGGCTATTACTATCCAAATTGCTAGATTATTCCAAAAGCAGGTACATTCTATTTTATAGTAAATACCTCTTAAATACAACCTTATATGGAATTATAAAATCTAGAACGTAGAAAACCCAATGAAAATATTTTACAATAGCACCAAAATGAAGAAAAATCTTTAATGTAAGAGAAGTTATTTTCGAAAATCAGGTTGTTCTTCTTTTAAATCTCCTTTTATTTTTGCATTGGCGTGGATGTCTGGTAGAATGGCTTTGTGTTGGTGAAAATTCCTTCTTGATGGATTTCCCTCTATGAGCCTTAATAACATGATCCTTAAGTTTGTCAGTTCTGAAGAAGCCTCTGTCGCAATGTTCACACTTCAGTGGTCCCTCGTCATCTTTTCCGCAATGAAGCTGATGTCTCTTCAAAGTATGTGCCCATGAAAAAACTTTGGAACAGATTTCGCACTGAAAAGGATTTTTCTTCGATTTTTTAATTTCATTTCCAAAACTGTTTACCCATACTTTACGTCTTTGGACAAGTAGAGACATTTCATCCGAGTCGGATTTTGATTCTTTCACGTTTTCCTCATTTGGAATCATGTATTTCATCTCGTTCCATTCATCGTGCCAGTTAGCATCTGTCAACATTTATTATTTATTTGATTAATTATTTATAATTTGACATTAACATAATAAATATAAGAAAGTATCGATATTTTCTGTG
The DNA here is from genome assembly GCA_011634705.1 of Andricus grossulariae. NCBI lineage: Eukaryota > Metazoa > Arthropoda > Insecta > Hymenoptera > Cynipidae > Andricus > Andricus grossulariae. The sequence continues at coordinate 21,247,570 of JAABKJ010000755.1, forward strand.
TATTACCTATTGGTTAGAAGGTTTTAATTGTTATTAGTTATTTATACAAATGACTATAACATGCAGACAATAATAACCGTGGGAGTGAACCTATATATATATATTTAACATTGCGGAATGAACGTTTTATTTAAATGATTAACACGAGAATTCTAGATCAATCTGAAACATCTATACCTTAAACCTATATACCTATCTGCCCTTCACCTATATACCCATCCAACACATCACTACTTTCCAACCGAGCAATTCACGCCTACCCCGAAAGGGAAACGGCTTAATGATATAACAAAATATTTTCACTTCGTTTAATTCTATGACTTAAAAAACAAATAAATATTCTCTGAAAATAAAAAGAGAGTTTTAAAGCACAAGAAAACATTATTTTTATTTGTTTTATGAATGAAGACAATACATCAATGAACTTTTATATTAAAAACTCATTATTTTAAAGATTTGTAATCGTTAAATTATTTACGTCTAATGAAAAAATAATAACGAAGACATTCTACAATAAGACAGAACAGAAATCTCGACTGCTCAATGCATTATGAAATCAAGTCCATTTCTTATCGATTTTGACTTTTCTAAATAAAATGCGTAAGCAGGCCGATCTGAAGGGTTTAACAAAATATTATGAATTCTATGCAATAATTAACTAACTTAATTATGCTTAATTAATATTATACTTAAATACTAATCAGATTAACTGAAAAAACTGACTCTCCTAAAAAGATGGCCAAAAAATTCTTGATTCCATATACGGAGCAACCCAAACCTGATTCTTCCTACGGAGTGTCCGTAACATGATTCTTTATAAGAACTTACCCGAACTTGATTCCTGAGGTTTCTAACTTCGACAAATTCAATACTGTTTAAAAAATATATAAATCGAATATAATTAATGTTTGCTAAACAATACAAGAGTTCTCAATAGCTTACGGAATAAAAACGCTATCGTTATACATATAATGCTATCAAACCTGTCGATCTGAGATCATTTTCTCACCCAGATGCGAGCCCAGATGTGCTTTTACGAGCCAGATAACCACTTTTTTAATTCGTTTATACGCGGAGTATATTGACTCTTAATTTTCATACCATAATAATACGACTGTACAAACTCGTAGAAGGTTGAAATATTATTGTCGAATTCAATTCGAAGTGCGAAGTGGGTCTTAAATAAGAGGTCGAAGGCTCTCTCGAAATTGGTGGTATTTGTTGACAGAAATTCTCCTTTGGCCGCTATCAAGTAGGAACTTATGACGCTTTTGTCCTCGCCGATTGCTACAAGATAAGTTCGGTGGTCACTGGGGACAAATATTTTCTCCAATGGAGTACCCACCTAAAAATTTAGAATTAGAAATTGAAAAGATTCTCCTTTCTCAGTTGATTCTTTCCTCAATGCTTCCGGTCAAATTATTTTAACTTGCGAAGTATCTCGTTCCGACAAAAGCGCTTTACTAATCACATTGCTTTATATATATAAATTCCTTTTTTAAGGGAAAATGAATAATAAAATAGGAATTACTTTCCTTTTTACGACACTTCGTCCTCCTTTGAAAATTTACTTTGGAATAAAATAACTTATAAAAGAAGAAATTAGATGGGAGAATACATTCGTGTAAAGAAATTAGTGACAAATGGCCTACCGCCTTTATTCCTTTTATTTCATAACCAGCAGCTGCCGATCTGCATTCTTATACTCGTACTTTTTTCAATTTTTTTTTATTTTCTTTTTTTTTAACATTGAGCAGAACATTCTTTATATTTATAAGATTTTTTGTCAGCAATAACTGTTTGTTTTTGGAATTATTTTAAAAATAATCGTAGGGGGATTGCATCAAAGATTACATGAAACCTCAATAATAAACTTCGTTGAGAATGTTGATTTTCGTTGTTGACTTTAGGGTCAGATAAATTGAAAACAATTGAATTGTTTCAAACGCTTTGGCACACAATGGTGGCCTTCATCAGCGAATTTTAATAAATCTGCAAAAAAGTACATCATTTCTTGTAGGGGCGCAATTTACAAATGAAAGTGTTATTCTTTGGTTAATATCACTTTTTTTTATTACGTCAAAACAAATTTTATATATATGACATTTTTGTAAAAATTAAACTGCAATGAATTCTCTTTTACCATTGCAAAATCATTTCTGTAAAAGTAATTTTTGTTTCAAAAATCATACTTTATAGTTTTACATTTAAGTAAGAAATTATTACTAAGTTTTTACATATAAAATGGAGTATCCATTTAGTATTAGTAGAGCATCCTTAGGACTTTACGATTTTTTTCCTAAATATTTTTTCTTCTGAATAATGATTATATATAATAATTATTATATTTACAAGATATATATATTTGACCAAATTGGAAGTATTTTTAATAATATTTGCAATTCAAGATTTCGTAATTATTTCTAAAATGTAGAATTCTTTTCAATCGTGATTATTTAAATAATTGGGATATTCAACCAGTTTCTTCCCAAATTATGCCAGCTATTAAAAAAATATATCAGATTAAAATTATTGCTCAGTCAATTAGAATAGAATTTATAAAATGTTTTTTTGTCTGAAAATTAAAAATTCTTCGCATCGTTTTCGATATTCTACCAAATTACCAACAAAATTTTTCATAAGTAAACTAAGCTTTTTAGAAGAAAATTTTAATAACATCCCCCTAAAAGTTATTTAAGAATAAAAAGAAAATTTTCGATCACAATTTTATAAAAGGCACCATTTTATTTTTCTCCACAAAAAAATCGATCATCTCCTTCAAGCAGCAGAAAAATAATTAAAACATTAAAATTTTTTAAATTTTGTTCAAGATCGTACGAGGGAATTTTTCCTATAATCAAAAAAAGAGAGGAAATCTTTGAAAGACGTCACCCCAATTTATGAATTACTATTATACTGCTATTTATTTTTGTCAAAATTTCATAAATGGTTCGTGATATAGAAGATAACAACTAAGAACTATTCCAGAATTTTGATTGAAAAATAATGTTACTTTTTTTACTTTACTCTTATATCTCACATAGTTTTTTTTAAACTTGCCTTTTTCACTTTCAGAACTGTACCACCCTTATTATTGTTCAATTTTTTAAAATGAATTTTAAAATGATTTGAATAATGCCCTAAAAATCTTAAAAGGGGAGTTAAGGTAGTTATGTCAAAAATCAGATCTCTGAGAAAAATAGTTTTTCTATTATTATAAAAATCGAAATAATATTACTGATGATGCCACTTCAAATAAAAATTTAAAAAGAAACATTATTTTTGATGAAGAAGTTTTAGATTTTACAAATAAAATTTATGCTGACAATGTCTTTTGTAATTGAATTTTTTCTTGCTATCGCTTCTAACCTATTATTATTTTTTCCAGGAAATCATTCTCTAGTACTCTACTGTTTCTAATCTTGACAGTAAATTTTTCTATTGCTGAAATCAATTGGTAAAATAATTATTATTCGTAAGTTCTAAACATTTTTCATAAAAAATAATGTTTTTTCCTTCATAAGATATGATTGATAAATATCCTTTCAATTCATAAAATCATAGAAAACTCCTTTTTCCAGAGACCTGCTTCTTAACAAAATCTTCGAATAGTATCTATCTGTGATTTTCTCAACAAAAAATCCCGAATATAATACTGTAAAAAAAAAGATAAAGGTAATTTTTTTACTCGAAAATATTTAATTTTTGTTACCTTTGAAAATTGAATAAATCTATCGACTAATATGTCAGTATCCATTTTACTTCCTCCTCTTGTATCAGGTAGAAGCATTTTCAGCAATTCTATATAGGCCCTCGTGATAGTGTCCCACTCTATAAAAGTTTGCAAATTAAATTTAGATATAGAAAAATTGTTAGTTATTTGAAAAAGCATTGATAAAAAACCTGCGTCCTCTTTAATGGCTACATCACAGTTTCGAGGTTGACTCTTAGCAGCTTGAAAAATAAGTTCCGGTATAAATGGCCGCATTTTTAGGGTGGGATACATGAGAGAGAATTCTAGATCGATCTGTAAAATGATTATTTTTGTTATTAAATTTGCGAATTGTTATAAAACTATTAAATAATTATTTTAGAAAAAAAAATCGCTCACGAACCAGATATGGAAGTTCCTTGAATCTTGGGAAATGCTCTAAAATTTTTTCAGGTTGCTTTGTCCGAAGATCGATGGTTGCTTTCATGGCAGCTATAATTTCTTCTTCTTGTGTCTCTACACTAGCAGCTGACAAAAATTCTAAATTGTAGAATTGATCTTCTATACGATCTCGAGGCCTTGGCTGATATTCAGGAGTAGATTCTTTACTGGATACAGATTGTCTCTGGCTTCTATGAACACTTTGTAGTTCTGCTTTTTTTTTGCGATTAACAGTCCTCAATCTCCACGATATGACTCCACTCCTGTCAGAAGGATCAAAGAATATTTCCTGAGGTACAAACAATATTTTTAATCAGTAACTTTTCAAATGTGTTACATGAAAAGTTTATTTCAGTAACGGAACATTAGATTCAGAATAACTAAGAATGAAAACACTTACATAGCCTTCAGGAGTAGTTGGATCTCTCAAATTCGGGAAACACTTAATAATTTCCTTAGCATAAGCAACTTTTTCCTCAGTAGTTGGATGATGTCCAAATTTTTCCACCAAAGCGTCTACTGTTATATTGACTAATTTTCTGCGATTGGTTCCTAACAAATATTGCGTTTGCTCATATTCGCGTATAATATTTCGTCCATCTTGAGACTTTCTTATAGTACTTAGCAAATCCTAAAAAAGAAATTTTCTGTTGAAATACAAATCAAATATAAGATTCCAGGAGTTAATTTTTATTTATTTTAGTTATCCTTACCAAATTAAGATATTTGCGTGAAGATACGTCTATCCAAAAAAAGTTTCTCGAAGCTGAAAAAAAAATTAGTCATTACATACTTATTTTTAAATTGTTAGTATTTTCTCATGATTTTTCGTAATATGCATACAAATATTCGCATGATTCTTTAGCCAAACTATGCCTTTCTTTCTATTGATTTTGACATTTTATTTTAAAATTTTAGATTATAAATATGTTTACCGACTATATATCTGATAACAAAGTCTTTAATAAGGAACAAAATTACATGTGCAAATTTCGAAAAAAATCATGAGTTATACATTTTCTGCTCAGGATAGTTGGTTACCATTTTCAATACAGGGATCTTGTGGATAAAAGTTTCCAAAGGCTGTTTGATTTCCTCTCCACTGACCTTCCAGCCACCCTGTTCACAAAAAATTAATCATGTTAGTCCAATAATATATTCAACAAAAAGAAAGAGCTACGGAAAAAATATACCAAATGTGTCTTATTGTTGATTTGAAACCATTTTTTTCGTGCAGATAATAAATAACTCAGAACAATGAAGAAGAATGACGTATTCATTTTCCTACAGAATTTTTATTCAAATTTAAACCTACAAATATTTTAAAATATTATTGATTCAATCATTGATCAAGGTATTATATAATACTTTACAATACACATAAAAGAAATTATTATGCTGAGAAGTTACCTTACATGCTAGAACCTACACTGTAAAGAAAGTCTTGTTTTAAACAAAGTGTCCTGTTTTAAGCCAAGAAGATGGGCTCAATTTAAGCTGTAATAAAAGTAAGACTTTTTTTAGTATGTAGTAATAAATTAAACATTCATAATGTACAGTCAAGATGATTATTGCTCTTTTCTATATTAATCCTACTATTAGCTAAGTATGTTTTTCAATATAATGACGTCGAAGATTATCTTTACGAGTAAACATAGTATTACACACAGAACAAATAAATCTGGTATTATTGCCACATATCATTTGATGACGTTGGAGACCCTTTATCCACTTATATCTATTTCCACATCGAGTGCACTCATGAGGTCCTTTATCAATTTGTCCTTTATCAATTTCTTCAGTTCCTAATATGAATCCAGGCCAAGGTAGTTCTTCCTTTATTCTTAGTTGTCTCCACGAATCATCTGTCCATCCTGTTTAAAAAAAAAAGGTTTTTTTATGTCAGAATGGTATCTTACAATTGTATCTACACAACTGATTATACATACTGGTGTCTACTCAAACTAATCTACCAGACAATCTTATTATTTAGAGATACAACTGGTGCTAATACATCAATCAGAGTGCAACCTTTGAGCAGAATCGTTTTACCTAGAATAAAAATCCTCCGGTTTGGGATCGATAATCCTGAAATAAAATTCTTTTGAGAATTTAAACAAATATACATACAGCAAATCAAGTTTGATTCTTACGTCATATTAATTTATTTATCTTAAATAGTAATTCACAGTATGGTGGAAACTCTACTCTCATGATCTTCAAGTGACGTAAAGATAAAGTATTATATTTACAGTTTCAATTAATACAAATTGGTTTAAAACAACTTTCGAATTTTTCACTTAGCTCTGCTTCTTTTCTCTAATTTGATTAAGGGGAATTTTATTGTGTTTGCGTTTATAGTGGCGTGTGAGAGTATCTCCACGAGAAAATACATTTTTACAGATTCGACAAGGAAATTTCGGTTTTTGATCGCCACAGCCATGTCGATGGCGTTTTAAATCCTTCATCCATTTATAAAATCTTCCGCAGAGAGAACACCTGAAGGTGCCTTGGGTTTCGTTGTCATTTTCTTCCATACTTTGTTCAAATCCAGTCTCGTCTATTGGCGGTGGTTCGAATTTAATCATGTTTTCATTCCACTCAGACTCATCCCAACCTGTTCAAACAAAAAAAAATTGTGTTAGTACAATGGTCCTGTTGCAAGACATATTCTCAAAATTTAAATAATCGTGAAGGGTTTTCTATGCGGTAATATATTGCAAAGAAGGCTTAAGATCCATTTCACAATTCTTGTGAGAAATAAATTAAAAGGACATTCAAAAACAGAATTACAATGTTTTAACTAGTGCAGATTCTTGTTAAAGATATTGTTTAGTAAAGTTGCTGTCAAGTTAAATTCAAGATGGAATATACGGTCTTATTATGGAGATGAAAGAAGATTTTGTTTTTAACTTTATTTATTTATCATGACCAAATACAGAAATTAAATATTCAAGTACTAATTTCGTTCATAACAGGAAAATTGTACCATTAAACTTATGACAAATTATAATTGACGAAAGTATCTTACTATGCTAAAGGAATAGTTTCTAACAATTCTAGTGATCTTACATTATTAATTACGTATCGTTTTACTTGTAGATTTCGTATACGCACAATTCGAAAATTCCAAATGACAAGGTTTATATGGAAATTTGCAAGCTTCTAGATTTTGCCACCGAGATAGAACCTGTTCATTTGGACTTCCGAGAAAGAGTCTTTTAATATGCATGTACCGAGATAGAACCTTGTTGCTGATTTTACAACGAAGTTACCCTATAACTATAATTATGCATTTGAACAATAGATAGAAAATGTGGCTGAAAATTATTCCGATATACTCCAGATTATAATGGAAGAAAAACTTCAGTCATATAGTAATAATAAATATGAAACTATTCTACGATTCTATTATCTTACTTATTCGATGCTGAAGAGCTCGAAACATGATTTGGGAAAAATTATAATGCATTGTCTTAAAACTTAGTCATAGCAGATTATACCTGAAATCGAAATCTAAGTTAGTCGATTTTGTAAAATCTTTCTTTCGTAAGATGAGAATATTCCCTATAGATTTTTACCCATTTTTACGATTATATAAGTTTCTTGAATTATTTCTCATAACTTTCATATTTTTAAAATATTTTATCAACGTTAAACTTGGACCACTCGAAGGTTTTAGAAAATCCAAAAACGAGATTTCGTGAATGCATCTTTTCCTATAATAAAATATTATTATTCCTATTCTAAGCATCTGAGATTGAAAATAATCTTATGAAACTAGCGATTACATTAATAACTATGATTATGCATGAAGATAAATCTAAGGATCAAGACAAATTTTAAATCGCACTTTGGTTGTTTCAAAACTGACAGTGAGTGAAAAAAAAACAACTTTTAAAAAGAAAGTAGACTTAGTCTACACCTTAACTTATTTGTTCTACTCTAACCAAAAAAGAATCCTGGACAATTTCTAAGCTCAATCCTACAAATTGAAAAAAAATGTTCATATTTTTAAACACGCGTTAAAGATAATTCTCCCTTTTCACTACATTTCAAATAATGACGTCTAAGACTTCTTCGCCACTTGTACTCTTTGGAACAAAAAGCACATTTGTAAAGACCAGGACCTTCATTTTTGGTACCCTCGTAATTAGAAGATTGCTGATGATCTTTTGGAGTCGATGGATTTTTATCTGGTTTTGCAGAAGCTTCACTAACATTCCATAGATTCTGAGATGAATTAGTACAAATCGCTTGATGTTGTCTCAAATCTCTCAACCATCTAAACTCTTTGCCACAACATTGGCACTTGAAATTTTGCTCTGAAATTCTCTTAGAACTTCTCAATTCGAGAGGCTCAATCATCACCTTACATTCCTTCCAACGATGTTTGCTCACTTTTTTACGACAAATTCTCTGATGACGTCTCAAGTTCTTCAACCAACCGTACCTTTTGCCACATAAGATACACTGAAAGCGACCTGAAGTTGCATTTCTGTTCCGCATTATTCCAGATTGTTTAGAAACATCTAGATCCGAATCCTTCTCAACAATTACATCGTCATCCGATTGCTCAGATTCTTTTTGTGAATTTCGAGATGGCGCTGTTTCAAAATCCTTATGCTCTTCGAATAAATCTTCTTCAGCTTCTTCTCCCAAATTTTCTTCAGGTTCTTCTTCTAAATTATCTTGAGATTCTTCCGCCAAATTATTTTGAGATTCTTCCGCCAACTTATTTTGAGTTTCATCCACCAAATTAATTCGAGATTCATTCACCAAATTATCTTGAGATTCATTCACCACATTATCTTGAGGCTTTTCTGGTAGTTTATTTCGAGATTCTTCTATCTGATTGACCTCTACATTAGTCTGATTTGGATTTTCCTGTGCCATTTTTGCTTCGCAGCGTTGCTGATGACGTTTCAGACCTTTTTTCCATCGGTAAGCCCGATTGCAGTAAGTGCACTCAAACTGAGCTCGATCATCACTTTCTTCAAAATTGTCGACAAACGCTCCAATAGCAGGATCGAACGTTTTTCCACAGTGGAAGCGATGACGTCTCAAACTTTTCAGAGAATTGTAGGCCTTTCCACAACGATTGCATTCAAAACGTCGATCTTGGAAATATTCACTAGGTTGAAATTCTCTCAGCGGTTCCAGCGTCTCGGGATTGCAATTCCAGCCGGGAAACATTTGATACTCTTGCAATTCTGCCAACAAACAACAAATTATATTAATATCTACTCTGAAAACTAATCTATGAATCAAACATTCATGCGAGAAAAAGAAATCTCATATTTCCCATAAGCAGTAAAAACAAAGACAAAAAACAACACACTTTCTGAATATTTTTATCAGCATACGTGTACATCATTCTATACCTAAAAATAACCCCAACCTCAAATTATACACAAAGTGTACATACTATATTTTTTGAAACAGTTGCATGCGAAGTTCGATTTCTCGTGCCCAAGCGGGAGAAGTTCTTCACGCACGCTTGGAGCGTGCGCGAAGTACATAGGCCAGTTCTTCGCACACGCCTAATAGCCAATCAAAAACCAGCACTCATATTCAACCACATCTGATGACATTCGTACATGTCCCATGTACATGGACATTCACAAGGTTAGATTTAAAAATCAAGATTATTTTTCGAAATATTATTAACTTTATTATAATCATACAAAAGGTTTCTTTCGTCCACGTGAAAAAATGATGTCACAATTGTGTTTTCTTTTGTGATGACGACTGAGATGATCGCCTCGAAAGAATTCCGCATCACAAAATTTGCATAGATATTTTCTGGAGCCTTGGTTTCCACACTTCCACTGATGTCGCGTTAAGCTCTTCAGCCATTTATATTCCCGGCCGCAAAAAGCACAACTAAAACTGCCTTGAGGTGCAGCTTCTTCATTTTCTTCACTCATTGTACCACGGCCAAGTTCTTCTCGAAAGTTTTCCATTTCGTTCAGTTCGTTCCAACTCGAAGTAAAATAGCCTGTTTACATAAAAAAAAAAGGTTGAATACAACTCTTATTATAACAAATTATAAAATAAAGTCATTCAGGAGAATACGCTTTTGTTAAGTGGAAGACAACGGAAGCATAACTAAAACAAACAATTATTTAGAAACAAAAACTTATTGTACTTCAGAGTTATATTTATTTCATAAAAGCGACTTACAGATTTATAATCACTTCATGGACGGAGTAGTATTTTTTGCAACTTCATTTTTCACACAGTTATTATAAAGGAACAGACGAATTGCAGATACTTGATTAAAATTATGGAATGTTACTTAAATGGAATGAACTTAAAAGATTAATAAAGCACTGTCAAATATTTTTTATAATTATCTTCTTTTTTCATATTCATACGAGTTGTGCACGGTTTCTTGATGATACTTTAAAGAATCAACTCTGTAGTATCTTTTTTTGCACATTCGACATTGGTATTGAGCTTCCTTATTTCCACACTTCATTTGATGACGTTTCAGACTGTACAACCAAGTGTAAACTTTTCCACATAGCAAACATGTGAAGAGGTTTTGATCAAAATTGCATGCACTTGAGGAACTTTGATTTTCAAAACTTTGACTTTCCACAAATTCTTCAGGCCATGTTCCTTCTTCTCGATATCCTGTATATAGAAATAATTTCCAATTAATATTATAATTTTGTGAAAATTATTAATACTTGAATAACATCCCACTACCAACTGGCAGTCCAGTTTGTAAAATATATCAGTGTATTTTTTTTTTGTACGGAATGGTCAGTTTTTTCCATACCCTGATGCAAGAATACTAGTGTTAATAGAGTAAAATAAATATAAATTATAAATGAAGTAAAATAAATACTAATGAAACAAAAGTATAAGTTTTTATTATATAATTTCTGTTACTACAAATGTTTTATATCACTATCTCTATTTAAAAATTACAAAATAGGATATATGTTTTTTAGGAACTTGAAAATTACCTTAAAAGATCTGAAATTTGTACATAAAATAGATAGGAAATATGATAATCTAGGCGACTATGCATTTCCATTGCACACTGCAGTCATTTGAATTATCTCTGGTTGGCGGTTGCTCATATTTTGTTGACAAAGGTTTTTTTATGACATTTCTGACCTATATTTTCAGAAGTAATATCTGTAAACAAAAGATATACATACATGTTAATAAAAATTGATGAAAACTGAAGCCATACAAAATAATATAAATAATATTACCGTATATATATTTATATATAATATATATGATAGAGCAATGATCAAATTCCAAAAAAAAGTCCTCAAAAATATCTTTAATACTCACTTACATTTTACACTCAATTATTATTATTATTAAGTATATCCAGTTGTGTTTTTAATTTTATAATCAAATGAGATTATTATTGCGAAAGGACTATTACTCAGAGAACAAAATCAATGTTATGTAGAAAATCAGAATCTCTTGCCTTTATTAATGCCAACGCATATTACACAAAATTATTATATGCTAGAACGAAGAATAATATTCATGCAAAATATAAATACAGTAATACTGAAATAACGTTACTTCGAGTCTAAAACTTTTGATTAAAAAACATAGATTATTCGAATAATCTCAAAATGTTTAAAAAAATCATAATTTATAGAAATATCTCTTTGAACTTCAAAAACTAGATGAACAGAGAAATAACTTATTTATTATTAACTATATTTTAGGCAAACATTTATTCAATAATTTTTTGCAGATAATTATAATTTCTATAATGTAATAAGTATATTTCGATTTCTATTGTATATAACTTTGAAATAATTAATTGTCTTTTTTCCTCAAAATGTGGTTGAGTTTACGCTGGCATCCCACAATGTGGGAATTCAGGACAAATTTGTGCCTAAATCGTCTGTTACAAAGTGGGCAAATTTCTGCAGGAACAACATTACATTCTAAACGGATATGCCTACTCAAGGAAGTAGTTGCCTTGTAAGCTTTTCCACACTGACTACAAACATATTTTTTGTCAGCATCTGTTTGAAATGGATTTTGAGGCGGTACGTTGTAGTGAGAATGTGATCGAAATCCATCCGAGCTGTTCCAGGACAGGTCTCCCTCTCCTGCAGAATCCCTTACCTCTTGTGATAATAATATATTTGCCAAAAGTCCTGAAATTAAAAAAAAATACTATATTAAAACAAGAGACAATCCATAAAATAGTACCACTGAACTCAATAGTTTGTTTGGATATATTAACATTTTATTTATTAAATATGAAAAACAAGTCGGGATTGAGCAACGAGCAGATAGAATTTTACTAACCAAGCCAAAGAGAACAAGAAATTGTTGACATAATCTATAGAAAGTTTGAATCCACTCTAGATCTGAAAGAACTTCTTCAGTTTTAGAAAGAAAATATTTTTAAAATGACACTATCCCTTTCTCCTCTCACACAACCCCTTTATTTGCACATCCCACCCTTTCCCCTCACCATTTTACCTTTTTTCAAACCACATAGGGAATAAAAAAAAACATAACACACAAAACCATATAGAGAACAAGAAATTGTTGACATAATTTATAGAAAGTTTGAAGCCTTTATAGATCTGAGAGAACTTTTTGAGTTTTAGAAAGAAAATATTTTAAAATTACACTACCCCTTTCTCCTCCCAAACAAACACTTCATTACCACATACCACCCTTTCCGCTCACCATTTTACCTTTTTTACAAACCACATCTTACCCTAACCCTACCATCCCAGTTCCCCTTCTACCCCCTTTACAATTTCCACCCTTCCCTCTCTCCACAATCTACAAAATTCCCCACCCCCTTTCTCTCCTCCTCCTTCTCCTCACCCCTTTCAATTTTATTTGTACCGCCCCATTTACCCTACAACCCCTTTTAGTTCTCCAACCATTACCCCTTCTACACACTCTTCCTAATTCCTAATTTACAATCTGACTCACTAACAACCCATAGCAACGATCGGCACGAAGTTTGTACCCAGTACATACATTTTTTCGGGTTCTAAGTGTTCCTCCTCGAATTCTGTAAGACTAATAAATATTCATAACAATGATTAGCCCAATACCTAAATTACTTTAGATGTTATGAGTCCATTTGATCGCCATCTACCAGCTTTTTCTACCCCCACTGCCCAATTTCCTTTCACGCACCTCAGGGATCCCAATAATGGTGCCGCCGACCCTTGCTTAATGCTGAATAAAATACTAAACATAAAATTTGTTTAATTTTGCAATTAGTAATTTAGAAATATTATGTTTGAAATATACATTTTTGGCGATTCCAACTATATGTTACTTGGCTTAATAAGTTAAAAATTAGAATTAGTGCACTCTTAGAAATTTCTGTTTGACGAGTTGAGTATCGCTCAAAAATTGAAATTACGAACCGGGGATTTGCCGGGAATTTTGTGTACCTTGAAAAACGAGAAGCATTCATCTTTTATTAATAACAAAAATTCATATTTTATATTTTTTCTCCTTCGAAAATAATTGAAATTATAAATCCTTCTCAATTAATAAGATTTTAAATAGAAAATATTCGAGTTTGAAAAAGAAAATTCACATTTTTCGTCTTTGCATGGAAAATGTAGTTAAATGTTTTGTGCAAAATTTAATCAAATAACAAAATACCAAAATTGGATTTCTATAAATTTGGCTTATATTTTACATAATAAAATCTTTTCGAAATTCAAAATACCACTATTTTCTTGAAAACACTTCTAATTTTCAACTTATATTTCTAAATTGCCAATTACAAAATCAAAAAATATGTTTGTTTCGGCGGCAGCAATATGGCAGTCCCACAGTTTTGCGTGAGGGGAATTTGGGTAGTTGTGGTAAAGCAAGCAGGTAGATCGGGATCGGGGCTACAGAATCCTAATAAAAATTAAGCTTTAAAACGTGCGTTGCGTAAAAAAATGAAGAAGATTAATATATTGGATTACCTGTATTTTGCAAATTTACATTCTATATTACAGAGTTTGTCACACATTTATATTACGGGAATCTCTTAGGAAACTATATTCTGAATATATATTTAAACAAAAAGGCACTTGAACGATACAGTTGAAAGTATAATTTCATTTAAATATGTGAATTTTCATAGAAACGTTGATCTAAATAATTATTTGGTATATGGTCGAAAACCATGAACATGATCCATGTGCCTTTTCATGTGATATTTTCTTTTAAATACTTTTCTGCAAACTGCACATGGAAAAGCAGGCTCCTCGAAAGGCTGATGAAAATTCCTGCTTGTAATGTCTGAAAATTCCGGATAGGCCACTGATACGTAATCGAAACTAGGATCCATGTTGTACTCTGAAAAAGAAAAGTATTCTTTTAAGATTTAAGATTTTTTTCTAATTAGTTGACATGCAGAGTGGATAAAATCAACCACTATCGAAATATTGCATTCTTTTTCAGTTAAAACAAAAACAATAATAATTTATTCACAGTCAAAATAAACAATACAGCATATGTATAACAGATCAAATTTAAGGTAGGGTTCTTTAATTACAACGTTTATTAATACATTCTTTGATGTAAAGCAACATTATAATTGTAATCATAATTATGATTTTAATTATAGTTGGAATGAAGAAAAATATGTCGAAAATATAATGCTTAATGAAACTAAGATACGTGTAAATATTACACTATTGTGTTCTCGAGGTAATTTTATAATTTTCATTGCAATTTAAATGTTATTTTCTGAATTTACTGCCTTTAATATTCGTAGATTGAGTAATTTAGTTAAAATTGATAGAATGTTTCAATTTTGTATGAGACTGCCATCGATGTTTGTGCTTGAATTTTCTTCCGCAAATAGAGCATTCCCATGCAGGCGGTTTGCCGCATTCAATTCTAATGTGTTTATATAATGACTCTCTCCATTGGTACTGCTTTCCACATTGCGAACAAATCCAAGGGTTGATACCAAGAGCTAAAAACAAAAGTTTCAACATTAATAAAACTTACTAAAACTTAATGTAAACTACTTACATTACAATTAATCAATTGGAATAAAAGAAAATTTCCCTCAAATTTTCATCCTTTTGCTGCTTACTCCTTTCACCAATTGAAAACACCAAATTAAAAAAAAAAGAGGATGTTAAAAGTAGAAGGTGTTAGTATTTTATTTTTGAATAAGCACAATACTAAACATAGGTCCATGGAAAGTAATTTAACTTTTTTATCGATATATATTTTTAATAAAACCAATTTTAAATACATGTGAAATTTACATGGAGATTTTTAGTTTACGTGAAATAAATCGAGTGAACAATTTTGCTGTGAGTGTCAAAATGGTGCTTGTGTTTGAATTTCTTCCCGCAAATAAGACAAAAAAATTTTGGCTCTTGCATACATTCATGTCTCAAATGTCTCGTTAATGATTCTTTCCAACGATATTGTCTACCGCACTGGATGCAGCTCCAAGTCTTTGAATTTGGTGCTAAAAAACAAAAACATTAGAAACATTGCGTTAAATTATTAAGTGCTAAAATATCTTTTTTCTGTTAATATATTTCAAGTATAATCTAATAATGCGCGTAGGTTAGAGAAATATGATTAGTGAATTAAAATCTTGATAAAATTTTGTTAAATTAGCTTAGAAAGATGGAAATGTTAATTTCTTTCTAATACTTTGGGAACCTTAGAGTAACTAGAGAAGATCATATTTATAAAAACCATTTATTTACTACTTAAAACAATTATTATTAAAATTATTTATCACAAGCCATAAGACTTAAAGATTTCCATGTTTTACAATTATAAATAAATATTAAAAAATATAATTATCTTAATGTTCTTACAATAATTATTTACATAAGTTTTTATCGAGATTATCTCTTGAATGCACAATGCTTAAGTCTAAAATGGGATTCCATGTGATGCTTGTGCTTGAATTTTTTCTCGCAGGCTGCACATGGAAAAGATGGTTCACGCATACACTCCAGTCTTAAATGCCTTGTTAAAGAATCTCTCTTCTTATATTGATGACCACACTGGTAACAGACCCATTCTTTCAGTAAAAATGCTAAAAATGAGAGAAAAATTCAAAAAATATATAATTCGCAAATTATCATATATTCAATATTTTTCACAATTAAATTTTCGATTTACTGTTCCTACAGATACCAGTGACTTGCAAGAGGTGCAGGAAATAACTAAGATAAGAAAAGTTGATAAAAAATTGGTTAAAGAAATATTTAGCTGCTAACTAAATTAGTTGTTTGCACCATAACCAAATTAAAATCATCTAAATAAAAAACAGCGCTTTAAAAAACATATTTTCCGTATATTTATATAACTTTCTACACTTTAATACAAGTCTGAGAAATACTGTGTCAATACACTCTCTTCTGTATTTGATTTAATTTTTAACACGAGATTTATTTTCCAGAAATCACATTTTGTAGACAGCCTATGAATGCATAGGTTTTCCTAGATTTTCCTCCACATTTGCGCGTTATTTAAAGATTTTACGATTGTTAAAAAAAAAACATAAAAAATAAGATTAAGAAACGGTTTTTTTTATCTTAAATATTTTTCTTTATTCCAGAAAAGCGTTTCCTGAATTCAACTTAAATCAACTTTATGCATGCACTTTGCATGAGACTGCCATCGATGTTTGTGCTTGAATTTTCGGCCACAAATTGGACAGCAATATTTTGGTTCGCGGAAACATTCCACGCGAATATGATTTTGAAGAGATCCTCGCCATTGGTATCGTTTTCCACATTGGGAGCAGATCCACAGCTTATCCATGGGATCTGAAAAAGAAAAAGGTTTATCAGTAAAAAAACATTGATCAAAAATTTGCTTATTTTAATTACTAAATTTTATATGTTTTGGCCAATTTATTTCAAATTTTTACCATCAATGAGTGTTAATATTACATTAATTTGTTAATATTGAACAGACCTTTGCAGTTTCACACCAATCCTCTTTGATTAATACCTCACGTTAGAATTTTAATTTTTAAATTAATTTCAAGTACTTAATAAAACAATTTTTTTATTCATCCACTCACAATCTACAAAATAAATAGCATTATTACTGTAAATCTGAATTGTACAATGAAAATAATAAATCAAAGCAGAACAATTGAGTTAAATAATAACATTTTTTATGTGACCTAAGTGAAATCGTTGTTATTTTGAAACATAAACCCATAAATATTACTAAAAATGTAACCTAGAATTAGGCTTAAAAATGGTACTCGAAATAATTGGAGACATTAAGTTAAAAGATTTATTTTCAGCATGATGATTGCATTTCATATTTATGAATAGAAAGCTGATGTTTAGTCAAATGATGCTTATGTTTAAATCTTCTCCCGCAAAAAGTACAACAGAATCTTGGAAGGATACCACACTCCATTCTTTTATGTAAGCTAAGCGACTCCCTCCACTTGTAGTTTTTTCCACACCCATCACAAACAAAAGGTTGTCTAGCGGCTCCACCTAGGAAATAATAATAAAGTTTTAATTTCGAAAGAGGTTAGTACAAAATGTTTAAAAAGCTTCAAACATGACAGAGAATAAAACTACACTGATTAATAGAAATTTCAAGCAAACTACAAACTAGACAGGATTAAAAAATTCGAAAATTCTACAAAAAGGCTGGCATTTTGTAACTACTATCAGGAGTAGAGGGTGAAATACGAATAAAATTGAAAGTTTTAAAAATTTCAATACAAATTTATTTGAACAGAGGGCATACAAAAAGGAAGAATTAATTTACTTTATTAACATTAGGATGGATTAAATCAACAGAATATTTGTATTCGTTTGAATATATAATAAATATAAAAATAATAGGTTTATATTTAATTGCTAGTTTTGTCATTTTTCCAGCGAATTTCAAGTAATTCATTTTAAAAATATATAAACTCTCAAATCAAAATTGAGTTTAAAAGTTGTTGTACTTCGTGATCATTACATCGATGTTTATTTGTAAGATGTCCTTTTAAATGATGCTTGTGGCGAAATTTTCGTTGACAGTAGACGCAAATAAATTGGGGATCAACCCCACATTCGAGTCGTAAGTGCACTTGAAAGGTGCCTTTCCACTTGTACGATTTTCCGCAATTGAGGCAGACGAACCGACCTGAAAATGTAAAAATTCACCCGAATTCAGTAAAATTGTTGAATTTTCCTGCTATTTCTATCTCGGATAAAAGTTTAAGTCAAACAAAACACTACTAAGATCAAAACTTGAAAATGCAATATTTTATTAGTTAGAGAACTCAATGGAAAATTAAATTCATCAAATGAAATTAATCAGATCAACATTTTGAAATGAAAAAACATCAAATGATTTGTTCACAACAAAGGGCTATTTAATAAAACCAGGAACATTGTATCTTCTCACTGTATTTATTTATGAATCATACAGAAGTATTTCATTTTTAACAAAAAGTTAATTTGGTTTTAATGCATTCACTTCAAATATCATATTATATACAAGTATATGTATACAATTTGGTTTCAGTATCTCATGTATGAGTTACGAGAAAAATTTTTAAGTTGTCACATATCCAATTATAATACAATGTACACAATTTGGGCGATCCACGACTTGTCCTCATACCCAGTATTCCCTTTCAGATTTGATTATAGAGTGATGAAATTGAAAATTGAAAGTTTACATAATCATTTCGTCGTCGCCGAGTAAGAAAGTGCGCTGGTGGTGGAGGATTGCCTTTCGACAAGGGCCAGACCGTGCGGACAATTTAGTCCTGGAGCAGGAGTGAGGACGAGTCGTGAATCGCCCATACAATTTACAACTTATAATCTACATTGTGCAATTTACAACAAAATTTTTTTCCGCTTTCTATCATTCTGACATAGTTAAATTGTGCACTTTAATCAGATGTTTTTTTAGCATCCATTTGTGCCTTATTCGAATACCGCAAACGGAACAACAATGTTGAGGAATTTTACCACATTCTTCTCTTTCGTGCCTGATGAGTGATTGCATCCATCTATACTCCTTTCCACATTTTGAGCAAAAATGTCTTCCCAGTCTCTTATAATAGTCGACCCCAACAAATCCTGAAAAAGAAAAATGATCCCTCAGGATCAAAATGATCTCCAAGATAATTTTTAAGCAAGACAAATCATTTTCAATTTACAAACACAATTTTTGGCACCAAACGAGTGTAAAGACGACCAGCGACAATTGTGAATGCAAACAGGGGATGGAAATAAAACCTATTGAAAATGAAATAAATGTGGTCAAGTCAAGTTTTCGCATAATTCTCCATAAATAACCTTGCACTCTTCTTTATTGTGATGTTACAAATAATATACTTCATGTACATAATTTCCAACAAAAAAATTTCCAATTTTAGAAATTGAAACTGACCCTTTGACATTATTTTAGGTTGCGCATTGATGC
Source organism: Andricus grossulariae (assembly GCA_011634705.1). NCBI lineage: Eukaryota > Metazoa > Arthropoda > Insecta > Hymenoptera > Cynipidae > Andricus > Andricus grossulariae. The sequence goes on from JAABKJ010000755.1 coordinate 21,267,143, forward strand.
TTTTTCAATGTATGACGTTGGAGAACATCTTTGCGGCTAAATTTTTTTCCACAAGTGCCACAACAATATTTAGGAAGGGCCCCGCAACCCAATCGCAGGTGTCTATTTAATGAGTCTGCCCAAGTGTACAGTTTTCCACACCTGCAGCAACTGAAGGGAGCATCATAATTGACCCTATTTAGGCTCCTCTTGGGTTCTGAAACAATTAAATTATCGAGTTAGCAAAAAATTGTGAAAATAGTTACTAATGTAAGTTCCTCCTCATTTTGAAACAAAATGAAAGTTGTACAGTTTTTATTTATTACAAAAATAAATAAATTTAAAACATTCATACTTTCACAATAAGTAATTAAATATCTAAATTTTGTTTCCCTTTACCCAGATTATAACGTTTTAAAAAGTTAATTGTAGCTTTGAATGTTAACATATGTTAATTTCAAAAAAAAAGAAAGAAAGGCCGTGGCTACGTGTACCGAAATGTCAGGGCGAATAGCCGAATTATTTCGGTGCAGATAGACACTGCCTAAAAGAAACTTATTCTGTCAGTTAAAATAATATCAAATAAATATTTAAGAGAATACGGTTTATCAAAACCATTAATGAACGAATACATTACAAATCATGCGGGCCGGCGAGTGACATGTTCAGGATGGGCTTGTCAATGATATCTGTTTTTTTTTCTTGGAAAATAAGAAGACGCAAATTTTTGTTAATTAACATAGCGACATTTTTTACGAATATTTTTAATTTTTATGGGTAAAATGAGTTTTTTTCCAATTTGGCTTTAAAAACCGTGTCATTTTTTAGATATTAAGAGTTTTCCATTTTTAGTTTATCCAGTGTTTCACTGTCTTTCAATTGTTCAAAATCTACAGAAAAACTTTCAAAATAATTAAAAATTATAATTTATTGAAAAAAAATTCTTACAACCCTTATTTTTTTCTTTAAATTTTTTAGAATAATAGGTACTAATATAGACTACTTACCATACATTTTCCATTTGGTATTTTTTTGTTTTTCCTGAGAAAAAAATTATTCTTGATTTCTTCAAAACCTTGCACTTTTTACAATTTCTTAGATTTTATGCCTTTTCTTGTTCGAGTTTCTAAAGTTTATTTTTAGTCTTTCGAAACTGATGAGAAAAAGAAAGAAGGAATAAAAAGTTGTAAAGCTATTTGGATTTTTTAACAAATTAGAACACGAAATTATTTCAAATTATAAATACTTTTTATAATTTGGACATTTTAATCCGTTCCCAGAAAAAGCACTTTTCGCAGCCATGATAAGTGTTTAAATTATTAAAATTTTAATTTGCAACAGACACTGCCCAATATTATAACTAAAATTATATTCAACTTTTGACAGGATTATTTTAACGGTTTCAAGTAAGATTCGTGTTTTAATTCATGAAAAAAAAACGAAAAGAATTTTTTTCTCTCGGAAAAAAAGTAAGTGGGACATTTATGGTAAGTATAGTATATTAGTACCTACTATTACTAAAAATTGAAGAAAAAAGTGGGGGTTTTGAGAACATTTAAAAAAAAATTGAAATAACTTGACCATTTTCTATTACTCTTTTCATGGAGTTTGAAAGAGTGCAAAAAACTGGATAAACCGTAACAAAAAAACGTTAATATCTCAAAAATTGCAAAAATGGCACGGTTTTTCCAGTAAAATTTGCACACAAAAAATTCATTTAACCCTTAAAATTTTAGAATATTCGTGAAAAATGTAAAAACGTCGCTATGTTAATTGAAAAAAAAATATCTGTCTACTTACTTTCCACGTGGATTTGGTCTAATAGTTTTTTTCGCAATCAGTTAATTGTTCTCTGATATACCCATTAGGAAAAATGTTGTGCAACTCAATTTCTCAGAATCTGCATACTATCTGAAATATAGATAAACTTTTGATTATAAAACACACCCAACCTATTTAATTTAAAAACATTGATTAGTTATTATAAAAAAATATGTGCTGTAATTTTTGTTAAAAACAAATATTGTCTTGAGTAAAAATATACTGTGCAATTTATAAAAATGATAGTATAAAACCTACATACACTCAAATCAAATTGTTTCTCACGAAGAATCTTCGTGACACGCTTTTGCGGAGTAAATATAGCGGGAAAAGTAAACCCTTTTTGTACGCTTCCCTCACGCTCTTAAAGTTCCATAAGTAGTAGGACTGACTTTCTATAGCCCAGACGGAGCAATAGAGGGATTTACGGGCAGAATAGGTAGTGGGAAATGACAGGAACCAAATGAATGATCGATCAGTCGCCTCAGAGTATTTGCGGAGTAAATATCTCGCGAGAGGTAAACCTTTTTGTAGTTTCCGTCATGCTCGAGCAGCGCTGCACGGTGAAGTTTTCTATTAAAATTGGAAAGGCTGCAGCCGAGACTTTCACCATGATTAAGCAGGCATACGGGGCGCATGCTATGAGCTCGCGCGATATTTACTCCGCAAATGCTCGGAGGCGATATTTACTCCGCAAATACTCGGAGGCGATATTTACTCCGCAAATGCTCGGAGGCGACTGTTTGAGCATACATTTGGTTCCTGACATCCCCCACCACCCATCCTGCCCGTAAATCCCTCTTATTACTCCGTCTGGACTATAGAAAGACAGTCCTACTACTTATGGAACAGACCCTGTATAACAATGTGAAATAAGTAAGATACAATTATTATTTTCTTTACCAAATTGCATTAAATGATGTGCAATGATGGTAATGCAAAAAGGGTATAATAAAATTCTAGATTGTATAGAAATGTAATACAAGCATTTTTAAGACATTGAGAAAATAAGAACAACAAAAAATCAATAAAAAAGACAAAACTCCAATAGGGGACCTCTAAATCATATCCAATGGATTTTCTTTAGATAGTTGACTAAACAGGCACAATTTACACTAGTGTGCGTATTCCGATTCGAAATTTTTGTTTGCGTCATAAAACGAATCACCCTAGTGAACATATAAAATTTTTATTATAGATATGCATGTACCGAAACAAATTTCTTTCAACTCAAGTAACAGAAAGGATACATTTTTAAAAATAAAACATGATTTAAATGCTATTAAATTTCTTTATCTTTTAATTATTAATTCTGTCGTATTTAAGATCTAATTTATACAAAATATTATTAATCATTATCTTAATCTCATAAATAATACAGTCCTCTTACACTGTCTTAGATACTAATTTGACTGAACTAGTCACTCACTAAATATAAAAAGGTATGATTAATTGGTTACCTTATGAATAAAGAAAAATTATATCCAGACACAAAAGAAATTTACATGTGCCAATGTCAATCTTATATATTTAAATATATACATTTTAATTATGATTTAAACATAACAGTCTTCTTGTGTGAGTTATTTTGCGGTAACAAATTATTTTTTGCGTTGCTACTTAACTTATAATAAAACTGGGATAGCTAAACTGTCATTACTACAATTTCCGCATGAAGTTTTCATCGCTTTTCGTTCAACTTAGCACACACTTTTGGCCTTCTTTTTATCTTTAATGACACAGCCCCACACAAAAAAAGTAGGATGTCCGACGGACCAGCCTAGACGATTCTTACGTATTTTGGGTCGCTGAATCTGAATTGAAAGTCGAACTGGTGAAGTGAGCTCTTATTTTCTTCCTAACGTCAAGAAACACTTTTTTCGTACATTTTACAGCCCCATAAAAAATACAAAAGTAGGAGTTCCGACGCACTAGGCGCTAGGCTAATCAATTCTTACGTATTTTGGGTCGCTGAATCCGAAATCAAAGTCGGAATTCCGGACTTAGCTATTGTTTCCTTCCTAACCGTAAAAAATTTACAAACAAGGTGTTTCTTGAGGTAAGGAAATTTTAAGGCTAGGAAGAAAACAAGAGCTAACTTCGGAATTCTGACTTCGGATTCAGTGACTCAAAATACGTAAGAATTTATTAAACTGGTCCGTCGGAACATCTACTTTTCTTTTTTTATGGTTCTGTGGAATTTACGAAAGAAGTGTTTTTTGAGGTTGGGGAATTTTGTTGGGGAATTTCGTCGGACATACTATTTTTTTGTGGGGCTATGTTATCGTTTGTTCACAATAATCAATTTTCTATCACTATAAAAGGTAGCAAGCATAAAAAATAATTAACTAATCATGAGTTTACTTTTTTAAAGTAACATTATGTACCGCCGTGTACATTCCATAAATGTCGTTGAAAATTGGAACGTTGCTTGAACGCTTTTTGACAAACTCCACATATATATGAAGGTGATTTTCCACACTCTTCCCGGAGGTGTCGATTCAAAGTGCTCCTGTTCAAATATGATCTCGCACACTTGGAACAAGGATAAGGTTTGTTACTCCTATTTCTTAGATAGTTCCTAGCGTTCTGCAGGCCTGAAATCAAACAAAATCATTCATTAATAATGGAAATTTGGTCAATAATTCGCTAAAAAAAAATACTCAAAGTACACTGTCCAGGAAGAATCTTTATACTTATTTGCAAAATTAATTTACTCTACTTTTACATCAGAAAGAGTCAGGTTTGGACTTCAAAAATCTCTATCATATTTAAAATCAAAATTAAACACAATAATCTTTCAGAGATATCGACCGATACAATTTCTTTGTAAAAAATTCATTAGGTCCAATAATAATAGAAAAGAATGAACTTGGCATATGAAAGTCTTTCAAAATTATAATTTAAAACAAATTTTAATTTAAAATTACATAAGAAATTAGGGGCAAGAAATAAAGAAGACACTTGTTTCTGTAATTGAATTTATTCTCAAAAACGAATTTTTCATTCAGAAACAAATTTTTTCAAGTATGTAAAACTAATTTGGATTGACAAATTCACGATTGAAGATTGTATTGATTGAATACAGATTAAATCAAATTCTATAAAACCCTAAACACAAAGATGTAAAAATGACTGCCGAAAGGATTTCTTTCGTAGACTGATATTCTTTATACAATTATTGTGATACATGTAAGTCCTGATGTAAAAGAAGTTATAGTTGTAGGAATTAAAGACATTTATATCAGATGGATTTGGTTTTTGCGATAAAAAAATTATTTATTCTAGGACGATAATAAAATTACAATTATGGACAATTGTATAGTAGAATCTCCGTTATTTTAATTATTTATAATGACAGTATTATAAAGACTAGTGTACTTTATACTCGACTTTATCGTTCTTATTAAAATACATCTATTTCTAAACATAATATACGTATACCCCTTGTAGCTACATGGGACATTTCCACAAAAAGAACGTAATTTTTCGAGAAAAGAAATTGAAAAATAAATACAAATATCTCAAAATTGGTTCTTGTTAATTTTTATTGATTATATAAATTAATATCATTCTTTCCAATACAATTTTTCATACAAATTAGCAATTTTTGCTAGAAAAGTGTCATGATTTGGCTAATTCGCATAACTATATCACATTTTTGAGTTTTTTTAAACTCACGGGACATTTTCTCAGCCTATGAACCAATATACAATCATGATTTTTTTAAGTTTCAAACATCACGGACACGTATCGTGACTGAAAAATCGCAATTTTGTGGAAATGCTCGTATCGGACAAAAAATTATAAAGAGAGGATTTCCTCAAATCTTATATACACTTGTAGAATATGGCTCGTCTAGTCAAATACAGCATTTTTTAGATCGAAATGATACCACATACAATATTTATCTTTTAGGGTAAAAATCACTTCAAAATAATTTTGTTTGTTTCTCTACATTATAGTCCATTTTAATTAGCATAAAGGTCCTAAAATCTAATTTTCTTAATTTCACCTCAGTTTCGAGCGGTATTGAAAAAAGTTATGTAACCGTTTTGGAAAAAAATAAAGATATCTGAAAAAAAATCGAGAAAAATATTATTTTTTCAATTCTTTAAATTCACCTCCTTCAAGTTTAAAACCATTGTTATTAATTAGAATTTTGCCTTTAAATAATAATGAATGGTTACTGTATTTTTTTGAATCCTTTTTACATAAATAATATTGAAGAAACATGTAACTTTCGATCCATTTTTTTAGTTTTAATTTTAGTAGTGTCTGCGAGTACCGAAAAAATACGGCTATTCGTACCAACATTTCGGTACACGTAGCAATGGCCTTTAACTTTTAATTTGTATCCAAAACGGTTGGTTATACCAAAAAAGGCAGGCGGAAATTCATGAAGCCCGTTGATTGCCCTTTATGACCGTTGCTTTTGCCTACAATATTCACCAAAAGAAACAAAAAACATATCACAATGATTATCACCCAAAGGCAACTTTTGGGTACGGTTGCATTTCGATGTAAAAAAATCTGCTTTTTCGATCCGACTTCTTGTTCAATATACATAATTAAAATTTCTCGTAATTTTTAAGCAGTCTCAGATTATTTTATTCATAGCACACACTCTCTAATATTCTATTTCCCCTATCTTGATAAACAATAATGATATATCGATATATTATTTTTCTATTGAAACGTATTGTTCATAGGACACAAAGAACAGAGTATTTTAGTATAATTTGTTGAACATTTCTACAGGAGAATCTACTAAAAAATTCACATGAGCTCTTTTAAGTATTTTAAACAATTCAACAATGATTTTCTTACTTTCACTAAACTTTCCAACGTAAAAATATATATACTACGTAATGTAATATAATATACTTACAGTAACAAAAAGTTTTAAAATTTAAGTAACGCGAAATGTTACTTAATACTAGAGACAATTATGGAGATCTCAATTTTATAAAAACCTGTTTTGATAAAAAAAAAGATCTATTATCCGTTCATAAAAAAGTAGATCACCAAAACACATTTTCGTTTTCTAATCGTTAGAAATTCCATAGAAAATTACGAGTTATACACGGTTTTACCCCGAGTAGTAGTTTTGTCCGAATTTCTCCTAAGCTGTACAAATTTTGAACTAACATATAATGCTAAAATATCTTTTAAATAATACAAAATTTAAGTAGAAGATGTACTTATTGTATTTTGTATTTTATTGTAAATATATAATTGAAGAACATTTTTTCTCATCAAGAGAAAAAAAGTGAAAATTCATGGATTCCAAAAAAAAAACGTATTTTTGTGATCCACCCTCAGAAAAGAAATCAAACAAGAGAAATCTTTTTTCCGAGTACAATATTTTCACATTGGCCATACAATTCACATTCTTTGTACAAGCCTAAAAAAATATACGTCAATGACTTTTTGCCTCTTAATTCTAAATAAATTAGACCCTTTCGTGTACATTTTGATAAGCGCTTTGATCCCCAGGACCAAGGGCCTTCTCACTGAGAAATCTAAGAAATTCTCGTAGTGAGTTCTAAAATCTCCCAACAATTTTGGGATACGACCGAACAGTACCTCTTTGACCTTGACAATCGCGCCACCCGATAAGCGAGGTAGTAGATATGTCGACTGTGTACCAGTATTAATTCAGGGTTCCTACTTTCCGACATCGTGAGTCTTCGATCATTTACGTCCATGCTAAAAAGGATTTGTGTCCGTGCTACATGTTTGGAAAAAATAATGAAAAGGATACACCGCATCCTTCTAGACGTTTCAAATTTAGCATTGACAGGAACCATTGAAGATTGTCGACGTGAGAAAAGTCGGCAGGTAGGAATCTTGAATAACATTAGGACAGAGCCTGCATGTCTACTAGAATTATTGATAAGCTCAACGTTCTTCAAATGAAAATACTCATACACACAGTTTGAGCAAGTCACCTGTTACATCATGGATGTTTATTGTTAATAAACCTTACCGGAAGAAAGACCCTTATGAGATTTATCTTTGACTTGGAAAAATGAGAGGTGACTCATCGGAACTGAAAATTCTGACGTCGTAATCCACGTCGGAATCTACGTCATTCACTATTCCAACTTCCGACCTACTTTACGACGTCGAAATTATCAACAGGAATATGCGGCAATTTTCATTTGCAGGACAAAATTTGAGTCTTGTCTTAACTCGGCGAAGATCGGATTCGCTCGGTTGCGCGTTCGTCGCCGACGTCATCTCTCTTGCGCACGTCTATTATTACTTCGTGCGCACGTCCGAATCATCGGACTGGACCGACTCAGACCGAACAGACACGAATGCTGGAGCGAGGCTGCTTGAGTCGAGAACCGGTGTCTTAATGCCGGTATTAACGAAAGCGAAAGGTTTTGTTGGAAATGCTGGATTAACGAGACTTCCAAAAGAGTTTCCCGAGAATTCCCCTGCGATTTCACGAGTGACAATCCGTGATTTCTCAGTGATAAGTCCCTCGGTCAAAACACGACCATGAATGGTGGCAGCGTGTCTATGATAATTTGCTTTCTGCTTGAATCCCTTTTGACAAATATTACAAATATACCCTGGTGGCCGGCCACATTCATCCACCAAATGCCTTTTCAGACTGCCCTTATTTCTGTAGGATCTTCCACATTTATGACAAGGGAATGGCTTCGGAGTGTCGCTAATACTTAGGTGTTGACTGAATGGTAGCGAAACGAGATCCGCGGGAAAAACTCCTGCAAAAGAACATTTTTTTGTTAATTTATGGCCCGTGGTGAGAGGAAGTCTTTTTTTTTTGCTCATTCGTAAAATTACAATTCGCTTCACAGGCAAATAAGTAAACAACAACACATATAAATATTTAAAAACGAGCATTTTACTCACATTTTTAATGAGCGCGAGTGTTCTTAAATTGCCTATTGACTGCAAATATTGTTTTATGTAAATAGCTTGGGGATGTATGATTTATTTCAATGTTATTTCAAATAGAATTATAAAATGTGATAGGGTTGATTGAAACGATATACATTTTTGGGGATCTGAGTTAAGGACAACCAATCGTGTGAGTTTTGAGTTAGTGGTAATATTTTATCCACGTGTAAAAGTATATATTAGTTCCATGACAGTTACATTAATTAATTCTTTTTACACTGAGAACCAAAATTATGTTAAAAAAATTATTAATTTTTTGCAGGATGCTCAAACTGTGCTCAATATATAAATCGTGACAAGTACGTAATATATACAAAAGTATTATATAAATATATTATTCTTATGATCAAGATTTAAATATAAACCATTCAACAATACACAATTTATGTACAAAATTGAAATAACGAATTTTTGTAAATAAAAAAAACTGTAATCGTAAAACCACTTTAAAAAAACTACATATTTTACAATATAGCGGGCTTACTTAAGCTTTAACGAACAAAAATTCTAATACATAATTTAAGATTAATTCTTTTTTCTCTATTGATCTGCTATTAATATTTTTTTAAAATATCAATTGTATTTTCAAGTTGTGAAAAACATAATATTTAAAAAATATATATTGATACAATACTAGCAGATAAAAGATAATTAACATTAAATTATTTACTTATAAATATTTGTCACATAGTATAGCAACAAAAAATATGATTTTTAAATTTAAAAAATTCTAATAGCCGAACATTTTTTACTAACGCAATCAGTGAAACTATAACTGAATAAATCAGTGAATGATTTTTTGCTTTGCCGTTAGTCATTTTGAACAAACTGACTTTTGAATTAGTAAACATTTCTTAATTTTCTTGCTCTCATTTTGAAAGAAGATTTCCATATAATATCATTCATATAAAATTTTAAACATTCGGTGGTTCAAGATTTTGAAACATTAAAAAATTATTAGTACCTCCTATAAAGTAATAAGTCGTACTAAAAAATAAAGATTTTCAATGTTTTTTTCAAGTTTTATTCAATGCATATTAAAGTATTTTCATTCCATTTTTTAAATTTCTTAGTAAAAATTCAATTCAAAATGATCTCCAAATAATTAAAAAATATTTACAGTTTCAATAGATTTTAAGAATTAAAAAAATTAGCAACTTTAGCTATATTCATTCTCTCATAGAATTAACGCAATTCGTTCATTGTCTATTATTATTTTAAAAAGAATTTTGATACTTTTTGTGGTATTTTAAACTCAATTACCCACTATGAAGGTTAATAAAATATTCTTGAGATAAAAAAAAATTGATCCGAAAAAATACCGTTTTTCGAAATTTAATTTTCAAATATTGAAATTTTTAGGGCGAGGAAACTCGTGAAAGTCGTTTGAAATTCACCATTTGAACAAGATTCTTACCTGCAACAGGGGTAAACAGAACATCAAATATCTTCAGTTGATGATAGTTGTCGATAAAATTTAAAAACTATCGAAATATATTTTGCTTTAGTAAAAAAATCAATAACAAATGTGTGACGAAATGTGTTCAGTTGGAGTTCGATCTTCAGTGATGACGTAGATGTTGATGTAGATAAAATTAAAGACGGATAGAAAAATATCTTCTTTATTTTGATATTATTAATAAATGGCGAACAATCCTTAAGATACTACAATTACTACTTCTTAAAATAAATGTTTACTCTCGAAATATATATAAATATATATACAATAAATAAAAATCTTGGTCTGGCCTGAAAAATTCTGATAATTTTAGAAATAAAAAATTCCAATTTAATTTAGAAATCTAAACCATGCACATTGGCTCCATGCCTTCGATAATTTGATTTTTGTTTAAAACTTTTTTTGCAAACACAACAAAGATATTGTGGAAAAATTCCGCACTCATAGCGCAAGTGTCTTCGCAAGGTGTCCATTCTTGTGTAAGTTCTTTCACATTTATGGCACGGAAACTGCTTCCGATAACTTCGAAATCTTGGCGTGAAGGTGCTTCGCTTACTTCCTGAAATCACATAAATTTTTATTAAGTTCGGTCCTTTATTATTGATAATTAACAATTCGACAAACGCTCGAGACATTAAATCTTGACAAAAAAGAAATATACACAAGTAGATTAGAATAAGCAGGAGTATAAATCGCAATGAACATTATATTATCTGCGAAGGGTCGAAATTGTTAGAGGAGCCTCGAATGTTAATTTATACCCATGATTTAATGTATATAGAGGACTATTTACAGTTACAAACAGTATAAAAAAGACTATAATATATGATATGCTTTTTCTCAATGTAGAAAAATAACATTTTTTTTATATATACTCATAAGATTTTGTGTTTTGTCCATGTTCCCTTAAATACAGAAAGCCAAAATTAAAAAATTGAAATGTCAAAGAGTGTAAAAGATTTAAAATTGTTTAATGTGAAATATTTATAAATTGAATCTTACCTTTGACACTGGAAACTTTATAAAAACAATCTTCAGTCGTGAGAACAGGAAAAGGTGAAGACAAAGGAGGTTTTTAGAAACCCTAAAAATATCTGAAATTACATTTTGTAAGTATTATAAGTTAGTGTATTCGTTTAATTTAGTCTTCGGCTGTGAAACATTGAATAAAAGAACAACTGAAAATATTGATAAATAAAGAGCAGGCTTCATATTTTTATTACTACCCAAATTTTTCTGGAAGAAAAAATGTTTTTTTTTTTAATCTCGAGATTATCAGCAGATTGAACAGTATAAAAGTTAAAATACTATTTTAATCAAAAAAGTTGTCAATCTTGTTCGCTTGAATCTTCTTAATCTTCAGTGATGATAGTCTTCAATGATGTTTATCTTCAATGATGTTTGTCTTCAATGATGTTTATCTTCATTGTAGAATATGTGCCCTTATAATTTGTGGTTTATAGTTAGTTGGAAATCCAAAAACTTAATTTGTTTATTACACTGAAAAAAATGGTTAGCTGGATTTCTTCTTCTAAGAAAATATAGCTGTGTTACCTAAATATCTAGCTGTTTTAGCTAAATTTCGCCATCTAGAAATTATCCAGATAAATTAGATAGAAAATTTCTAGATGGCATAATTAGCTAAAACGGCTAGATATTTAGGTAACACGGCTAGAAATTTAGGAAACACAGCTATATTTTCTTAGAAGATGAAATCCAGTTAAACGTCTAGCTGGGACAGCTAAACCATTTTTTTCAGTGTAGCATTTAATTGATTTATGATTTCTTGAGAGGTCGGGTATTGTGCAAAGTGCGAACATGACGTTTATAACTACTTTTTTGCTTGAAGCTCTTTCCACAAAAACACACATTTTGAGGCGATTTTTGACATTCTTCCCTGATGTGTCGTCTTAATGAAACTTCCCAGGCATAAGCTTTTCCACAAAGCGTACAACTGAATGGAGTAGGCATAGGGAGATTCCGGGCTGAAACTATCATTCTTCTGGTACCTGAAATCAAAGTCAATATATTAAACTCTGTTCCAAATATCAAATCATCTTTAAATACATTTACTATAGACAAATACAGACTTCTGTGAAGTCCCTACTCAATTTCTAGTTTAATAGTTTATCAAAAATAGTAATAAACTCAGAAATTAAAGACTTTTTTGCATTCAAATTATTAGAAATGAAGATTTCTAAAGATAGTTCTGAATAGTTCACTTGAAAAATAATAAATAAAGAACTGAGGGCTTGGATCAAAGAACCGGTTATAACTTTCTGGCGCCTAGACTGGGGGATTCACTCTGAGCGCCAGAATGTTACAAACGGTTCTTTGATCCGAACCCACAATTTTAAAGTGAATATAGAATCTTTAAATATACTTTCAAATATGTTTTATATCATTTATATATATATATATATATATATATATAGAAACCCTTGGTACAGGGACCCTCTATCCGCAACCCGAGGACGCGTTCGGTGGCTTTGTGATAGGCCCTTCAGTTCTGTTCCAAAGGAATAGAAACCGAAACCGAAACCGAAAAAAAAAAATATATATATTATATTATATATATGTATATATATGATGTCATTTATTGGATGACAGTTGCTCCCAGTGGGACCCTGCGGTGGTTGTTACCCTTTAGTTTCTAATATATATACACACATATATATATATATATATATATATATATATATTATATTTTTTTTTATAAAATATTGCAATAGCAGAATGATTTGCGCCATGTTGGATTATTAAGGCCGGTTCTAATTTGTGGTGTGTTCTCAAACCGGTTTCACTGTTCACGACACTGAGTTTGTGGGCTTCGAGGGTAAGGGGTTATAATTTTGAGGCATTCACATCTACCATGTTTCTTATGGTTCCTGCTTCTAAACCCCGAGCGGAGCGTATGGTACAAGTGAGTTCTTGCTTATCTGTTATGGTTCATCCTGCAGTCGATAACAACCCTAGCGGACCAAATGAACGGAACGGATACGCTACAGCGTATCCTTATAGTATCCACATTGTATCCTTTTCGTATCATGCAAGAAAAATTCATTAGAAAAGGAAGATGAACATTTAACTTGTTGAAATTCTGATTTTACGTGAAATTTTGCGTTAGAAGGTCACGGAATAATTGTAATAGTTTTTCTTGCAACATTAAAAACTTCAATGAAATATAATACCTATCGACAATGTGGGTTGAAGGCGACTTCAAGTGCATCCATAATCGCGTAAGCAGTATGTTGCGCGCGGAGTTTAAAAAAATCAAAATTGTAAATGTGGCAAATGAATGTGAATAAATGTAATAAATAATGAAATTAATGCAAAAAGAAAAAAAAAAACGTGGTGATGTTTCAAATTAGCCGGTAGATTGTAAAAAGTTTGTTGGAGTCGTTGAATTTTAATTTTTTACATTCTACAGGATCCGACTTTATCGATTGCGGAACATACGAGATAATGAGAGCCGAACAAACGCGCCATATAAAAAAAGTTAAAAGAAGAAAAACGTTGCTTTTTGTTCTTCTTGAAAGACCAGCATGATCATCATATAAACTTTTTAAATTTTCTTGAAAATCGAAAATTCCAATTTTTTGACAAATGGTTCTGGTTTTAAGCACAAAAAAAATAATGAGAAATAAAAAATTCCATTTTGTGGTGGAACTATGCAAAATACGAAAAAAAGTTGATAAACAAAATTGTTAAGCCAAAAAAGATCTATAAATTTGCTGTTATCGATTTTTATAGGATTCGTAGTTTTCGTTTCAATCGTAAGAAATAGCATTAAAAATTAAAAATCGAATTTTTGGAAAAGGAACAGAACATAAGGAAAAAAACATAAATCTAAAAAAGTTATTCAACCAAGAAAGATCTAAACATTTTATAATAATCGTTTTTTGATAGGATGCGTAGTTTCTGTTTTATTTCTAAATAATAAAATTTAAAGGTAAAAATTCAATTGTTGAAAAAACGTTACAAGCTACGAAAAAAGTAAGCAAGCAAAAGTTGAACAGCCGAAAATGAGCTGCAAATTTGTTATCAATTAATTTTTGATAAGATGCGTAGTTTTTGTTTCATTCGTCAAGAATGACATGAAAAATAAAAAAAATAAAAAAAAATAATTAAAAAATAAAAAAATAAAAAAAAATTTTTGGAAAAATGACACAAGGTTCGAAGACAAATTAAGAAACAAGGGAGTCATCGTGGCTCAGATGGTATAGTGATTGTCCAATCTTCCAATACTGCAGCCTTGGCAGCCACGCTGGCGCGGGTTCGATTCCCAAAGCAGGAAGCGAGGCTGGACGTGCTTTCTGAAAGCTTCGCTTCTGTCCCTTGGTATAATACCCTACAGATACCCTACAGTTCATAATTAACCCTACAGTACAGTCGCTAATGACCCTGGCAGTTGATGCGACTATAAACATTCAACTGATAAAAAAATTAAGAAACAGAAGGTTATTTAACAAAAGTTTATTCAATTCAATTTTTTGCCTAAATTATATCTACAAATTGTTTTGAAAATATATTGACACATTGATACATTTTTTAGGGTACTGAGAAGAAAAATGAATACAAAATCAAGTACAAATATTAAAGAAATAATGAAAAATAAAACTTGTACTTTATTTTGCAAATTCGGAATGAACAGCCAAACAGTTGGTTTCTCGGCGAAAAACGTAACTTGATTACAATGACTTTGTAATAATATTCTTAAATTTGTCACAAAATATTTTATGTAATACATGGTTTGGACCACAACCCAAAAAAACTTTACGTAATTTATGCAAGGCCCCTTAGGGAAATTTCGGCATTTTAAATTGTTTAAAATACAAAAGTCGACTTTTTCCACAAAGAACTCGATATGGGACTTGAAACTAACGAAAATGTTTTGTATTTAAAATAATACAAGCATTGCAGAGTGTGCTACTCGCGCGACTCACTTCGCTCGCAAGTTTGAGCGCGCCTCAGGGGGCGCGACTGTTGGTTCTCGCACTTCGCGCTTCGCGCTCGATGATGTATTTACCTCGCGTTACGCGCTCGATCTTTGTATTTCACCCACATTTTCGCCCAGATCTTTTAAAATTAAAGGTCAAACCATCGACAACTGTAATTTGGCGATTGTGAGTACTACTAATAACCGTACATAAAATGTTCAAATCTTGAAGAAAGTGGTCTCAAAAATGTTCAAAATGTGCTCACTTTTTGAATTTTTATCCAAAATAGCTGGTGGAGATTTGATGAAAACCGACTATGTCAAATTTTACATAAAACCAATACCTTCTCATTAGGATGAGAATGTAAAAACACGTCTAGCCCTCTGTTGCCAGTAACCTTATTTTATTAGTTAATCGTCATTAATGGCGTTTAAAGGTCAACATTTTCAAATCGCGCGAACTTTAGAAAAATGACAGGCTAAGGTGAAAGTGAATGAGAATGCGATTGTGAAAAATAGATAATTAACCTCCAGATTACAAATCACTTGACACCCAATTAAATTCGACCTACTCATTATTTGTGCCATTGATTCCTAAGAAAGGCAAAACAACAAGCACTTCAGAGCTGGACTCTTCTCTCACATACGCATTGGAAACAACACTCTTAACAAGAGGAGAAATACTTTCAAAGGATCTCTTTTTGAAAGAGTTTATTCCCTCCTTAGCAGGAAAAGACATGTGTATTTTGTATCCTTGGCTGAGGGTCATCTTCAAAGTCAAAGGAGACCCAGCATGCAGAATTTTCCCTCTGTGCATCACTACGACCGTATCACTTAACATGTCGGCTTCGTCAAGATGATGAGTGGACAAAAGTACTGTTCTGCCGATCCTGTGTTGATCGATTAGTCGCCAAATCCTACGTCTCGCTGCTGGATCAACTCCTGCACCAGGTTCGTCCAAGATCACTAGTTTCGGTGATCCCAGGAAAGCGAGAGCGACGCACAAACGTCTTTTTGTTCCTCCAGAAAGACGATAAACGGGCTCATGCTCCTGACGACCCAACTCCAACGATCCCAACATTCTAGAATTTCAATTTTTCAATTAGATTGAGGCCTTCTCTATTTTATAAATATTTCCTACGGATTTAATTTCCTTGGTGGAAGAGATAGAAAAGATACGGAATGAACAGAAATAATAGGATCCAAGTATATACTAAGGTGGTTCAAAAAAAGGCTTTTCTTGAAAAGTGCAAGCGCTTTTCGTCTTTTCCAAATTATAAGTCAAGTAATGAAGTTTGACCCCTAGAAGAACTCGATCGGATGATTCTAAGTGCTACCTCAAATACGATTAATGTAAAAACTGCAAAGAATTCGAAAAGTGATTTTCATCTTTAAATCATTTTTTATGTATAGCAACAAGTGAATAAAATAATTATTAGGACCTTTATTTAGGATGTGTATTCGATTTATATGAACAAAATGGAAACAAGTTTCTTATTTGTATCTTTAATGTCTATAGACAATTTAAAATTATTGCTTTTTTGTAAAAGTTAGAGATTTCCATTCGACATGATATTTTCAAGCATAATATTGCTAGCAAGCCATTTTCCAATTTTTTTAAATTGTTATATTAGCAATTTGAAAGTTTTAAATTCATGATCTGTGACTTTTTTGCGATTACATATATCTACAACTACTCTTGGAAAGCTAAAAATGTTTTGAAACATTGAAAATGTTATTGACAGTTGCTTTTCAACTAATTTTTTTTCGAATTACTCTAGGGGTCAAACTTTATTATTTGACTTATATTTTTAATAAATCGAAAAGCGTTTTCACTTTTCAAGAAAAGACTTTTTTGGAAAACCCTAGTATATGCATATATTTTTTTTATAATTAATTTTTTTAACGTACGCGTCAACATTTTGAATCATTTCCAAGTGATCAGTGGGTTTTTTCAATTTTGCGTAGAATGTCATGTGCTCTCGAGGAGTTAAGGTCGGAATGAGGACATTATCTTGAGGACAAACTCCTATATCAGGTTTAGTACCATCTTCTCCATTAAGTCGAATCTCACCGCTGGTTGGGGCGAGCATTCCAGTCAACATTTTTCTAAAGGGGTGAGAATGTAACGAAGATTAATTATTTATAAACCTCGTACCAGAAGCGATCATTAGTGAGATAATGAAGTAAGGGATGCTATACATAATATAAAAGTGTTAAAATTTAATTTCCTATTAGCTTGAGGCCGTGCAAAAATTACGTAAAGTCTTACATTTGGGTGGGGGTAACTAGTCAAAACCATTTCTAACGTAAGATGTTTTCAAGTCTGCAAATCACTAAACAAACAAAAGTGAAGCGAATTTCATTGTAAACAACCCTGCTGAAAGTAGAAAGATTGAAAAAGATCGAAATTGGGGGATAGGGAAATATAGAACTATTATATATCTCTCGATGGGTCACTTTGCATCCATAAAACGCTATATTCTTCTACCTCCAATCTCAATCACTTATAATCCTTAGTCTATCTATCTATTACGGATTAGGAAATTTTTTTTTTACTTTGACGTTGACCACATACCAGAAAGACAGCATGACGTCCATGTTTATATACCTACACACTTCAAATTTATTTCTATACCTCAGTCGACAACTGTGTCGAATTTGGCAAAGCGGTTTGCCGGGAGTCTACTAGGATAGGATGGGGCGAGATGAGCATAGGGGGTAAGATGAGCCACTCAAGTTTCCCGCATGATATAATTTCTTTTGTAACTGTTCTTTATACTAATATCAGGAAGAACGTTATCAAACTTCGTTTTACAAAATTTTCGCTCAAATGGTGAATAAATTTGTAAAAAACGAAAGTAAAAATTGCAAGACCTGCATTCTGCTATTTTGCATTTGTTTAGAAAGTCCAAGAATCACACAAAATCGCATATTAGATGTTTTCACAGTGGTTATTTAGATAGCTTATTTATCAAACCTTAAGTTTTCAACAGATTTATATATAATTGTATAACGGAAATAGATGAAATTTTTATTTTACCTAAAAGTGTCATATGGGGCGGAATGAGCCACTGTTCTGGGGCGGAATGGGCCACCTCTTCCTGTGCATAAACCTAACCTCTTAGTGTAGCAGTCAGTAGGTCACGATGCAATGTTTCATTGAATCAGATTGTGCAGTGTGTTAATTAAGGTGCAAACGTATTAAAAACTAATTTTGTCGACCAAAATGCTCAGAAAAAGTGTAACAGCTGCACTGTTATAGGTCTGTATTAGAAAATAATATGAGTTGCTGGCAACCAGAAGAGAGCACTGCTTTTCTGGTATATTTCTTCAGTCATTTTGTTTAAAAACTCGTAAAATGACGTGAAAAAGACAACCATGCCCATCTCGCCCCACCCTAGACCAATAGGCCCGAAGACTAATTTCACTTGTTGGTTACTTTTACCGTCAGCCACCTAGCGGCAAAACCTTCAGGTTGACTTGGATAGATAAAGGATATGATGGGATAGAGGAGAGAGGATTGAAAAAGATAGACGTAAGTTTAGATTGACAAAGAGATAGAAAAATATAGACGTTGATAGATGTAGTATCAGATGAGATAGAGAAGAGGAAATTGAAAAAGATAGACGGGAATTTTGAATGATAGAGAAACCGAAAAAGATTGACGTGAATAAATATAGGATGGGATGAAGAAGAGAAGATTGAAAAGGATAGACATTGATAAATGTAGTACAGGATGAAATAGAGAAGAGGGTATTGAAAAAGATAAACGTGAATTTAGATTTACAAAGAAGTAGAAAAAGATAGACGTTGACAGACGTAGGATAGGATGAGATAAAGAAGAGGAAATTTACAAAGATGGACGGGAATTTAGATTGATAGAGAAAAAGAAGATGGACGTCGATAGATATAGGATAAAGGACAAAGAGATAGAAAAAGATAAGCGTTATAGATGTAGTATAGGATGAGATAGGGAAGAGGGTATTGAAAAAGATAGACGGAAATTTATATTGACAGAGAGATAGTAAAAGATTGACGTGGATAGATAAAGGATAGGGTGAGATAGAAAAGACGGTAATGAAAAAGATAGACGTGAGTTTAGATTGAAAAAGAAATAGAAAGCGATAGAAGTTGATAGACGTAGACTAGGATGAGATAAAGATAAGAGATTGATAAAGATATACAGGAATTTAAATTGACAGAGAGAAAGAAAAAGATTGACGTGGATAGTGTCCCCCATTTAATAAGGATGAGATAGAAAAGACAGTATTGTAAAAGATAGACGTGAATTTGGATTGTCAGAAAGAGAGAATAGGATACATTTTCTCTACTTCTTTCTATCATAAAGATTCAAAAATTTTCAAAAAGATAGGATCTCTATTTTTTCACTTCCAGCAGGAAGCTGTTTGTCAGCGCGATCAAGTGCTTACTGTAGTGCCTAAATCATGAAATGTAACAAAATTTTGTAATTTTAACAATATTACTTTCAATTTACCTAATAATATTAGTAGGAACTAGCAATATTAGAATTAATATCGAATGTAATAATCAGATATTCAATAAATAATAAATGAAAAAACAAATCAGGGGTCATCCACAAATTACGTAAGGTGTTTTTCTGATATTTTCAAACCCCGCGTCCCCTTCATCTTACTAAGATTTATAAAATTAAAAAGTGTGCAATGGAAAATTAACTTTATTTTCTAAGAAAAATATCCAGTTTTCTAAACTGATACTTTAAAAGTATTAAAAATTAACATCAACGTTTATTTAATCTATTATTCTTTAGTCTATAAATGATAAATATCCCTATTTACTTATCGCAGGCTTCACAGTCTTATTCTTTTGTCTCGTTTTCCACCTAAATGTTAACTAAATTTACAGAACCCAATAAGAAAATTCAACTATTTTTGCTTGAAAGTTCATTCGTTTCGGTTGAAAAGTTATTATATTACTGGTTACAAATTATTCTTTTATGGTTACAAATTATTCTTTTCTGGTTAAAAATTTTATTTTTTGGTACAAAATTGAATTATTTTGTTGAAAAGTCAACAATTTTGTTAAAAAGACATTGTTTTTTGTTGAAAATTTGATTTTTGGTTGAAAATTTTTCCTTTTGACTTGAAACTTCATCAATATAATTGAAATTTTGAAAAAGTTTCGGTAAAAAATAACTCTTTTGTTAAAAATTCATTTTTTCCATTGAAATTAAATCCCGTATTTTGTTAAAAAATTGTATTTTTTAAGAAAATTAATCCTCTTACTAATCCAGTCACCTCAGGCGGAGAGCTTCATAAAGTTGTCATACGTCACAGTCCACAAAAAAATAACAATATGGCTTTTTGGTTGAAAATTAAACTTTGAAGAAGAAAATTAGACGTTTTGGCTTCAAAATTAAAATATTTGGTAGAAAATTCAACTCTTTTGTGGTAATTTCGTTTTCTGTTCTATTGAAAATTAACTGTTTTAAATAAAAAATTACTGTTTCACTTTTATGTAAAAAATTGATGTTTTTTAATCTAAAAATTCGACTATTCCACAAAAAAATGTATGTAGATTTTCACAAATTCTTCTTTTTTGATATAAAATCGAATATCTTGTTAAAAATGTACGTATTTTGTTGATAATTCGTATTTTTCAGTAGAAAAATATTCTTTCCCAAATAAAATAAAAGTTTCCCTTAAAATTCCTGGAACATTCCAATCAATGGTTCGGAAATTTCCGAAAAATGTTCCAGGAAGGTTCCCGGAAGTAGAAAAATATTCGCGTATCAAGGAAGGTTCCCAAGGAAAGTTCGGGGAATTTTCTTGAGGAATTTAATTTATTCAATAATCAAATTAATATTATGCGAACATTCTCACGAACATTCCCCGAACCTTCTTTGAGAACCAGCCTTGATACGCAGACATTTACCTACTTCCGGAAACCTTCGCTGGAACATTTTTCGGAACTCTCCGATCCTTCCATTTGAATGTTCCGAAACTAGTTGAAAATTCATCTTTTTGGTTGAAAATTCAATTATTTGGTTACAAATTCAACTATTTTTCAGAAAGCTTATATTTTTGGTTTGAAAATTCAACATTTTTAAGGAAATCTTTTTTTTTACTAACTAAAATCTTTTTTGGTGAAAAATTCAACTCTTGAACATTTGCCTTTTTTATTTTCAAATTTATCTCTTTTGGTTAAAAATGCATTTATTTGGTTGTTAATGAATCTGTTTTGGTTGAGGATTTGACTATTTCGTTGGAAATTCGTGTTTTTTTATTCAATCCAACTGATTTTCATTTAAAATGAAAATCTTTTGTTGTTTAAAAGATCAACTATTGCATTTTCGTTGAGAATCCACTTTTTTAGATAAAAATTCAACTACTTAATTGAAAGTTGAACTACTTTGTTGATAGATAAAAAAAGCAGTAAGATTTTACCAAACGCCCCTCCCCCCTAATCGTCTTGCGCTATTTTTGGAAAACCCCAAAATAAATTCACGAACAAAATTTAGTCGGTAAAAATTACATAACATAAGGGGAGGTGGTCAAAACTTACATTCCTTAAGAAAGGGGAGTACGTAATTCAAATTTTCAGAAAAAACTTTACATGATTTATGAAAGGCCCCTTGAGACTCTCACGTACATAATTGTAGTTTTTCCAGCACCATTTCTTCCCAAAAGACTTGTCACTTCACCTTCGCAAAGCTTCAATGTGAAATCGTCCACAGCGGCACGAAAGCCCTGTTCGGTTTGATAGACTTTACGAACTCCTTCGAAACTTACGCCAACTTGCATCTCGTTCACTGTCAAACTGCTCGAGTCAGTCTCTTCATCTAGATTTCAGGAAAAATTAACTTAAGGGATCGTGAACTTTCGTTAGTGTTGTATTGGCATTTTAGAAGCAAAGTAGATTTCAACAATTTCGAATTATTTTTCAGTTCCATCAACTTGACGTAAAGAAAATTAACAGATAATATTGCTTTGTTTCAAAATCAGGAGCTGCTTATGTTAGTTTTGTGTTATTTGTATAGTGTGATCTTCAATTTTTGAAAATGATTCAATTTTTTTAACTAAAAGCGACTTTTCTAAACAAAAATTGTTTCATACACGCCTACAATGCATTTTGCACAACTCGAATCTAGGTCATTTTATTCAAGATTCGCGGTAATGAATTGACGCAAAAAACCACGAATATCTTTTCTCAAAGGATCACTATTTAACGCACATATATTGGATATCTCAGCCAATGCATCACCGATTTTAATCAAACCTTTTTGAAATCAATGAAAAAAATCGCAAAAAAAAAAATTCTGCTAATACTAGTCTATTTTTTAGAAACTGGTAGCCCAAAATTTGTATGTAATATTGTGTATTACATACAAGTTATTCTTCATAAATATTTACAATAAGACTGGAGTAAAAAGAAAATCTTTCAGGTATTAAAAAATTTTCCAAGAAAAAAAAACAAACGGTCCTTTTTTCAATTTTAGAAAAAGCTTGATGGAAATTTGGTTTAACCTTCAAATATTTGTACAATTTTTAAATAACCTTAATAATCAGTTCAGAACAAAACAAGTAAACATTGACAGGGTTCAAAATGAAATACTTTTAAAGTAAAATACTCAAAATTGTTTAGTTTCAATACCAAATCTTTCATTCCAAAAGTATTATCTCCAACAAAATATATTAAGTTTTTGTTAAATGTTAGTGCCTCCACCAGAATATTATCTCATTAAAGCCAACATTAATTTGACGTGACAAGAAAGGTGTCGAATTGTGTGTTTGTAACTATAGCATGATATTGAAGAATTCTTTAGATATAAAATAATATCGGTGAACAAGGAATGAAAGGAAATAATAATTAAGAGAATCGAAATAAAAATAATGGTTCAGAGTGACAACATTTCTTTAGAATTTAGAAATTAAAATTTTTTGTTTTTAAAGAGTATCAATTGGAAGCCTGACGATAAGATATTTTCAAAATTATCTGATAAAAAGTGAAGATTATTTCTGAAAACTCTGAACCATACAGTGAGCACTGAGGACTCTCTAAATTTGAATTAGTGATAAATGAGTCACTGAACCAAAAAATAAGAATTTTCATTGATTCAAAACTCAATCTCACTGATTCAAATATCTAGAAATGGGTCACTGGATCAAATAAGTAAGGATTTTCATTGATGAACAGTGAAATCTCACTGATTCAAATTTAGAGAGCAAGCATGAGGATGAAACCTCGATACCTTGATAAGTGCCTGAAGGATGTAGAACGTCGTTAGTGAAATAAAGGTTGTTGATGAAGGCGAGATAGCCGGACCGGCCGTAGAGGGCACGGTTGTTATCCCACCACAAACTGCGAGATCGCAATCCATGAAAACCCTTGCCTGTAAGTAGTTAACTTTGGACAAACAGTACTTACTCTCTTATACGATCTCACGTTTCTTCCTTTAGTGAAAATAATACCAAACACTTATGCTGACGTTAAACATATTAATTAAATATTAATATCAACTGCATCTTCCACCAATCAGTGACAAAGGACAATGATCAATGAGTCTCCAATATCATTTTAACAATCAGGGCCTATTTCAAGGCGATTTAAAATTGATATTAACTTCATTTTTCTAACTAAGGCTCTATACTGTCACACATCGTACACAACTTCAGGCGAATTCTTATAATAATCAATTCTTCCCCTTGGAATAAAATCTGATTGCAAGTATCGAAATTATTAACAGACACACATGAATCAAACGGACGTCACATGAATGATAAATGTTTGAAAATCTGATGATCATATTTCAAAGTAATTTTCTGTTATGAAATCTTTGAGATGATAAGTCAGAAATATGTTCACCAACATAAAGATCGAGGATGCTGTGAAAGATGTTAACTACAAATGTTTCTGCTAATGAAATTCTTTTTTTTACCTGAATTTGTATACCTAGTCACGAGGTAACCGATTAAGGTGTAAATGCAACCATCTATGAAAATCATTGCGAGCATCAAACCCAAGGACATTGGATCACCAGGATTGGACTCTTCCCAAATTGTAGCCCAGGTCAATCCAGTACCCTGTACTTCTCTCCGTACAGCATAAAGACATCCATATGAAAAACTGGTCGACATACTTAAGCACTGGAAGAGAATAAAAAAATATATTACTACTTACAGAATTTCCCAATTGAAAACCTAAGCTTTCATTAATAAAGCAGAAATTCTACCATACTTACGATTAATAATTTATAACCAAGACTCATACTAGCTTCCATAGCAATTACTATAATATAAGGCATGTAGGTCAACAGAAACAAAACGACAGATGTCACAGCAGCCAAACTGGCTGAACTGAACAAGGTTGATATCATATAGCTGAAAAAAAATTGATTTATATCAAAAAACTGTATATCATCCATTAATAACTGATAAATTCCGAATTAAAGACTTACCAGAATGCTACAATTGAGAAAATATAATCAAAGAATAAAACGAGAACCAAAACCGGATCAGATTTAGGAAGGATTTTTCCAGCTATGAGTATTATAGCAATACACGACATTACTATGGATAGTTCAATGAAAGATGTTATCCACCAGGCGAAAGTGTTCCTCCATGGTTTTAATCCCATCACACTCATAACCTGAGACACAAATTTTTCAGTAAAATATACCCGCAAAAATAAAATAAAATTAATAGGTAAATTCTATAGTAATTATTACCATAGCATTTTGTGATTCTCTTTCCCAGACAATATGCCTAACAGCAGCTCCAACGCACATCATCAAAGCGAAGAAGAAACAAATAATAAGACCTTGAGATTCGTACAATGTAGACTGGAATCTATAATGAAATGCCTAGTATGAATATAAAGTCAAATAATGAAATAAAAAAAGATACAATTAGTTTAGGTTCTGTATTTTATCACTCACGGAGCATATCTCCAGCAAGGATATGGCATCTGTTGCGTCAATGTTACCCATTCTTGACTAGATTGGGACTTTACTTTAATGATCGCTCTATCAATGGAATCTTGAATCTGGATAAATCCTCGGACATATCTCATATTCTCTAAAAAATCACCCTCTGGTCCAGGAAGCCAAAACTGATTCTTCAGTCTTCTTGTCGATGGAACGTAGTCAACGTCCATTCTTATTTTATACGTAACATTATAAGGCAAATCGTACTCTAAAGATCTCTTATTACGGTGAGAATCTTCAAGAAAGACTACACCTGCCAGGAATTCTTTTGTCTCCATTAACCTTCCAGCTTCTTTTTCCAGTTCTTCTTCAGTGGAGAATCCTCTATACCGGTCCAGGAGGACACAGTCCATCAAGTCGTTCAACATTCCGATCATTTTTACTAATCTTAAACAGAAATGAAAAAAAACAAATTGTACAGCGAACAATAATTCAGATTGAAATAGCAAATTGAAAATTAAAATTCAACTTACCGATTGTGCTTCTTTAACTGCCAGGCAACCTCACTTAAATCAAGACTCGAAAAATCGACATTAACGTTTTCCCCACTCATGGATTTGAGAGCAACCTTCATAACGTCAGAAGACATAATGTCCTGTAGGTCCTTTAAGCTATCCCCCATTTCTGTTAGACGACCGATGGAATCAAGGGTATTTTGAAAACTACTCATTAAACCTGCGAATTTGTCCAGCTCCCAGAAACTTTGATTTGAAAGCTTCATAACTTCCTGGATTATTATGGTGTTTGGAGAATAAAGTATACGACCTCTTAATAAAGGTTTCACGTAAGACCAGATGATTTTTCCACCAGGCATGCTCAAAACGCTCTTATAGATGTCTCTGCAAAATTCAGCTGTAGACAGAGGATTATTAAATACACGTAGAAAATGCATGGTTTAAGTTAAATATAAAAATTTACTAATAGAAATATAGCAACTCACTCGGTAATGAATTTAATTCTCTGTCGTTATAACTTTTTTGATTATCCTCGATTGATTTAATCACCTTGTAAAACTGACCACCTTCTTCTACTAATGGCTTGCTACACAACATTTTACTGGCCTCTCCGAGAAATTGATCATCTGGATTAATAGTTTGGATTTTCATTCAATTTTTTAAATGTCAAGGAAATGTTTTATGTCTTGAATTTAACCAATTTATATTAACAACTCACTGGACATCAAATCAGAAGAATTTGTGCTCGCAGCAGTTTCCGCTGAAGAAAGACTCGATGTGAGCTTTTCCTTGAAGAATGGCACAAGTTCAGCAGCAACCCCAATATTATCCAAAACATCTTTCCCATCAGCTTCGGTTAGATTAGCGTTCCTCAAAATATTTTTAACATTTGCTGTCATCAGCTGTAATGCAAACAATTGTTAGATCAACTTTCGAAGTAATGTTTTACTATTGATATATTAGTCAATCAAATAAGTTATACAACAGATCATTACGTTTTTGAAGATGTATTCAAAGTTGAGATTCGTGATGAGAGTGATCATTATATTTTGTGTATGTTCACCATCGAGTTCACACAAAATGGAACTAACTTCTTTAGCTGAAACGTGGCTTTGATCAAAATTCAACATCTCACTTAGCTTATCAGGGGAACAAATGGTATCTTTCAAATCCAAAGCACGTCGTTCTTTCAAAAATACGGAAATCATGTCGACTTTAGATTCACTCATAATCCTTGCTGCAGAATTTGAAATACCTGCTTTCTCAACTAAATATTTTCTGAGAACGTCCCAGTTTTTGAACATATCTTGCACTCCATCTAAAATCAAAATATATTTATCAAATAAAGCGTTGATTATTTTAAATAGAGAGAGAATAAATGATACTGACATTTCATGTTCAAGAGTCCCAGATTCTTGAAAATTTCCATCGACTCAAGCGTCTCTACCATAGTTCTCAGATCTTCTTTAATCACAGGATCTTCGATGAAGGGATCAACGTCATCAAGAATTTCATTCAATCTGTTATAGAATAATTATTAGAAATAACATTTCTTGAAGGGCAACATTCCAAAATAATAAATTTAATATATTTTTATTTACCCATCAAAGAGTTTGTCTATAGTTTTCCCATTCACGATACTAACAACATCATCCACAATATCAGGAACACCAAGAGCATTTGAAACATTTTCAAAATCTACTTTACTAACCACATCGAACAAACTTCCTCCTTCCTCCATAACCGCAGACAAGTGTCTCAAAATGCTTTTTAACCACTCAAGATTCCAGCCAGCTTCTCTTCTCCAGAGCACAATTTTTTGGTCAATTAATTTGAAATTAATAGTCTTAGCAAGCAATTTAGATAACTCATCTATAGAATCGTAAGTTGAAGTTTTAAGATTGTAGAGAAGTAGTTTTTTAGACTTGCTGCTATTCAGAATTTCATAGAGAACTGTTGCATTTTGGCACCTTTTTGGAGGATGACAGAGAGTGCTTTCTTCTTCACCTGACAACAAATTTACATTTATTTTGGCATCTGGAAGCATATGCTTCACAGTTTCCTTATCTATGGTTCGAACAACTTCAAGAAGAGGCTTCCAAATCGGTACATATTTTTCTGCCAGGTTTGATAATTTTTTAATGTGTTGATGATTAGTTGCCGTATCCACCAATTGTACGTTTTTCTCTATTGAATCGAGCACTCCAATCATCATAGTGATATACCTTAAGAAATGGATTATAAGTTTCGATTCAATTTTTTTACTAAATTAACAAAGTTAATTCTATTTATGAAAAATCGATACTCACAATCCAGGTCTTGAATACGAAGGTCCACCAACAAATTTGTAAAAACATTCGTGAACTTTTTTGTGGTAAGTAGCATTCTGATGATCCACTAAGATATCTGCTACGTAGTGCAAAGTATTTTCTAATGCGCCCATTAAACTCTTGAGTGTCTTCTTGTTATTAAGATATTCATAATGCTTGATCTGGAAAAATATATTCAATATGATCACGTTCGAGTTAAAAAAATTCTCAAAAATAAATATAATCATCAAATTATTCAACATCCTACCATATTGATAGTTTTGTTCCAATGAAAATCTTTTAACATCGTATCTTGAATCTCAACTACTTTCATTTTACTCAATTGACATATTAATTTCGAATAATCGGCATGTCGTATTAGTTGAGAATTTAAAATTTCTACAAGAAGTGTGTTGCACCAGGTACAGTTACTGAAAATAAATTTGGAAAAATTTACATTTTCCTGAAAAGAAATTAGATTCTTTCTTCTGTAAAAAAATATATTACAATTATACTTACTTATCAAAAGATGTGGAATTCAAGATATTCTGCAGAACAGTGATAGACTTTTTCACGGAAGAATGAGCTAATTTTCTCAAATCTTTACTTCTGTATTTTAGAAGAAAATCTTTTAAAGTTCCTTCTTCAAAGGAAGACCACCATGTGGGTATTTTAACGTCGGTAAAGCCCTTGGACATAATTCGTATTAAAGTCGTTTGAAATTTGTAGAATTTTTCCATGAGGTAAGTTTTGTTATATACGCTAAAATTTTCTGGCCCTGAGTTACTTCGAATCTCGTACAAACGATTTTTCTGAAAATATATATATCAATGTGATTAAAAATTATTAAAATATAAGATTTTAATCATAAAAATTTCAAACAAAATTCAGTAAATCTATCAAATAATCTGAAATTTCAGTAATAAATTAAGATTTGATAAGTAATAATTACCTCAGCATAAAAGTCCAAAGGTAAAAAATCCTCAGCTCTAAGTTTCTCACCATTTATTATTTTTTGACAAACGATTGTGATGCTCGAGAGGATACCCTTCTTTCTTATAAAATTTGGTGGTATTAAATATCTGTCTATATCGCAAAACTTTGCTTTCCCAGAAAAAAATTGTACAGCAAAGTCACCAAGCCTTTCGGAATTGACAAAAGTATCGACGAGGGTTATTGCGAGATTAGGCAGATCCTCAACAATGGTCAGAAGAGGTTTTATTTTCGAACCTTCGTAAATAACTTTAAGTTTTTGCCAGATATCTCCACCGGATAAAAGTTCAAGGACTGATGTGAGAACTTGAGGTACCCTGATTGAAAAATAAAAAAGAGAAAACATTTAAAAATGTGTTCAATAACATTAAAAATGGATACAATCTTTTCATCTAAAAAAAACTTGCAAAAATACTATAATTGAAATAATTTTCAATCTTAAACCTGCTAAATAGAATTATAAAATTTAGCCCCTCATGGTTATTTATTATATTCATAGACAAGTGTCTAAGAATGGTCCTCTTCGACGAAAAAGGAGTGGATCTCAGAACAGTAAGGGTACGTGGGTTAGCATTCACAGATGATAAGGTTATTATGGCAGAAACAATTAAAGACTTGCAAAGAATGTTGAGCAAACAAAATACAAGCATGAAGATAATGGACCTCAAAATTAAGGTAAATAAATAAAAAATTATGGTTTTTAAAGGGAAGAGTGAGAAAACAATATGCAACATTGTCTTAAATGATAAGAGAATAAAAGAAGTTGATAAGTACGTATATCTTGGCAGCCTATTCACTAGTGACGGAAAGATAGATGGGGAGTTAGATAGGCGCATAAACGAGGGCAAGAAGGTTATCGGTAGAGCAGGGCCCATTATCAGAAATAGAAGCATATCAAACGCGATTGGAATAAAATGTCTGCGCATAATATGCGGGAAAAAGTTGATGGACAAAGTGAATAATGAGATAATCCTCAAAGAATGTGGTGCAGAAGAGACACTAGTTGACATATGAGAAATAAATCGGTTAAAATGGTTCTTGTATGTTGAGAGAATGAAAGATGAACGACTAATGAAACAAGCGTATCAAGGTAAAGTAAATGGCAGTGTGCTCAGAGGCAGACCGCGGTAAGAATGGTTGGAATGTGTGAATGAGACCCTAATTCTAAAAGACATAAGAAGCCATAGAAGCACGAGAGCTTGCATGAAAAAATGCATGGACGTGAAGCAAGTTAGAGAAGTATACTAGGACTGAAAAGTGTGGCGACAAATAGTTGATAAAGAGAGTATAAGTAGAGTGAATGACGCCTAAAATAAAAGACCTAGGATACTAATGGGCCCGACTGAGGAACCTCACATGACGACTTTGTGAGGCTCTTCACTTGGGGTGATCGCTAGAGAGATTGATCAGCAACCTGGGTCGGAGCAGTCTTGTGGAACGAACATGTTATTTAAATAAATAACACGAGAATTCTAGATCAATCTAAAAAATCTATACCTCCTTCCTCACATTACTCATTTCCTCACTGAGCGAGTCACGCCTACCCCGAAAGGGAAATGGCTTATTAGTATAATAATAATAATAATTATTATTATTAGATAATGTATGAATTAAGGATTTTAAACAAAAAAGTTTAGAAATTTGAACCTTGAAGTTATAAATTTCATAATGAAATATTCAAAGTAACAAGTCCAACTAAATCGTTAATAATCGAACCATTGATAATTAGGCACCTCCAAAATGTGAAAAAATCTTTAGTTCTAAAAGGCATAGCATATAGTGTGTGTGTGTACTGCCTCGTTCAAATTTGGTCCAGATTTTTAGAAAAAGAAACAGGAATAGAATAGAACAGAAATAGAAATAGAATAGAAATCATGTGAGGTTAAATTTCTCAAAAGATTTTTTATATAAAAAATTGTTATGTGAGTTATAGAGGTTTTATGGAAACATGCAAAATATTATATTCTCGAGAACGGCTAGACCGATTTTCCCCCAAAAATATGTAATAAGACTAGATGGAATAATAGTAGAAAAAATTGTAAAATAAAAAAAGAAACAAGTTAAAATACATTTTTTAGAATTTTCTTATGGGACCTACTGGAGATACTATACCACCATGGTTGATTAAAAAAATCTTAGACTTACATGGTATAACATATTTAATTGCCGAAATTATCGTGAAAGTATTTAATAGTTTACATAATTATTGATTTTGAGTTTAAATACCTTGATAAACAAAAGTGATTTCATGCGGATTCGCAACGTTTAGAGAATTAAAATTTGCATTTTTAATATAAAATGTGAGAGAAATTAAAGTTTGATTACGACTTATTGAAAATAGATACGATTTAGCAATTTTCAACAAAAAATTTATAAACAAATTTACATTTTGACTTATTTTTAATTGATGACTTTGAAAATTGACAGAAATTATTAATTATTTGAATAATTGTTATAGATAAATGTACAGTTTGTCTATTTTTCAATGAATAGGCCCTATTTTTTTTTATTTTAAAGTTGAAAATTGTAGGCTAAAAATTGATTTGTCCACATATACTGTATTTCCATACTGTGCAGTGCCCGGTAAACCATACGTTGAACACTCAAAATCAATAATTTTATAAACTATACCGGTTTTTTCTTTGAAAAAAAAAATCCATAATATTTGTTTATAATTTTCTTTTCGAGTCCCATAACATACTTTTTGGACATCAAAATTGGTCAAGCCATTTTCAAGAAAATCATGGTTTTCATTTTTCCATAAAACACCCATAACTCCTACAAAAAAAGTTTGAAAGATATATTCTTTTTATAAATTCAACCTCATATTATTGCTAACTCATTCTGAAAATCTAGACCAAATCCGTGTGGGGGTAGCACACACATACTTATCCTGCTATGGAAATAGTACCAAGTTGATTGGAAAATAATTGTCATATCCCTATGTGATGAAATTACATACTCATCGAAAAAAATTTAAAGTTTAAAATAAACAACCTGTGTACTTGTCCCATTAGCGAATCATCTGGGAAATATTCGGTTACAAGTTTGTTGACCCAAGACAGTTCAGTCTGATTAATCATTCTCCATGTTTCGATGGGAAAATGTCTCCAAGTTGTGGCATTCAAAATATTGGATTGGAAAACAAGTTTCGGATATTTGGATCTCAGTTCTATAATTTGATCCAATAGAAGGGACACTGATCTCGATAGAGGTGTTACTCTCTGTAATACGTCCGTGTGACCATTTGCTACAACCTAAACAAAAATACGTATGTTTTAATCTTTTAAAGTTTAACAAATGCTTAAAAACGGTTTATTTAAATGTTAGCTTAAGCTTACATATAATTCCTCGCTCGTTAAAGTCTTCAGCAACTGATCCAAATCGAAAGAACAAAATTCCCTCAGAAAATGTGTTGCGTTAGGTTCAGTCCATATACCAAGTTTGGGGTGTGATGTGCACCAATTCTTTTTAAAATTTTTTATCGGACGAAGCTGTATTGTTTTGGGATCAAGTTCGCTCAAAATAGCAAAGAGGGAAATTGTTTCTGTGGGATGATTTTCAAAAAGTTTCATGATCTGATGAGCATCACCTTTTTCGAACAAGTCCCAGGTATGCAGTTCATTATTTTTTAAATTTACTCCTCTCAAAGCTTTAGCCATGTTACTCAGAACTTCGGAAATACCTTCTATAACCAAACGGTAAGTTCTGCCCTCTGGGTTATTCTGCAAAATCATTAAAATATCTTATGTCACATAAGTAACAATTTACAATAGTTAAGTCGATTTAAAAACCTACACGAAGTATTATTCCACCAACTTCATCCACGTGGTTGTTGAGCTCCCGCTTTAATGTTTTCAGAACGTTATCAAAATAATGTTCTCCAAAGGGAAGTTCGACTTTCATACCACTTTTAGTGCGATTTTCGATCGTCTTCCCTAAATCGTACATATCGATTCCCAAGCTTAAAAAGAAGGATTGATAATCGGAGAAAGACCTTTCCCAAACTACAGCCTCTTTCATGTAGAGGTCAGTGAATGCATTAAAGTTATCTGGATCTAGGTCGCAAGTAAAATTTTTCAAGATTCTATACTCATCGAGAGGAAGATCGACTCTGGAGTTAGACAACCAGAGGAATATTTCTGAACAAGAAATATTCTTTCTTTTCATAGCGTTTATCACTCGGCTGTCGACTGTAGGATCAGACAAACCATTTATGAATGTAGCCATTATATTTGGAAGACGATTATAAGCAATTGATATCGCACTTTTGTTCCTAAATCCGAGCAAGGAGAGAATGCTGATATTTTTCGGATCTGAAAGCAGTTCAAGATTTTATTTAACATTTGAAAAAACATCGAATTTGTATCTATTTTTATCTGTATTTCAATTATTGTACATAATTTTTAATGTCATCTATTGAAAATGCAATTTTAACACCTTCCACATTTGGCAAGCTTCAAATAATCAATTTCAGAAATAACGCAATTTACAATTTAAAATTGAAAGATAAAAAAAGTTACAATTCAAACTTAATGAATTCCATGTTGCGAAATGTTTAATAGGTAGGAAATCTTTAAGAATAAAAAATGTTGAGTAAGGTATTAGAAAATTGTGAATTTCTTCATTGAAGCCGCTCACATAAAAGTCCTAGTATAATTGAGTCTAGTACTGCTCAACTCTAGTGATTAGGCCTCAAAATAATTACATGTGTCAAAAGCGAAGAATTAAAAAATTGAACCAATTCCAAATTTGAGTATTTAAAATACTACAAATTGCTATATTTGAGGCGCTAAAAGTTGTACTATGTATTTAAAATCAGAAGTGTTGAAAATTGTTGAATTGTGAATAGAAATATAAATTGCAATTAAAGAATTTCCAACTGAAATGTCAAAATCTGAATCTTCAACAATTATGATTACAATGAGGCCTGAATAGAACATTTTCAACTTGAAATTGAACATTTAAAAACAACTATTTTAAACTTTCAAACATTAGGTAATAGGGTCGTTGTGAAAAGAGAAACATTTTTTTTAAGTTTAACCTAAAATAATAAAATATATTATCATTTTGACTGCAAAGAAATAAATTTTTGTGAAGTATCTATTATTTTCCATTCTAAGATCTTTAAATTTTTAAATATTTAAATGCAGTCCCTGCTTGGAAGTTAGCCAATAAGGCCATTAAAATCAACCTTCAATTCTATTCTCTGATTGATAGAGGCGATTCAACAACTCAAGGTCCTTTTAATATTTAAAATATTACGAATTTATTTTTCAATTTTCTCCGAAATAAAGTATATTTCCCCAATTCCCACGCCGGAACTTGCGACTTACACATTCGTTCAAAATAATCTAAGTTGGTCTTTACCCGATTGGTGACGTCACAGCAAAGTAATGTGGCATTTAGTCCTCTAGAGAACTAAGTAACGCCGTGCGGTGATTGGGGAAAGCATCGCGTGCAACAAACTACTATTAAACCACATTTTATGTCAGCAATGTAGAGAGCAGATAATTTATTATTAAGAAACACAATGGTTATAAATCATGCAACGATCCTATTACATTGCTGACACTAAGAAACTTTTACAAAGAAAAATTGAACATATTTTAAATTGAACAATAAAGTCTTCAGACCTGAAAACACTAAGGTTGAAATTGGAAAAAAGTTTAAATATAAGGTTCCAAATTAAGCATTTCAAAATTAAGAGTATTTGAAAATATACAATTATGAATGGAACTACTTGCAATTTTAAAAACTAAGAAAATTCAACGTTAAATTTTAAAATGGGTAAAAATTGAAAAATCTCGTGTTCGAATTGAAATGAGTAGGAGAAACGTGTACGAGGTGGATAGAAAAACTTTTGAAGTCATAATATTGACAAATGATGAACAAATGAGAAGTATATTACACACGAAATTCAAGCTGAAACATTCATTTTAAAGAGAGCAATGCCACTGCATGAATTATATTAGGCATTTATCCTATATTTTTTACTTTTTTAACATGTTGACATTTTATTCCGATGTTAATCTTCTGGTTCGAAGTGAATATTCATATTTTAAGCATCATTCAAAAACATTTTTTCATTTATACAGTAATTATTTCTCAATATATTATAAAAATTATACGAGCTTCAAAATGTCTCGTATTTAACATGCAACCATGCCATCGTTACCAACTATCATAAACAAAAAAGGCTAAGAATAATTTTATTTAATTGTGTTGGTAAAAGGCATGAATTTCATTATTTATTTAAAAGCTGTTTGGTTGGTAGCACTTACTTGTTTGTGCTGTCAACCTGAAAACAGAAAAATTGCTTTGAGATCCAAGCCTAATCTGTTGACAATTTTTTCACCTCGTACCAAATGACACTTCTCATAAAAACACGTTAAATATATTGTCGATAAAAATTAAAAGAATAATTCATTTATAGACAATTTTGAAGCCAAAAGTTTGAAAAATCGAAGGAACCAACGAAAGAATAATGAAAGCAATTTAATTCCTTGAAAAATGATAATGAGTGAGCAAAGAAAATTTTCATCGCCTTGTCAAATACAGATTTTTCCATTTTTTTATTTCAAAAATAACAAGTAAGTGGTGAGAAAGCCTGTTATAACGCTAGTTTTTATTATTTAGTTCGTAATGGTATGCACTTATTACTGGTTTCCCCTAAACACTTTAACATTGAATGTCAAATGCTTCAAGTAGACAAATTTTTAAGTCGAAGTCTTAAAAAATAATTGCAAATCTCAATTGCTGTAAAATTAGTCATTTAAACTACAATTAGAAATGAGCAATTTTTTATTTTGAAAATTTTTATGAATGAAAGTTGAACATTTTTATATTGAAACGAAGTTATCTTGAATTTATTTGTAAATTTTTAACAGTAAGTTGTATATGTGCATTCAACAATAATAACAAACAATTTGAAATTATTGAAAAGTGATTTAAAAATGAATGCAAACAATCTGAAATTATTAAAATGTTAATGCAACGAAATTGTTACAAAAAGTTATGTACTCCTCATGTTACTTACCTTCACTAAAAATACCAGAAAAGAGAACTGTCACTTCGTGTAAAACATTAGTCAAATATTTTCCAAGAGCGAGAAAATAATCCAAATCTACTGAACTTCTCTTTGATTTCCATACATCCCTTGCTGAAGAATGACTATGCAAGATGCCTACTCCTTCATCAATTTTATTGTCGATAAAATCCAGTATTTTTCTAAAAAGATGTCCTAATGAGTTACATATCAAGTTCCTTCATAATCTTATTGAGAATTTTATTAAATATGAAAATAGAGTATTTACCTGGTTTGATCTACTACTCCAGGTAAACTTTCAGTCACCATTTTCCGGACCTCTGGCAAAAAGTTTTTCATGTAAACAGACAAACTCGGGGTGTCTGACAATCCCACATCTTCTGATGAATCCAATAGAGAATTCATTTTTCCAACTAATCGACGAAACTTGAAATATCCGTCCGTCCAATTAAAATATGGTAACTTCACAGAATCGTCGTGCTGAAACTAAGTTTTTTTTATTAAGAAAAGCAAACTGGATAACGAAATATAAACGGTTCCTACACTAAATGTACATAAAATTACTTTTTGTTAAAATATCTCATTATAAATTTTGTTTTATCATTTATTATTATTTATTTGATTGTTGACAGAAAATTATCATAAAAATTGACAGTTCTTACTCAAACAATTGCCAAATTGCCAATTTTTACATGTGTTTTAATCGAAAGGTTCGCCTGTTACTGAAATAATATCCTTTTCAAAAACTTTTTGTTATATTTGTCTAGATGTGCCATATTTTGTAGATCAGAGGAACCCGACATTCCCCAAAAAAACCAAAACAACAAAGCAACGCGAAGTTTTTCGAATAAAATATTAGAATAAAAAATCGCTTAAAAATAAGTCTAGGAAGTGTCCCTACCAGGAAAAGTGTTGGAATTTATTTTAAGGATTGTTTTAACATCCCTTAAAGATTCAAGCAAGGAAATCGACGTTTCCTCAAAATCAAAATCACGGGAGATTTTTCGATTATAATATTATATCTTTGTCATCGGAGATAACTTTAAAAAAAAGTGTGGTACATCTCGTAGCAGTGAAGGTCATTAAATTAATGAACTATATTGGTGTCAGAGATCAATAATTCACAATAAACGTGGGAAACATATCCTAACAAGAGAAGTGTTTTACATCATTTTAAGTTTTTTTTTCATATTCCTTAAAGATTTAAGCAAGCAAATCTATATTTCCTGAAAAGCAAAATCAGGAGAAATTTTTTTATTTTACTACTGAGGTCAGAGATCAATTAACAATAAACGTGGGTAATTTATCTAAATAGGGAAAGTTTTAGAAATTATTTTACAAACATGCAACGAAGGAAATTTACATTCAAAAAAACATTCCACTATTAGGCTTTAAAGAAGTCGTATAATTCGCATAAAATTACTAATGAAGTCGCATGGAATATCGAAAAATGTAAAAAAAAAATCTAATCAAATTTTTAAAGATAATGAAAGAAACAGTATCAGACACAGAATGGCTGAAATAAAAACGTCATTTGTTTAGCATTATAGTGGGAATAACTCTTATTGATTTTCAAATATTCTTTGCACAACCAAACTAAACTTTAAAGTTAAAAAAATTTTTTAAGAATAGTCAACTTGGAATATTTTCAAATGAGAGAAGTTCATTATTTACATCAATTTTAAACTTCAGGAACATTTAAAGTTTTAAATTGCACAAAAATGAAGGCTTTGAATTTGAGACTGTATAATTTAAATACGTAATTCTTTATTTTTTAATATTTCAGACTCTACATCTGAAAATACTCTCGGAACAATGAAAATAGTCTGATTTTTTCATGAAAATTGGGGAATAAATACTTTTAAAAAAAGTAATATGAAGAAGATATTCCATTAAATATGAAACGATTTAAATTCGTAAGATTTCAAGTCGAAACATATCGCATTTCAACAAAGAAGTCGAATTTTCAACCACATAGACGATTTTTCAATTCAATGACGAGTTTGAACAAAAAGTTGAGTTTTTAAGTTAAAAAGTCTACTGGTTTAGAAAAAAGTTGACTTTTAAACTCGAAAGAGAACTTTTTTGTTGAAATGAAAAGAGATGAAATTTTAACAAATTGGATGAAGTTTTAACCAAATAGTTGAATTTTCAAACTGCAAAGAAATAACAACAAATTTTAAACAAGATAGTAGAATTTTTAATCAAAGAGCTGAATTTTCAAGCAAAAAGACGAATTTTCAATTCAGATACAAGTTTTCAAGTTAAAAATTCGGATGAATTAAAAAACAGTTGACTTTTAAACCTTTTAAATTTGAACAAAGTAATTGAAGTTTCAGCCAAATAGTTGAATTTTCAAACTGCAAAGAATAATTAACAACCAAAGGGTCGAATTTTAAACAATGTTAATGTTTGGGAAATTAAACACCCAAACATCATCTGTACACAAAATCGTCTGATCTACAAAATATCAGGCATCTAGCCAAAGGTTTTTCTTTCGAATTATTGATCTGATGGTTCGAATTACAAAAAATGTATACAATTAAGTCCTGATATAAAACGCCCCGGTTTACAATATTCCTAGAACTGATGGCCTCCGCACTTTTGTGATGAGAGGAGCCGCGGGGCCGAAAGAAAGGATGTGCTCAGTCAAGCGTGGCGGACAGCTCGAGGGCTCCACTCTCAGCGCGTTAGTTGCATCAGGTTGCGTCATGGATCCAAACCCAACAGAAATTATTTATGCAGCCCTACCTGTTTACGTTTGGATTTCCCGGATTTAAGATCAAGGTGAAAGCAAGCCATGCCCGAAATCGGTTTTATATCGGGAGGTGAGTGTACTTAGTAATTTTGACAAAAAGCCATTTTCTGTACAATTGATGCGGGGTTCTTTATAATTTATTATATATGTTCTTTCAACTCACAATTTTTCGAACTTTGTTTAATAAAGGCTGCTCATTCCATTCCTCGATTAACAGACTCGGATCGCAGGATATTTTTTCAATTTCTGTCACCAACTCTCGACTTCCTGTTCTGAACTCTAGAGCCTCGCCAATGCTTTCGTTTTTGATGCAGGGCCAATCAGGTTCTCGTGATTTATATTCGTTGACAGCAGACATCTTAAATATTTATTATCGAGAATAATTGCTTATAAATGACGTAATTAAAGAATGTAAATAATATAGAAAACATAGATCACAGTTATAGAACTTACAAAATGCAAAGGAATTTTAACAGTCATGTCAATAAAATCAAGAGTCACGGGAGCAAGATTCCTCAAAAGTTTACTCAAGAAACTTGAAGTCTGCGGCATCAAATTTAAGACATCTTTCAAATCAATCGTGTGATTTTTCTTTTGAATTTGATCCACGACATTTTCGACGTTATCAGCAAGTATAGATGCAGCCCAAGCCAGAGCATGGAAAACATCCCAATTAGTTAACTGTTTTGCATTGAAAAGAGGGTATTCCATAACAGTAAACAATTTGCATAAAAGTCCTACGCTGCAAAAATATGTAAATTGTCATCAAATAATATCATTTAACAAATTTAGCCAGAACATTTTCAACCTACTGAATTATAACGAAAAATGATTTCATTCCAAATCTTTTTAAATTATGATGGATTGAAACATTGTTTAATTGATTTTTTAAGCAATGAGTGTTTCGAAGAGTAAAGATTCTTTCCAGGTTTGCTACAGCTAAAAAACTTGGAGACCTAACACTCACAGTTATAGTGCATTGCCTGTTTATCGTTCACACAGTAAATGAAAAAACAACTTCGATTATAAAGAACTAAATTACATTTTTTTAATAAATATTCTTTGAACACTGAAGACTTTTAAATTAGAATTTCTTTCTGGTTTTTTTAAATTCAATTGAAGTTTCAATCATTTTCAAATTTAAAATCCCTATACATTCCCTATAAAGATAATTTTCGAAATAAAATTGCCAACATTATAAAATATCTTGACACTATAAAATTACCGACGAAGGAAACATTCCGAATTATAACACTCTCGAATCTAACCAATCCAAAACTTGTTTTAACAACCATAATATAATAAATAAAATAAACTTCTCTAAAAAAACATCTTTATAAAATACTTTTATTTGATGAACATGTTTTTTATTTTATTTATTATATTATTATGGAAACAATTTTGTAATTGTTTTGATTCGAGAGTTTTATCATTCGGAAAGCTTCCTTCATCTGTAATTTTATAGTGTTAAGATGTTTTATAATGTTCTCAATTTTATTTCGAAAATTATCTATTCTCGGGAATTTTATTTCTTTGGATTTTTCAGTCGTCTTGATATTAACCGATTTAAATTTTTTCTTACTTTTTTTGAATGCCAACCAACAAGTTTTTTTTCTCTGGACCCTACCAATGCAATTAATCTTAGCATCTTCATTTTCAAATCCGAAAATCTAATAAATGAATTATAAAAACGATATAATCTATTAAACATTTTATTTTGCAATATAAATATTTTTGAATCTCATTTGTGTGTCGTTAAGAAAAAATATTGAATTGCATAATAAGAAAATCGCATATTATACAAAAATTTAAAAACAAATGTATGTTTGTTAACAAAACAATTTTTTTCGAAAGAATGAATGTAAAGAATATAGGTTTTTTTATTTTTTTTCTCCAACAAAACATTTTAAAGTCAAAAATAAGGAAGTACAGTATAAAGAAAATCAGGGTAGACATTTTTTGGGAATCGAATTTCTAAAGAAAATCTTTTTTTTTTAAGATGAAAAATAACCATGAAGGAGCTGTTGGCATCAATCGGAAGTTGACGAGTTTCAAAATTAAACTGAATTAGTACAATTCGTATTTTAGAAACTCAGAATGTGTCCAAAATAGAAAAAGTGCAATTACTTTTTTAAACAAATTTTCAAAGTTAAGTGTTGGGCATAATGGTAATTTAATTGCTTTTTTTTTAATTTAAGTAAATTAGAATGACATTTTTCCATTTTTAAAATTTAAATGTTAAATGATTCAATTCGGAATTTTTTCAGCGATTTCAAATAAAATTTCATAATCGTGGAGAATCCACAAAAAAACAAATTTATTATATAAGTCGTTCAACTATTTATATTTTCGGATTAATATATCATTTTGAAAGTTTCAAATATCGAAACATACATTTTTTTTAACTTTCAATTTGAGATTGAACAACTTTAATTGAATTAATCTGCCATTATTCAGTGAGCGTTTTTGCATAATTTAAATCTGAAATCAATCCTTTTATTATCATTTTTAATTTCAATATGTAAAATTTTAAACTCGTTTGAATTGGTTACTTTATATCGTTTTAATATGGAACATTATATAAGCTTTTACAATTTTATGGCTAGAATTTGTTCCAAAATGTAAAATTGTTACACTTGCAACAAATGCCAAGATAATGATATAATAAGTCTCATTTTAACGAACCTGACTTCCCAGGCATCCGTCACTGATATATCCTTCGTCCAAGATTGTATAAATTTTTCCAGAAGTTTATTTAAATTACCAACATTATTATCTGGATCTTCTTGATGCACAAGGGAATCAACATAATGATAAATTTTAATGACTTTCTCATTGAATCCTGTCCAGTTGAAATCACTATTCATCGTTTCACGGCCTTCTATGTTTGATAAGTTCACACCAAGAGTCGATTCAACAGTTTTTATTG
Source organism: Andricus grossulariae (assembly GCA_011634705.1). Lineage (NCBI taxonomy): Eukaryota > Metazoa > Arthropoda > Insecta > Hymenoptera > Cynipidae > Andricus > Andricus grossulariae. Next base: position 21,308,739 of record JAABKJ010000755.1, read on the forward strand.
GTCGACAAATTAGATTTGTCAAAAATGTGGTATTTGAACCTTGAGGGAAATTTATAAGATTCGGCGCATTCGGTTCCATACAAACAGCTTTTGTTAGATTCGAGTATTCCAGCAGTCTTAACACCTAAAAATATATTATTACATGAAATATAATAAACACATATAAAAATAAAAAAGTGATGAGGAAAATTTTGAAAATATTTTTACTGACCTTTGGCTTATCAATGGAAGTTAAGTAAAAAGATTCAATCAACTCAGTTTTGTGAATCCGAACATCTGCAATCCACTCGCTAGGATGAGTTTGAAGATCCTCTAAAATATCACCAGCAAGCAAATCCATTTTGATTAAATTTGGTTCAATGGTAAAGTAAGAAAAACTCTTTGATCCCAGAAACTTCGCCATACTCAAGTGAAGACCCAAGCTGTGGATAAAATTTGTTATAACAAATTGTTTATACTGAAAATAAAAAATCACATCAAATTTGAAGATATTATTTACACATCCAAACGTCCTTGAGATTCATTTTCTTCAAAAGCTTTTTTCCATTCATTCGAAATTGGAAACGTGGTCCAAGATAATGATTCCAATCTTTTTGATTCAGCTTCCTGAAGGTAAGTTACAAACGACCTAATACTTCCTATCGACGCCGTTAGATTAGACTTTTCGAAAGGCATAGGTCTTTGCAAAGCCATGAAAATAAATGTTGTCAAAGTGTTTTCTACCTACAAAGAAAAAAGGAACAGTAAATCATATTTTCTGCCATTGTTTATATTCTTCTTTCAGTTAATTTTCGACAAAGACTTACAATTCGACTGAAATTTTCCATTTCAAACGCGTTATAGAGATCTGAAACTAACTTTTTTCCAGATTCACTGCAGAATGAATCATTCAGATTCGATAGTTGATCCTTTTTCTCTCTAATGTCTTTAAATACTTCATTGAAATTATCTTCTTCGCACAATACTTCTTCGATCTTCTTTGATTGCAAAACCTCCTGAATGTTCTGTAAATAATTTTTCGAAAACTCTTTATTATATGCGAGAAGAAAGTTTAAAACAATCTTAATAGCTTAAAGTACTGACCTCAATAAAATCCAAACGAGAAAATGTATTTATTGCTGACTTGTAAGCATTCGGTTCCACGTTCTTTAGAATATTTTGTACAAGAGTCTCATGATTCCGGGCAACATTATTAATCTTAATCAACAATTCTTCGTGAATGATAGCTACATGATGAGTCATTTGAACCACGTTGTCTGTTAATGATACTAAGTACGAAACCATGTTTAGTATTTTTTGGGAAAAATAATTTTTGAGCCCATCCAACACTTCCGCAGCACTGAAAATAAACGTTGCAATTTACGTACAATTCCTACTTCGTCCCTATAGAAATAAATTTACAGTTAATTCGTCAGCAATTGAGAGCCCGGATAAAATAAGGGCATCAGGGTGGTCCAAAAATACGTATTTTTTTTATGATCGATCGCCCTAATTTGTTCGTTTCCCGGAAAAATAGATTCCCTATTTTTTTCTTGAAATCGGTCAACATTAACCCATGCCTCCGGGCTTTTGAAATTAATGTCGGGGTTTAAATGGGACAAAACTCGGTTTTTAAGCTAATGAAAAAAAGAAGTAATTGTTATTAACTTTTTGTCAATTAAAGTTTAGTCACTTCTTCAGGAATGTTCATGGAATAATAACTACCCAATAGCTTTTAATTTTGCCCCCCCCTCCCCAACATACGGTTTTTTGTTGTTGTCAAAATTCATTATTTTTATTCGACAAGTGACAAGTATCCAAGTATTTTTTAACTAATTTTCAACTGTTTAAACAATTATTATTTGGTGAAATAATATTTTTTCCAGTCAATCGTGAAAAGATAGTATATTTCGGGATGAATGATATAGTTGATGAATGTAAAAAATAATTTTTTAAAACATATTTTTCAATTGTTTCAAACAATTTCTGTTTGTATAAGTTTTCTTCTAGCCAATCGTCAAAAGTTAGTATTTTCCGAAATTAATGACACAATTAATGAACGTTTAAAGTAATTTTTTTTATTTGAGATATTTGGAAATTATTTGAAATATTTTCATTTGTTTTATTATTATTCTATATTATTATTTCATATTGTATTATAATATATATCATTATAATATTTTATATTATATTATTATTTGTTGTAATCAAGGACTTGCTCCTTTTCATCGGGAAGATGGAGAAAATTCTAGTTCTATCGAAACTCTTACCCTACACTCAGAAAAACGTTTGTTTGAATCAAACAAATTCTTTCTTTGATATAGGGTCAAACAAATGTTTGATTGGTTGAAAAAAATATTTGTTCGATTCAAAAAAAGATTATTTGTTTAAAATACACCATTTTTTCATTCAAACAAATTTTATCTGAATAAAACAAATTTCAGCTCTGGAATAGGGTTAAACAAGTATTAGTTTAATTCAAACCAACATTTTTTTGACTGTATGTGGCTTATTAATCAGTACTTTCTTATCTCAACGAAATCAATCTGAAAAAAACTATCGATAACGGAACTAAAAAAATTGTTAAAAAATGTATTATTATTCAATGATTCGAAAAAAACTAGAATTTTCTCCACCTTTCCTATGAAAAGGTACCAGTCAATATTTATTAATTGTTTAAATAATTGCGAACTGTCTTCCACAAAAAACAGCACTCTTTACATTCAATATCTGCGTCATTATTTCCAGAAAATAGTAACTTTTAAAGATTTATAGGGGCAAGAAAATATTTAAACAAATGAAAATTGTTGAATTAAAATGGCCAAATATCGTTTCAAAAATATATTACTTTCAACATTCGTTAATTGTGTCATTCATTCCAGAAAATAACAGCTTTTCACGATTTACAGGACAAATTTATTGAAATAATTACTAAATTGGTTAAAAAAGAAATATTACTCTTGACATTCATTCAATGTATTATTTATCCCGAAAAATAATAATTGTTTACGATTTAAAGGGGAAAAAGCTTTTGAATAAATAATAATTATTTAAACAATTCAATATTAGTTTAAAAATACTTGTGGCACTCGTCACTTATTGTATAAAAATAATTTATGTTGAAAAAATTTCAAAAATAGCATCTGTAGCATGAATTTTACATAAAACTGCTATTTTTCATTTTTTTGGGCTACTTTCCGGGAACAATAAAAGGGGGCTGGGGGATCGAAATTAAAAGTTATTTCTTGAAATTATTCCTTGAACATTCCTTAAAAAATCACTACAATTTAATTTACAAAAAGTCATGGATTAATGTTGACAGATATGAAAAAATAATAGGGAATTTATTTTTCCGATATACGAACAAATTGGGGGGGATCGATAAAAAAAAATCGGCAGTCGATTTTCACAGGTATAAATTTGGACCGCCCTAAAGAGCATATACAATTTTCTCTGGTAAGACTGAAGTCCCTGAGAGCCTTTTAAAAAAATGTTTCTTTTATTGAAGGAATTTAGAGAGGGCAAAACCTTCTCGCGACGAAAATTCGGAGAAAAGTATGAAAAAGTTTTTTGGAAACTTTCAGCACAAAATATTGAATAGTTTAGGAGCAGTAATGATTTTAGTTTACGATAGGGCTCGAGTTTTCGAGTTTACTATAGCTCTGGAGTTTACCGCTGAACCTCAGAGTTTCGCTAGTGAGTTTTGGCTCAAGACGATATTTTTCTTAGCGAATAAAAATCTAAAAAAAGTAAGTTTACAAGACAATCATTAATTTTATTTTATTTGTAATGCATTTTTTCGCTGGTAATGTCTGGTTGTAAATGTAGAATACTCTAATGTACGTAATTTTTATACCTTTGTAACTGCCTAATTGTGGACATTATACATATAAATCTAACGAAGTTTTTGAGTCTAAATTAAATAGTACTTGCTTGCTAAAAAGTGATTAAATAAATATGTAGCGATTTTTCAATTTGTATTTAAATTTAAAGTATACCTGCAATAACTCGAGGTATAAAACGAAAGAGAGACGCGAGTACAAGGGCGCGAAACAGGGCGAAAAAGAGCGCGTTTGAATAATTTTTCTATTCAAATAGGGAGTTATTAAAGTTCTATCAACTTCCAATAAACAAATTGTAAGAAAATTCCTACTTCGTGTATATTACACGCGAAAACATTCAGTGAAATTATTTTAATTGAAATATTATTAGAAAATATAATTAATTAGATTTTTCAGATGTAAAGTCATTTTATTACATCAAATAAAAGGGAAATAACATGCAAAGCTATAATAATCTTACTTTATACGTGAAAAGATTAAATTGTATATTTTCTATACAGATTAATTAAGAATTGAATACAATCGATGAGAGTTTTGTAAACTTACTTTTGTTCCATTTTTATTCGGTAAGAAAAATATCGCCTAATAATAAAAAACTCACTAGCGAAACACCATTGCTCAGCTGCAAGCCCCGCAGCAATGGCAACAATAATTTAAAATTGTTAATTAATATTTGAAATATTGCAAAATATATAGAATAATATTGAACGTGTAAAATGTTATATATATACACACCATATGTATACAATTTTCGGACACCCCCGCCTGACTAAAATCATTACTGCTCCTTAACTATTTAATATTTTGATCTGAAACTTTCCAAAAAACTTTATCATACCCTTTCTCCAAATTTCCGTCGCGATTTTTTAATTCTGATTCCTCTATATGTTTGAAAACACCCTGAAAAGAAAACTTTGAGAATGTAATTATAAAATTTTTAAACGACGAAATAAGCACGAGTTAAAGTAAAAAACAAGAATCAAAATTTATTTTTCTGAAAAAGACCTTTTTTTACTTTACACTCGAACTTGGATTTCAGGAAACTTGATTTTAGCGTTCCGAGAGCTGATGCCGCGCGGCGGTTTCCGTTGAGTGAAACCGCGTTAGTTGCATCAGGTTACGTCATGCCTCACAATCGAACAGAAAGCGTTCGAGCGGCCCTGTCTGTTTACTTTCGGAGTTCCTGGATTCGAGTACGCGGCCATAACCAAAATCATGCACAAATTTAAGTTCGAGTGTAATTTGGAAATTAAAAAGGCTAAAAGTTTGGTTTTAAGTAAAAAAAAGATGCGCAATAAAATTTGATCATTTTTGATAAAGCCTCCAGAGGAATTCATTTTTACCAGAGAACATTTTACTTCCTCTTATAGCATCTGGGCCCTCCATTCATGAAACTATGTTGATATCAAAACTGATCAAAATTTATTCAAACTATAAAATCAGACAAGTGCTTTTAAGATTGCTGCCTAATGCATAAATAATTCTTGAAATGTTGTCCCCATTTTGAATCATGCTCTTTGTCCCACTGAATGGTGCCATTGAAACTGGACGGAAGTCACTTGACTCACATCTGCATTTTATCTTCGTGTTGTTGTATCACTTTGTTGGTGAGCTTAACACCATCTTGCAAAATTAGATAGACAATATCCAAAGCTTTGGTGACATTTTTCTCATAGTCAATAAAATTCGAAGCTATATCCTTCGCATTTCCTCCTATTTTTTGTATCAGACTAGAAACATCTTCTCCATGATTCTTTCCATTATTTATGATGTATTTTACCAAAGCGAGCAAATCTTTTAGCTTCAGAAAAGCACTTTGAGCTGTCTTCCATTCATTTTCTTCTTGAAAAATTGGATCGAGTACAGCTATTATTTGATTTATGCTGAAAAATATAAATAGAATATTATTGTCCATTGCCATAGTTAAAAAATATGTAGAAATAAATTTAAGGATGTATGTGATATTTTTCAACTTACAATAGGGGGTCTATTTCCTTAAACGAGACATTTTTAAAAAGGGGAATAATCTTTGGTAACCATTCTTGAATTTTCAGATATTTGGGAACATATTTATCGACAATTCTCAGACTAAGGATGGTTTCAGCAGTTTTTTTTAAATCCTTAAAAAAATCGTAGTCTTCAAATTTAGCCATAGCTCGACTGACCATTTCAAGGAGTCCAGTAAAATCTAAATGATGCGTCAATTGTTCCAAAATTCCAGGAATTTTTTCTGGATCTATTTCGCAAAGTACTTTTGATATAGTGACAAGATCCTTTTCATTAGGTACGACTAGATACTTCTTCAAGCTTTCTGCTGAACAGACAATGTCTTCAATGTTGGATGAACCAAATCCTTCGATCAGCTAGTAGACAAATAGAAAAATACTTGAAATTGCATTACTAAACGTTAAGCATTCTAGAATTATTTATTCCGAAAACTAAAAAATTGACATTAAAATAAAAATTGTAATTAATTATGTGAAAAGGAAAATTTATGCAATCTATAAGAATCTGAAAAACATTTGAGAAGTGATAAAATTGTACATTTGAGGTATTTCATTCACTCACGTATATCAATTTAATTGAAGAATTGAAGAGTCCATCGATCAAACTTTCTGTTGCTTGAGGGACTTGATTTTTCAAGGATCTTTTAATCGTTTCATGATTACTGAACAAATCTCCAAGGTGGATTCCTCTTTCTATAAATAAGTATTATAATGATCAATATTTTTTATATAAATATTCATTTCATATAACCTATGTATTTTTTAGAAGGTATTTTGTTGTTAGAAAATTCAATTCAAAACAACTTTAATTAAATAAGATTGATAATAAAATTAATTTTATGAATTAATTTAATTTTACTAAATAAAAAAATGTTGTTTCATTAAACTTAATTTCGAATAGCAACACGCCTCTAAAAATGAATAATCTCAGGTGCAACGGTTCAGGGTTCAGAACTGAAAAAGCTGAACACTCATAAAACTGAAGATTTGAACAAACAATCTGAAATTCAAATATTACACACTTTCCATGATTTGGCAACAAATTCATTTTTAAATAACTTTATTCAAATAAAATTATTATTGAAATTAATTTAATGAATAAATTTAATTTTACTTAATGAAACAATTTTGTTTTATTAAGCTCTAATTTTATTAGGCCTAATTTGAAATAGTAACAAGTCTTTAAAAAATAATAATCTCAGATTCAACGCTTAACATTTTGAATCGAATTTTCAGAAATCAAGAGTTAAAAGCCAATATCTCTGAAATGTAAAGACAGATAGGAACCTTAACGATTCTTGACTAGTTTCGGAGATATTAATTATTTAAACAGCAATTAGTCAAGCTAGGAAAAATCTCTTTTGTTTTATCACTTTTATTTTGCAAAATAGGCGATATCCATTCCAAATTCACTTTCTTTGCATTAAAACATTAAGGTAGTTATTCCATAAGTCAGATCACTGAAAAAAAAGAGTTTTTCTATGATTTTAAGAATCAAAATGATTTTACTGATGTTGTCATTTCAAAGAAAAAACATTTTTATTTATAAAATTGACAAAAAAAATTAAAATATTATTTTAACAATTTATTTTGCACATGAATTTTTATTACTATCACTTTTTACCAATTTTTGAAAAATCTCTACAACTTGTCTGTCTCCAATTTTGAAAGTAAATTTTTCTGAGACTGAAATAGTTCAAACTGTTTTTTCAAAGAAAATATTTTTTAATTAAATAACTATATTTGAAGAATGTCAGTAGAAAACTGTATAACCAATGTTTTTATCAAAGCTGGTTTTATTGCAAAACAAATTCTATTAAATTGAAATTGATATTGGGATAACATTATTTTTTCGAAATATCATTTTTAGATTTAATCATTTTAAAAAAATCTAATAAAATTTTAGTTCAAATTTTAAAGTACTAATAATTTTTCCAACCTTTTTGCATTGATATTTCTTGAAATTATTATTATTCACTGAAAAAAAGTATTTTCTTATTTTTTCATATCTTTAGCAAAGAAAAATGTGAGTCAGCCTACTGTGATATCGTAATTTTCATTTTTATTTTCTAGGAACAAAATAATTTTTATTTATTTTTTTTTATTTTTATTAAAATTTTTATTAAAATTTTTTTATTATCATTCAGCATCCCAATATCTCGGAAGCAGGCTTTTATATTTGCAGCAACAACAAAAATTGATTTTTAATCGCTATCCGAAGTTATTTTTAAAAACCTATGAATTTGTAATATGAAAACTTTCAGTATATTTTCTCGGAATGGGCTAATTTTTTTACATCAAACTTTGTTTACCGTATCTAAAAACGTAATATCTCAGAAGCATGTATTTATTAAAAAAAAAAAAAAAAATTGAATTTATTATCGCAATCCGCAGACAAGACTGATCCAATTTTAGGTGAGTGTCACTTTGAGGTTATCAACATCCATTTATTTAAATCTGGATAAATTTTTTCAACCAAACATTTTTGAAATCAATTCTGCAATTCTTTAGCTCGGGAGTGGCCTTTTGTTTCATCTTTAGATAGTGATTTCGATTTACAGAATTGTTTTTCGTTCCCTTGAAAAATTCCCTTTTTTTTACCCAAAAAAAAATAGGCTATGATTTATAAAACTTCAATCATTTTTCAAAAATTGATCAGAAGCGTATTGTTAAAATAATTATTTTTCGTAAGTTTTAAACTTTTTTCATACATTTTTTTCCTCTTATAAGAAGTCACTAATAATATAATTTCAAATCTTAAAATCATAGAAAACTTTTTTCCAGATACCTAATTTTCGGCACAACTGTCTTAAGAATTTGAACATTTGAAAATTGCCCAGTTAAGTCTTTGACAAATTCCAATTGTCTGAGATTAAACTTTGAATGTATGATTTAAAATCTGTTTCATAGAAAACTGACCAATTTCAAGCAGAAACTGTCTAAAAAATTCAATTCTAATTACAAAATGATCATGAATTAAAGTATTTTTAAAAAATGTATAGTTTAAATTAGAATTTAAAAAAATTTCAAGCTCTAAAAATGAAATTTTTTCGAAGTATTTGTATGTTTGTCCCCTGAATAAAAATATAAGGATTCTCAGTGTCTGAAGTTCAACAATGACTTTGAATGATTCAAATTTGAATTCAAAATACAAAAGGGCGAACAATCTCAAATTTAAATTATGAAAGTTTAAATAATTTTTAAAACAGTTAAAGTCAAATTACTGACCAAAAAGTTGTTTAATTTCCGGTTGAGTAAGAATTTGGGCCATTGATTTGAGTAGCTGGAGACCTTTTGGCAGAAAAGATACTGCTGAAAGGATCGTGTCATTACGCAGAACTGTTTGAAGTTCTGTGATCAGTGGACTCATCCTATAATAAAATGTATATAATTATTAATCATTATAATTTGTAATACAATTAGAGTCAATATAGCCAGTTAAAATGTACATAATATAACAAAGTTTTTAAAATCGTTTTCTTTGTATTCCTTTCCAACCTCATAAAGGATGAAAATACTCTTCTTCAAGATAATTAAAAGGGATTATTAATAGTGCTAATTTTGACAAAAGAATTAAACTGCCACCATTTCCTGCAATTATGTAGAGTAGTGATGGTGTCAAGGAATCTTATTTTTGCAATTAGACTTACATAGCATTTTTATAAGATGGTACTTCCTCGTATTCTGATAATGGTTCGCAAGGATTTCCCACACCACAGACGAAGCTTTGAATGAATGGTAAGATCCCATCTTGAGGCATGAACCTCGCAGGAAATTGGCATGTGGGAAAATATTCTGGATCGACATTATCACGGACAGTGTACAGAACCAAAAACACAAAAACTGGCCATAAAAACACCAGACTCAGTATGCCCTGGAATCAATTTAAATATTTATTAAAAATCGTTTTTTTTTTTACTTTCAAAACATTCGAATTTGTATTATACGCAACAATTCAATTAAAAGATCATAACGAAAGTATGCATCTGCCGTATTATTTTCTATTGCAAACTAAACAGATTTATTGTACGTCATTATAGGGGATTCTCTACAATAATAATTTCACGTTTGCGAATTTAATTAAAATCTTCTTGGTGCCTTTTGTAATCAAACAAACTTACCGGCTGTCGTTTTCTAACAACATAGTTCTTCCAGAGGAGGAGACCAAGCTGGTCACCTCCCATTTTCCTGCTTCGAGAACCTAAATAACAAAAAGAAATTTATTTTTAGAATTAAAAAATAAAAATTGAAAATCTATTGTATAATTCAGATCATAGGAAGGTGTCAGCATTTGAAGTTTTGGGAAGAATATTAATTGTAGATTAATTAATTTAAATGAAAAGTGGCTCAATATCTAATGAAGAATTCAATCAACTGGATAAGACTATTACCCACAATCATTTTTATTGAACAAAGCTTATTATTGTTACAGATATTGAAAGTTTAGCAAAGGCTTTTCCCATAAGCTTAAATAAACGGCACCAACTTCCTGAAATCTAACATCTAAAGTATTTAAACAATGCTGAAAATTGCAATCATCAAATTAATTTTACAAGATATATGTAATAAATATACGTAGAAGAAAACCTTTTGAATATGAAACAGGTTGGAAAAAATAGTAAAATACTGTTAAAAATATATAGATTTTTAGTATAAAAAAATCCAAAAATAATCAATAATAAAATATGTATAAAATAATATTTGTATTTATAAAATTATTTGCACTAAGAAAAAGAAATTCATTGTACAATTTTACTGAATTATTACGTAAAATATTGTTAAAACATCTCTGAAAACACCGACTACCGCAATGCGTGTGCTGTATTCGAAAATTATAACTTTAATGACCTTTTTTAGCATCACATTAAGAAAAGCCGAATTATTTAGCAAAATATTGTCAAAAGTTGTATTAAAATTTATTTAGAATATTCCCTCATTGGTAATTCTCAAATTGGAGGCAAACTTGAAGTCCCAGTAATATAACATTAACTTAGAAACTCGTACTGATTTTTTTTAAATCTAAAAAATAGTTATTATCATCCTCTACAAAATGGTCATTTCTTTTTTTTTTATTTGTGTTACTATTTAGTTTAATTTAATAAAAGGACACCCCAAATGTCATTATCGTACGGCGTCCCAAACTCACTTTGCACAAGGATAAACGGGTTTTCTCCTTTTTTTAGACAGTAACCCGAAAAACGCTTAACGTACCAAGTTTTCAAACTTTAGATAATCATAAAATTAATTCATACACTTTTTTCAAGTCAAATAAATAATATTGTAAGAACCTTAAAGTCTGTCCCTCGATTCTTGTCATTTCAGACGTCATTACCGTACGTCTTATTTTCTAGTAAAATATTGTAGTTACAATTGAGTAATAAATACAGAAATATTACGCGTATCGTTTAATACAAGATTCTATCGAATTGAGCTTAAAATATTAATTCTTTTTTTTGTGAATTCGATATTAAAACTGAAAAGTGCATTTTGACAACAGAAACATAATTACCGTACGTGAGTTAAAAAAAAGTTTTGGAGTGAAAAAAAAAATAAAAACCATTCCGTTACTTGCTCAGCGGTGTTTTCCTTCATGAGTAGGTGGCTTTTTATGATTAAAATCTGTTATTTTTTTATAAATATTAAAAAAGGCTAAACTTCATAAATTTTCTCGCATCACTCCCATACGGTACAATACAGGAGTGTACGACTGCTTATATGCGCGTGCGCGTGGATCAGGTGGGCCGGTTTTTTTTCTGCTTCCTAACCTCTATTTGTAAATATACGGATCTCAATAATTGAGCTAAATAAGTTAATTAGAAAGGAAGAGATGTGTTACAAATTATATTCCAGCACAGGTAGGTAGTTTTGTTATTAATAATATACTGTATGCTTCTCTTGAAATAAAAAAAAAAAATTACATATTGCTCAAATTTGAAGAAATCTCGTGTAAGTTACAGACTGTATAATAAAAAAATATAATTTTTCCTAAATCCGACGTCGGTTGCCAACGTCGGTGAGACCATGGCAGCTTGAAAACACCTTAGTCGGTCCAACTCAGGTTACCATAGATCGGTTACCAAAGTAGGACCGACTTTGGGCCGATGGTCAATCTCTGGCATCCGACCGAATTTCGTACCTGGGTTTGTGCAAAATGGTCAATTTCAGTTTTTTAGGCATTTTTACGGCTCCATAAGAGAGGGGGGTTGTCAAAGTTTAAATTAATTAGGCAGAAATTTACCGTTGAAGACTCCCCAACAAATTCTTAGGTTCTCCTGTAAGCTAAGTTTAAACCCGAAAACGTGAATCTCATTTTTTCGCCACAAAATGAGGGGGTGGCATGTCCTCTATTCGGAACGAAAATTTCAGCAGGTATGATTTTGGACTACCCTAGTGTAAAAAGATTTTAAGGAGATAGCAATATTTTCTTCAGTAAACTATAATTTTATTAATACAGAGGAATATGTTGTACAAATAACAGGATATAGAGTGAAATATGTATTAGTGTATAGTACGTTATATCTATAACAGGTCAAAATCAATACAAAGGACAAGCAGCATTTATCTTTGCGCAAAGCTCGCGGATATTATCCATTACGGGCCGGAAATATTCCAATTGTCAACTGAATACCGAACCTGAATAGAAGCACAGTAGGATAGTAGTTATGTCGAAAGTCTAACGTTCTGTAACCTGAAAATGATGCCTGTCATGAGAATATCTACGTAGACGAGTTTGCTGGTAATAATTCTCTATGCCGAGATAGAAGGTATTTTGACTGAATCACATATCATAATTGATCAACCATCTTCTATATTAATCTATATATTTCGAACCCAAAACAAATTTTATATGCTCAAAAAACTGTTTGGATAATTTTCACAGTATTTACATTGTTCATAATTGTATGGAATTCTTTTTTCGGTCTAAAATATTCAAATTATATAACGAATCTACGAGCTTGGCTTTTATACCAGAGCAATAGAGAGCATTCCTTGAAAAAGCGGATATTTTGTTCTGCTTGGGATTGACGTTGCTAGAAAAAGGATTTTCTTCAGTGATTCGAGACATCTCAGGGAACATTAGTGAAGTTGAAACAATTGAAACTGAATCGAAATGAAGAGACAAAAGGAGACAGACTTACAGAAAGGAAGGAAACTAGAAGAGTCTCTTATCCTTCATTTTCATAGAAAATTCTTCATCATTTGTTTGCGAATTAAAGACTTTATATTAGATTTCACCCACACTATTTATTAATCTTTGTATCTTATATGTTATATATTCATAAATCTGCATTATTTTAAAGCTAGTTTCTATATGGGCAATTGTCAGTAACCTTTGGAATTGATGTCCCAAGTTGTTTATGGGTGTTTGATAACAGGGTTAAGATTAATTTACTATGAGATTCGTTTTCTTGTCACAAAAACTGCATTGGACAATATAGTATTTATGCATAAACTGATGATACGGACGATAAATACATCTCTGATATATGCGAAATGTTATTCAAATAGAGTGCCCATTTTTCATTTTTACACATTCACCTAATTATTATAGAAAATTACTTATTAAAAATCAATTTGTCCTTTCTGAGATATAACGGACGTTTTTCTATAGTTCAAATAACGTAGCTGAATAATTTTAAAGAAAAGAGATTCAAGAAAATAGTTTTGTAAATTATAATTTTATTTTATGTTAAACGAGTTTTATGTGCTTTGTGACAGATAATTGAAATGGCAAAAAGGAATGTATGTATGCAGGAATGTATGAAAAATATATCCTTTGGTTCCATTTGAGTTAGTTTTGCAAGTCTCGATTGACCAAATACATATGTACATTTTGTTATCAACGTGGTTCCTAACGGTTTCTACTTTGAGTGAACCGGAACTCGTCTTGAATTCCTTCCTGCAACCTTTCACGTGATCCGCATATTTCCGGACTTAGTCTTTCCGATTCCTCTGCCTTCACATTTACCGTTTCTGATCGTCTTCTGTTTTATAAAAACTTAAACTCTATCAAACATACAAAACATATAAAAGAAGGCTTAAGTTAAAAAAAAATGTATTCTACTATTTGTGAATGTTCTAAGAAGTAAGATACTATTTATAGTTATTTTTGTTTGTTTCATTCATTTTCGTAGACGTGATTCGTTGAATTTGGAGATTTCCGGTGGAGGAAGTGGATTCACGAGTTAGAATCACCCTCCTTGAATATCAATGACGCTCCTTCTATTGTTAGCATGAAGGTTGCCGGAGCTAGGGCAAATTTACCTTTTCGAAATTCACTTAACTTATTTGTATATTTATATACAACTCCTGAAGAAAGAAAAGTTATTTACAACAAGTTATCCGCAAGTTACTAATAAAAGTACAAAACCATTGAAAAATACATTGCTTGAAATTAAGAACATTTTGTCAGAAGACACGAGAAAAGTAATAGAATACCAGTTTTAAATTATTATCTTTCTTATTTCATTCGCAATTAAAATCATCAAAGTTAAATCTTAGGCAAATTTTTGCCCATTATTGTAAGTGTGATCTTTTCTTTTGAAATAAAGGAATAGGGACAGTATACACTTCTCTATAAAATTCACAAAAATTTCTGTATATTTTAGAGACTTTTCAGTAATATTACAGATTCAGGATATTTTCTTTGAAATTTACTCAACTCTTTTGCCTATAGATAAAATTATCGTAGATGCTAACTATAGTTTAGTTAACATCTTCAAAATGTGAACTTCAAAGAAAAATCCTATTATTTTTGCAAAAAATATGTGTAAATTTGTAAAAAGTAAATTCTGTTAGTTCTACTCTTAGTGTATTAGGAATCAACATTTCTTAATTTTTGAAACGCCACCCCGCCATTTTCTTCGTTTTGGTAAAAAAAAAAAAAGATTTTCTATTATTTACTTTATTAAAAAAAAACATTAATATTTCCGCTATCGATCTCAAAACATTATATCCATAAAAATGTTACATAATTGAACTACAATTCAATTATAATTTTTAAATTAAGGTATTCAAGGTTTTCACAACGTAAAATTGAAGCATTTTCAATAATTTTATTTTCTCTAATTTTGCGTGCAAATAGAATTATTGCATTGGAGTTTTTGCCCCAGTAAGGGCTATCTTTTTCCTTCCTTACTTTGTGGAAACTGTTCATCCCTCTTCTCCCTTTTGCCGATATTAGAACCGCCACCGTGTGTCGGGGCTTATCCCGCCTTATGTCTTCAAACTCGGCGTCCTGAAACAACAAACCTAATCTGAACAGTGAACAGCCGAGGATAGAGACATTCATGTCAGCAGTAAACAGTTAAATATGTATTATCCAGGAAGAAAGCCACTTTTGTCAGTCTTATCTAAACCAGTTGAAATATTGTTTCCTGAAATATCTTGGACATCACCTGCCCTAATTAGTTTTAACATCGTATTCGTGAGATAAATGTAGACTTTGTTATTATTTAAATTGAAAATCGTTGTCAAATGCTAAACAGTTTACTAAACAATATATTTTTTCCTATTTCATTTTACTTGGAAAGCGGGAAAATACCGAGATGCAAATACATGCGAGGGAAAATGTATATGTCGTAGAGTGCCTGGTTTATTGAGGCATTCAGATGGATACTCAATCATTCTTCTAAACGTTGGGCGCGTTTTAGAAAATTAGAAGAAAGCAACAATAGAGCATTAAAATACATACACATCAAATGGCTAGCTAACATTTTATTTTCATCTAATTAATGAAATATACTTTTAGAAAATAATGAGAATAATGATTTTATGTCATATAATGTAGTAATTGGTGTTTATGACCAGTAGATTTTTTCATTTTATTTTTATTTTTGACCAGTAGTCAGCTTTTATTTTTATGTCATGTATTTAAAAAGGCAGTCGGCCGACTGCTTAAAGCTTCTAAATGCCTACGACATATATACCCGCGCATATGTTGAAATACAATATTGTTCTCAAACGATTCCAGGAACGTTCATCAAACGAAAGTTTTTCTTTGATGTAGAAATGCATTCTACCTTAATTCAAAGAACTTGATCGTTTTCATATATTCACAATATTCTAGTTTTAAGCTGCTTAATTGGTCAGCTCTCAGTGATTAAAATATGGGTCCTTAAAATGCCATATGTTCACAAATTAATTTTTTTAATACCAAACAGATTTTAAAAATGTGCTCAGTTGCTTCTTTTTCACAATAGAGAATGGAATAATCGTCAAAGTATTTTTCTAAATGACTGATAAAAAATATCTTGAAATATATCTTTTATTTTTATATATTCTAGTCTCTAATTCCGACTAACTAGACGCACATAGTTTTTTCTGGTCATAAGGGATAAAGAATCTTAGCAGTGCCTTTAAGGCTCCTGACTACAACTTACTAGTCCAGTTGTTCTAGTGAGATTCTGACTACTGTCCTAATTGAAATGGGGACAAATGGGGCGGTTTCTACATGGGATAGTCAATTTTGCCCCGGGAACAAGGTCCCGGTCCCTAACGGGTTAAGAAACAATCTCGAGTCATGTTTTTTTAACCTCTATCGATTTCCGAATAGGTAATTGCTTCTGGTGGAAAAATTAGAGACGAAAGCACACTCATTTATGCATAATTGAAAAAAATCACATGTTGCCTTCTAAATAAAACCATTTAAGAGATGAATAGTACATGCAGTTAATTGTTCAACATTTCAATATGAAAGACATGTCGTTGGTTATGATGCTCAAAAGCAGTTTTTCTTATCTTTCTCATTTATTCCTTTTCATAGATCGAGAAAATTTTTACCAGTTGTGGTGAATATTGTGCCAAATATTGTGGTTAAAATTTTAGGAACACATTTTGTTTGCGTATTCCAATAAATTTAAATGACCTACTGTTAAAAGTGACATATTCTTGCATAGTTATTCCTATACAGCCTTTTCTTTTTCTGTGTTGCGAGTTACAGGTCTTTTATTCTGTATGACTAAAATTTAGCAGATCCGGGTGAAATAAAATTGTTTAATAAAACCTTAATTGTCATTATTTTATTATTAATCACATAACGTGTGGAAGAGGGAGTTTGTATCGATCGTAAATATATCAATATCTTAAGCACAGAAAAAGCTGAGGGTTCAGTAAAGTTGCGGCTCAAATAAAAGTTGATATCATTTAGAACTGAGACTCCAATAGAACTCCTTTTGAGGGTTCCTTTTTAGTTCGTTGATACCCGATAGATGGCTATTCATATTTTCAACTGCGCATGTGCCGAAAAGCACGGGCCTATTTGAAATCAATACAGGCTATGCATGATCATAGAAATAAATATTAACAAACATTTTTCATTCTTTCTAAAAACAAACTAAATTAAATGACAGAAGTATCTACCTTCCTGAAAACTGTAATATTAACGTAATATTGCAAGTGTATGCTATATAATTTGAAATAGTATCGCGCTTTTTTGGTACATGCGCAATTTAAAACGTCGGATTTTCAAGATAACCTTAAAGACTGTCATATTTCATGTGCACTATCTTCCTTTCAAGAATGGCTAATATTTAATGCGATTACAAAGCTGAATATACACCATAAACATGGAAAATTTTTGTAGTGAGTCAAGGCTGAAGTGAAAAAAGGGCTCCATTATAAACGTTTCAATCCATACTTTGCGTTCATTTAGAAACCATTCATCATTTTGGGTTCCTTTTCAGCAAGAGAGGTTCCTCTTTGTTGCAGCTCCTTTGGAACCAAAAATTGGTTCTAATAGAAACCCTAGTTTTTTCTGTGCTGAAATCAAGTCAAGCATTATAGGTTACGTTTGAGGTTAAGCTCACACATTGTGAAATATACCTAATTACCTTATTTGTATGCCTGTACTTTTCAGATAATTGTGCCATTTATGAATGTCAGTATTACTCGCCTGCAAAATTTGTACTTCCTTTCAGCCTTATTTGTTTCGCAAAAAGTAAGATTGTCTGCAGACATAGCACGTCAAGCACGCGTTCTCAGATAAATAAATTATTAATAATTGATCTTGACATTTTCCGATTTCGGAAAAGCCTTCGTCTGAACAGGAATTTGCATGTGTTGGCTAGCTGACGACCAGAAGAGAGAGGTGTAAATGAGCCTTAATAGGACAACACTCAAACAATAACATTATAATTGATTGGGAAGGTTAGTTATTAATGTTAGGAATAAATAATATTTACTTTGAAACAAATATACTTCAAAAATTGCATAAACAAAAGAATTAATAAAAAGTAACACTGTTCAAACTTTTCGCGCTCCATGAAAATGGCAAAATCCCGGTACAGCGGTGACCAGTGGATTGGGAATCTCTAGACCGGTTCAAGTATTGCACCGCTATCTAGTTCCAATTTAGGGAAATTGCCTTGCTGTCAAATGAAGTGTGTTATCATTGATAAAATTCATTTTTATTATCTGAGAATAAGTGTAATGCAATAAACAATATGCCAATCCTAGTACACCACGAGTTAGAAAGCATCGCGCCTTAGCTGCTTTAGATAATTTTTGTTTTGTGAACGAGGGTAAGTAAATCGTCAAATCGTATTTATTGAATCGAAACCTAACCTCAAGCTTGAAATTTATTTGAAAAGTTATTATAAATAAACAAAATGGCTATTCCTATGGTAATTAACGTGAGTGAACCTTCCGAAACTAAACCTACGTGAAATGGAAAAAGTTCCGAAGAGCATCGATGGTGGCGCTAGTGGTGTCCAAATGTGTTGATTACACTTTTTTTAAGTTTAACCATTTCAAGTTTAATTGCAAAATTAAAAATTATGAATTCTGATTTAAAACAACTCATTCTTCAAGTTTTTAATTTTAAATCGTTTAATCTAATCAAATATTTTTCAAATTTAAATGATATATGTTTTTACATCTTCAACTATAAATCGGGCAATTTGACAATATTACGTTACATTAAAATAAATAAATTAATGTACTTTTGGTTCAAATTTAATTTCTTCTTATGGAAAAGTCCGCTATTATATTTTTGGATTAGATCTAATCTTTATTTTATTTATGGACCTCAATTTTTTTTAGTAGTACAACATCGTTTTTCAAAATGTCTAAGCGCAAATGAAATCATTCTAAACCGGGTTTATTTGAAGTTGGCACGTTTTTTGTGAGGTATGACGAGTTTCTGCAAACTCTTAGTTTTTTTGAAGAGGAGGAACAGCAAAATTTTTGCAAAAAAAAGAAGCAGAAAAGTTACAGCGATGAAAAATATGAAAAAATCACTGAATCCGAAAATCGAATATTACGAATTAGAAATGGCATGTACATTTGGAGGTTCATTTAAACCTGAGGGCTTTTTTTTTTTAAACTGATGTTTTAAAAATTTATTTTTTTGTTGACAATTAATTTCGTTGACTGAAAAAGTAAGTATTACATTTTTGGTTGAAATTGATCTCTTCTAGTTGAAAATTTAACTGTTTGATAGAAAATTAATGTATTTCATTGCAAATTCATGTATTTCGTTGGAATTTTGAATTTCGCAATATTTTAGTTTCAAAGTCAAATATTTAATATATCGGGACAATTTCGCAATTCAATATTTCAAAATTTCATATTAACATCCTTGATAGTCAGTTTTCCATTGATTAATTTTAAATTTAAATATAAGGAAATTTATAATCAAAAGCTTAAGATTGTACTATTTCAAAAATTGAAATCATATTACATCAATTCTGTTTTGAATTATTTATTTTTTATTTTTAATGTAATATCTTAAAATCTTCCAATTTTTAGTTAAAGATTTGAACAAATAAATAATTTCAAATTGAGAAATATTGGATTAGAAAATTTTAAGAATGTATATTAATTCTAAAGGAAGATTTGAAATTAAAAAATTAAGATTAAATTAAAACAAGATAGAGATTAAAATTTTTTAAATTGATAAATCAGTAATTAGATAATTTCGGTAATTTTGAATGATTACAATTTTAGAGTTCTGAATTTTCATGTTGAACGCTGAATATTTTATTTTTTCCTTTCGTAGGTCTTCATTTTGCAATTTGAATTTAATTGGTTGAATTTTGGAAAATATAATTAGCTATTTAAAAGTTATTAATTTTTTAACAATTTAAATTTACTCGAAGTAATTAAAATTTTAAGGGGCTTGAGTATAAAAAAATTTTATTATCACAATTTTTGGTCCCTACAATTTTTTCAGGGAAGACATTTTTTCATTTTCAGTGTTTCCCACTTAAAATTAATATTTATTTTTAACGTTTTTTTTTAATAATTCAATTCTTTTTTTGCTTTTGGAAAATTTTGTCTCATCAGCTTCAATGTTGAATTATAATTTTGTTAAGTAATAACAATTTAAAATTCTAGAATTTCAGAAGCTGCGACTTTGAAAGATTCAATTTAGTTTTAAATTTCAAATTGTCACATTTTATTTGCTGAGAATTTAAAATGATTCAAATTCAAAAGTTTTTATTGTTTTAATTTCGGACGCTTTTAATTATAAATAATACAATTTCAATTCCTCAGAATTTAAAATTATCTATTTTCCAAAATTCGAATTTTAAAATATTCAATTTTTAACGCTTTGACATTGTCCTATTTTCGAAATTTTAATCCGAAATAATCAGAAATAATTTTGAGTAATTCCCGGCTCGAATCCAGAAATTAATTTCATTTCGAAATTTCCCGTTCCATGTCAGATGTTGTTAGCATTAACAAATCCCCTGTTTCAATCCAGAATTTTGATTCTTTTCGAAAATTATCCGTTTCAACTATGATTTAAGTTTCTTTCGAAAAGACCCCTGTTATAATGCATACTTTTATTTTTTGTCAAAAAATTCCAATTTCAACCAAAAAATTGATGAAAATTTGTATATTTTCTGTTCCAACTCAGAATTTATCTAAATTTGAAAATTGCGTTTCAACACACAGTTAGAATTCTTTTGAAAAATTCCCTGTAACAGTCTGAAATTTTAATTCTTTTTAAAAATTACTCTTTTCCACCCAAAATTAGAATTATTTTCGAAAAAAGTCACTCCCCGAATACAGAATTTTACTTTTTTTTTTATTTTCCATTTTAGGTCAGATGTTGCTAAAATTAAAAAATCCCCTGTTTCAATCCAGAATTTTAATTTTTTCCGAAAATTATCCATTTCAACTAAGTACTAAGTTTCGTTTGAAATGATCCCTGTTCCAATACAGACTTTTGATTCTTGTCTAGAATTTTCGATTCCAGCTCAAAATTGATTAAAATTTGAATATTTCGTGTTCCAACTGAGAATTTATTTAAATTTGAAAATTCCGTTTCAAATCAGAATTAAAATTATCTCGAGAAATTCCAGGATCCAATTCAGAATTTTGATTTTTTTTTTCAAATTACCCGTTTCAACTGAAAATTAGAATTATTTTTAAAAAATCCCTCTTCCAATACAGCATTTTAATTCTTTTTGAAAATTTCCAGTCCTGGCTTGGAACTAAAATTCTTTTAAAAAATGCCCTGTTTTAGCCCAGAATTTCAGTTCTTTTCGCAAATTACCTGTTCCGAATCAAAATTAGAATTACTTTTAAGAAATTCCCGCCAATGACTAGGACGGGCAGTGTAAAGAACGAAGTCAAAAATACTCAAATATTTTCTTTCTTCGGTCTCACAGTTCAATTGAAAGAAACATAAAAAAATGTTTATAGTTGTTAAAAATATCGTTCCTATTTGCAACGTTTCGGCTTTCATTGCAGACCTTCATCAGGAAAGTTTCACTCTAAATAAAACAGTGTTTTTTTATAATAAATTGAAACTAAAATACAAATAACCTACTGAGTATAATAACAATTTTTTGTATTACCTTGGGTTAAATACGTAGAGTCAAAAAGATATATTTCAGAGTCAAAATCCTTTAAATATAACTAAGGTCGATGAAGTGAAGATTTAACGCTCATGTCAAAAAACATGAGTTGATTTCAAGATTATAGCCTCAAAAAAAATTGTAGAGGCTCGAAACGAATTAAATTACATTTTTAAAGGAATAAAATTCCAAATCATTATTACGACGGTGAGAAAGCAAGACATTGCATTAACATTGACATTGATGCTATAGATGATAATAAATGGACGATTATGAACAGGTCAAATTTTCATTGAAACACATATAAGAAAAGCGCGCCGTAGCCCATGGATTCCAAATTGTGAATTATATTTGGTTTTTTAAATTTTTGTTATTGTATAGTAAGTTCAATGTATAACGCATTGATACATCTGGTTGATTTTCCCAGATAAGACACCCGAAATCTTGACTCTAGGAAGTAAATTCGGTGTTTCTTTCAACGTTTATAAAATTCCCGTAAACAATATCGTTGCAAACATTACGAATTGTATCAAAATTCTAGGACAAGATGATGATACTCTCAATATTCGTAAAAATGTAACTAAATCTTTTTCAACTCATTTTAGAAACAATAAATTAAGAAAACAAATTTTTTAATCTGTTGGAAGTAATCAAGAAGAACATAAAGAATTATTATTTTTCAAAGCCGATGATGGCAATATCACGGTCGCGACAAGTAGATTTGATTATAATCTAAGTGTTGAGAATATTTTTAAAAACAATAATTTATACAAAAGTTTTAGGATCAGCTCAGTGCCCACAGTTGAGAACAAATGTAACAATATTGATTCCAGATGGGCAAAATAGAGATTTACAATAACAACAAAAAATGAACAAATGGCTTATAGATTCAAAACGCATAGTAGTGTTGTTGAGAAAGTTTGTGCTTTACAAAAAGTGCAGGTTGATTTTGGGGAACACTAATGCATCTGTAAAAAATAGTTGGAAATTTGAGAATAATTTAAAATACAACACTAATGAATCTGTAAAAAATAGTTGGAAATTTGAAAATAACTTAAAATACATTAGAGTACCGAAAACACATGCTTCAGATTCTCTTGACGTTGTTTCCATGTTTGATAATATTCCGTTATATTTGGCTATGAATTGTATAGAAGACAAATTAAATTTACATCGTAGCTTAACTGAAATATCAAAAAGCGATATTTTAACAGCAACTAGAACTGTTTTTAATAATACAGTTTTTCACTCAACAATAAATTCTACATTGTTTCAAACTTGGCGTTAGAAGATATAGAAAGAAGAACATCAAATTAAATTTACACCAATCTTACATAAACGTTATGTGGATGACAAATTCTTGATTCTACCAACCAATTAAATTTCATATGTTGTAAACACTTTTAACAGCATTGCTTATTCTATCCAGTTTACTTACAAAATTGAGAATGATAATTGTTCAAATTATTCATATTTGATGATTATTAAAACGCCTGAAGGTAATTTGATAACTAATTAGTACAAAAAGCCGACATGGTTTAGGCGGTATTTAAATTATGATTCTCACTATTTGTTCAATCAAAAAATTTGTTTAGTTAAAGGTTTTATTTCATACATTCTTATAAATAAAAATGAAAATTTGTATATCCCCATATAATTAGTATTAGTTCCATCTCTTTGGTTGAAAATTTAACTATGCTGCTAAAAATTATATTTTTTCGAATTAATTTTCTCAACTCAACAATATAGTCTTATTGCCCTTATAATCCTTTAAATTAGCTCACATTTTATGTAATTTATTGTTCTTTGTTTATTTTTCAATGCTCTCAAATTCTGTTGAATTCGCCCTGTATTCTGTTAAATCCCATTCAACTAAATTTAATAGAATTTCATCAAAGTATTCTAAATTTCCTTGAATTCTTCTAAATTCATTCCCATTTGGTGAAATCAATGGAATTTAATTGAGTTTTTGCAATTCATTTCAGTTCTATAGGAACATTTTTACTGTAAACAATGTGTCTTAATTTATTTATTATGTGAAATATTCGTTTTATTTGAAAAAAATTATATCTAAAGGTGGCGCAAGCCCCATGAAGTTTAATATGTATTTCCCAATAAGAAAAAAATAGTATTTTATGTACTAGAAACAACTTGTATTAAAAAAACTGCAAGAAGTCATGATTAACTTAAAAACTCGTAAAACGTATTTTTTTACCGATGAAGATTTTGAACGCTATAATTATTCAACCAAATTATCATTGTTGATAACTATCTTCTTCTTTATTAATGCTGTATATTTGCGATTTCTTCTGAAATGTTAAACTTTTTACCCACTTCTTACTTAGTAAAGTAATAAATAATGCAAGTTAACAAACATCGTTGTTTGAAAAATTTATAATTGTGTAAAAAAAATTTCCGGTTTGTCCCGGATAGAAGGCGTCGGAATAAGTTTTCACTAATTTCAACAAAATTTAAATTCGTTCATGATTATATTTTTTGAAATGCTGCAAACAATTGAAGATCAAACTGAAAAAATCGATCAGGCCCTTTTTAGGAAAAATCTTTTTTTTTCGATTACATTTCAAACAAAATATTTTGGAGATATCCAAGGAAAATTTTTATTTATTTCTTCTGACAATTGATATAGTGAGTTACGAAATTGTTTGTCTTCTTTCACGTACAAAAGAATGAAAAAGAAAAGAAAAAAAAAGCGGAAAAGAGTTAACAGAGTTTGTTTAATTGAAAATGATTTTTCTTATCATTGTTGAAAAGTAGATTTACACAAACAGTATAATTCTCTGTTAAATTTCAATAATATTTTGCTATGTTTTGGCATTATATTTAAATTTGTACCAATCAAATAAGTCTACGTTTCTCCATATTTTACATTTAAATAAATGTTGACAATTCATACATAGAAAAAAAATTGGATCAATAAAGATCAATTTATTTATATTCAGCTTTATTATCACAAACCATAACTAATAGGTATATTAATAAATAAAAGAAATATAATGTTGAAATTGCCTTGTAAAATCTTGTTAAAAAATTATGAAATTGATATCAACGTACATTAAATAATGTAAGACTCGCAGGAGATTTATGAAAACATAGAAAATTACGAAAATGATACTGTTCTTGATGTAAATCATTTATAAAACAATGAAAAAAATTCAATGAAAGAAAGAGGTGAAAACTTATTTTTTAGACATGCCTATAATTTCCTAATAATGAAGGAAATGGTTTTTGTCATCTAAGTTATCAGGATTTATTATGCGATTGTAAATCTATCATTTTCTCACCTTTTTAGGTAATATCGATACATGATACAGAACAGGCAGCTCAATTATGAAAAATGTATAGTTTTATGGCATTTTTCAGCTTGAATAACAAACAAACAAAGCCTTTGTTGCAAAATCGGTTTCGACAGACCTCTTTAGAATTTAATTAGCTCTAATTTAAGAAAGATATTTTTTAATTTGCCACACTGGGCAACGGCTGAGACTCGATATTCTTACTACTAGACTACTTTTCTTATACTGATAAGAAAAGTAGAGCAAGAAGGCAGAAAAATCAAACCTTTCAGGCAGATGACAGAAGGTTCTACAGTGAATTGAGTATAAAAAAAAACAGCAAGACACCGAAGTATCCTAATCGGAAAACATGCCTAACTAATCGTCGGTTAATTGGGGGAAGACAAACAGAAGCAATTTAGACGCTGCGTGGTTCCATATGAATTTCGACCAAAAGGCTGACTTTCAACAATCTATTAATGTCTTAAAGCTTTGATTGTAGATAAGATATATCCTGACTGCGAAGAAAAATGGTATCCTTACAGAGGAAAAAAAGGATGTTTTAAAAGCTCTCGGGGCAGTAAAGATCTAGTCACCATAGACGCTGTTACCATGACGCAAGCTAGCAAACAGAAAAGAAACTTACACATGTCATACATTGACTACAAGCACAAATTTCCTTCCAAGCAACATGGCTATTTGCTTGAAGTCTTAAACATTTACGAAATCTACCTAAGCATCCTCGACTTTCTAAGTTGTGCGATGATGCTCTGGGATACAAGAATCAAGCATTTTTAACCTGGACGACCAAGGATAACTAGATTAACACGCATCGCTATGAGTATCTGTCAAGAAGACTTCTTTAATGCACTATGATTCTGTTTAACGTCGAACCCCTTGGGCAAAACACTAAATAGCATGTCTTATGGGTTCCGAATACATGATGTAATTGAAGCCCGAAAGGATTTTTCCAATGTTATTCACATGGAGTTCAGACTAGACAAATTCAGACCTGTGAACTGACCCACTTTGTATAAGGGACCGCAGTGCTAGAGAACAAGTTTGAGAATGACATTGAGGCAATGACGAGGGGCGAGTCCTATTGATATCTGGGTATTCTCGAATCTGATTGTATTCAGCATACGATAGTTATGAAAAGCCTAACGACTGCCTTTACTACAAAAATCAGATTGATTCTAAAGAGTTCTTTTAACTCGGTAAAAAGATCAGAGCAATCAACACCTATGCCATCCCTCTCCTCGCGTACTCTTATGTTCATGAAACGGTCGAACACTGACCTTTAAAGGTTAAACAGAATTATCCGCGTAAAAATGATGAAACACCGAATGCACTACAGTGATTGGACAATTAGAGAAATAGTTCTACCGTGACCTAGAGGGGTTAAGGGCATTGCAGATGTCAACAAAACTGTGCAAGTCATAAGCTATACACTTGCGATAATATTTAAACAGCAAGCAAATGTTGCACATTATTACACCATCTGTAAAGCGGATCTCGATTATACGCCCTCAAATTTTTTCCCGCAGAGGGAGCTTCGAATATCAGGGCAGAAACCACATAGGAATTAGAAACGCAATGGAAACAAAAAGCCATCCACGGCGTGCAACTCAAAACGTTAGATCAGCATGAAGAGAATAATGAGGCATCCAATATTTAGCGATATCAACTGCCGAGCGTGCAAGTAAGAGACATAAACACTTGGACATGTTCTCAGTGAAAGCTCAAAGTATGCACGCTACGGGTATATACAGAGACGCAATGCGGCTCTCAAAGTGTTGAATCACCATCTTCGACAATTCTGTGGTGTTGATGTAACGCCCGTCATTCCATACGCCCAGGTGGATCTCGTGCCCGTTGTGGAGAATGACCAGTGTAAGAGCTACTGGAATTTCATATTCTCCACGACTCATCGAATCGGTGCTACAAAGCCTGATATTGTGCTCCAAGATCTGAAGACGAAGATCATTTATGTGATTGAATCCTCCGTAACAGCCAGTGATAATATCACGGCATAGAAGAAAGAGAAAGGGGATAAATATCAAGCACTTCTTTTCGAGCTTAGTAGGCAGTGCCAAAGCTACAAAGTCCATCTTGTAGTTCCCATAATCGGCTACCTTGGAGGTATAACAGTTTCATTCCTCAGCCAACTAATCAAGATTCCGGCTTGCCAGCGTCAGGGTCAGTCCATCCCGAACCGCATGTAAAAGGCTAGAGTATTGTGCGATGCCATCTCGCGTTAATTTCCGGCTGCATCGGGATTGGTTATTTTATAGAATCATGATAGTAGCTTTCAGACCCTACGACTTCTCAGATAAAATACTAAATAGTGATAGCAAACTAAATTGATGTCACAATGAAAGTTTTTCCAATGACATCCGCATGGAGTTCGGACTAAACAAATGCAGAACAGTGCATCTAGTCAGAGGACAATTAGGTAACGCAGAGCTAGAGAACGACAACGAGAATGACATCGAGGATGACATCGAGGCAATGGCTAGGGGGTATCATATAAATATGTAGGTATTATTGAGTCGGAGGTTATTCAGCATACGATAGTCAAGAAGAATCTAGTAGCTGCCTTCACCGCATGAATTAGATTGGTTTTAAGGAGTTATCTCAACTCGGCAAACAAGATCTGGGCAATCAACACCTATGCCATCCCTGTCCTTACCTACTCTCGCAGGCTCATCAAATGTTCAAAAACCGACCTTGAAAGCATAAACAGGACCATTTGAGGTCCGGCAAGCCGCTGCCCCATAATTACGTGAAACCTGGCGTATTATGAAAGCAATAAAAAATGTATAGCTTTGTTCCGATCATTTAAAAAAAAGGTAACGTCTAGTCGTCCATCTTTCTAGGATAATTTACAAATTTATATGAAAAACTAAAGCTCTCATCAATTTATATAGTAAAATTACGAAACTGTTGATCTTCTTTCACATTTAAAATATCGAGTCAAGAAGAAGGAACAGAGTTTGCTTAGTTGAGACCATTTTTATCACTAACCAAAGTTTGATAAAGTCTTAAACGCTTTCTATAAGACGCAGGAAATTATATTGTGAATTGTGAAATACAAATATCTCAGAAGGACAAACTTGATTACCATCAGTCCATGCGATAACGTCTATAGTATATATACCCCAATAAAGCAACAGAACATTCATTAGTCAAACTGTTAATTGAATTGATCAATAATACTGTAATCAGTTTGCCCTTCACTTCGAAAAATGAAGTTCGTTTATACTTTGGTCTTCACCTTGCTATTCATCTTTAATTCTAATGGTGAATATAATATTCATTATATATATCTTAAAGTAAATTTTTGCCTTTCTTCCTTTCCTCATTGATATTTTCTCCAAACTCCGTCCGGGTTTGAGCGAGATAGATGGCAGCTGAATAAATTTTAACTGATTTTTTATTTTAAGTGGAATTTATTTCATTTAAACTAAAATAATTTGTTGAATTTGTTATCTTATCATCCATGTCGGTGATTTACTCAACACAGAGCTGTATTTATTTTTTCTGTTTTCTCTCTATCCGTCTTTAAGGTACATCATTAAATTAGGAAGGAATCAATTATTTGAAAATCTGTTTTATGCGAGTCTAATGCAAAATCTACCTCATACCAGTGCCCAAAAACTTCACAAATGTTAATTTTTTCTTACAAAATTAGGTGCAGATGGCTTTCCAAATGTTGAAAATAACCACATTGCTGTTCTATTCACCGGTGACGCTGTTATTGATGGACGTATCTGGGAAAATGATTTCACCTATGTACCTGACTGGTTGAACCTAAGAACAGACCTAAGAAGTCGAACGTATTTCGTTTATATACGAACGATTGGGGAGGGTCATTTTGAATCAGAACTGACAGAGCACACTGCAATTTCACTTAATCATGATCCTAATAATCTTGAACATGGTCCAACATACGCTGAAATACGTTTAAATACTAGAATAATGCCACCTAGACATTTGCAGGCTAGAAATTTCCAATTGCATACGCCACCAACTACTGATTATTCTTATGGCAGCTCTCATATGCCACCCAAAAACTATGTTTATTTAATTATGCCACATGGCCGTGTCTATGGATCACCGTTAGAAAACTACAATCCAGAGCAGAAACCATTCTAGGGATATCCCACAGAGCGAGAAAGTTCGATATCCCTCTGGGATATTCCGATTACTTTTCAATATATTCTAAGGATAATTTAATATATCTTCTGAAAATGATGTATATTCAAACGTATCAATAAATACACTTACCACTTAACAAAAAGCATCATTTATTCCGAAGATTTTGTACGAAGTATGGCACTTTGCGTTATAAGGATTACCTGGCAGTTGGGTAAATGAGATGTCGATTTCCTACCAGTTAGATAACATGAGACGAAGTAAAAGGTTCATATTCAAGCAAACAAAACAAAATATACCTCTCTGAATATGTGAATTCTACATGTAATTGAAATTGGTTTATAAATCTCACTAACAACGCTATTCCTCAAGAAGTCATTGAAGTATTCGTAACTTAGATGGAAAATCTCAAACTTTAATTAGAAATCAATGTTTCCAAATTATTAATCATCATATTTTCTTTTTAAGACATCAAAATTTACTCAAATTTGAGCGTATACCTGATTTTTAATGTGGTACGTAAATCCACGCTAAGAAATCCAGATGTGTTGTTTACTAATTCTGATAGAGACAATGTTACAATTGCTATGTCTAAAACTGATTACTACGAAAAATGTCTGATTCATAAATAATAAAACACTTTATTTCTTATCCAAATTTAAATTTACTGCTACTCTACAAGACGAGAATAATAATTTTATCTCTGATTAAGAATTTAATAATTTCATTTCTTCTTACCAAGCTAATGAACTCACAACTAAATCTTCCATCAGTCCAAGGGCCTACGGCCTTCCTAAAATTTATGAACCGGATACCTCCTTAAGATTAATTGGGTTTCACCATTATTGGCCCTTAAGACAAAATTATCAGTCTTCTTGTTATTAGATGTGAAAGTTTTGTAAAAATTAATTGGTATCAAACGGAAACTTGGTCTGGTCGGTATCTAAATTTCAACTCTTTTCATCCTAATTGCCATAAAATTGGTTTAATCACAGGTTTATTTTACAGGATTCTCAGAATTTAAGATCCAGAATGTAGAATAAAAAACATCAATTTAATCAAAAATACCTTAAAAGATAATGACTGTCCAACCTACTTAATCAACAGCTGTTTGAAAATAGAAACCAATGAATAGCCTCTCGAAATTATTGAACAATCTCAAAGATCCACTTCCCAAAAACAAAATATTTGGACTTTTTTCTGAATAAAATTGTGTTGTCTGTCCCTTTTTTTATGTGGGTGAGATTGGCAAACCCTATAGAATCCCGTGGTCGTGAGTATAGATATTATATTTCCCACTATGATGAAGCTGCTTATACTGATCTTGCTAAACACTATATTGATACCGGCCATGACTTTCATTTGGATAATTTTGAAATTCTGTCATTAAAGAACAATAGCGCTCGTAGCCTACTTGATAATACGGTGTCCTGGATATATCTATCCACAAGTCTTTTCAACCATTTTGATAGGATAGATGTGAGACTGATGGAACAGAAATCCTTGGGTTGGGTATAGTCGATCCTGTCTGCTTTCGTAATGAAGACTACTACCGTTCCTTTTCATACTGCCGGAACACATCTCAGTGTCAAAGTTGCCCTAGCAAGTCTCACGAGCGGCTCTATGATGGTCTATTTAGCTTTCTGTAAGAAGACAGGGCATATGCTATCAAGACCAGGAAACTTGTAAAGACTACAATTCTTCAGAGCCCACCTCACCCTGTAGGGGGTAAATATCTTGTGGGCTAGCCGCCGTTTTGGGTCTAGTCAAGCCATATGTGGCTTCGGTTGCCTCAGAGGTATCAACTGCTCTCCTCCAGATCTTATGAAACCCAGAAAATGTGCCTAGGTCAGGTGAGTCAAGGTTTTTATCGTCCGACACTGAGTATCAGCCGTCGTCCAGCTTTCTTGCTTGACTTTACGTATTATACCACTGTATCCATCCATCATCGTCGTAAATGAGGTCCATAGTTCATCCGTTTGGCCAGTATTGGCCAAACGGTATTTAAATTCAACTGTTTAAAAGCTTTCTTCTTTTTTTTTTCAAAAATTGATACATGTCCACAAACTTCATACATGTCTTATTTTTGTCATCAAATGAGTGCAGATGGCTTTTCGTATCATAAGAAAACCGCATTGCTATACTATTCACGGGTGCCGCTGTTATTGAAGGATTTATCTGGCCCATGGACTTCACCTATCGTATACCCAGAAGGATGAACTTAGACAGACATGAGCTTGATTCCTATTACGATTACATACAAACAAAAGACAAAAATTATTATAAAACAGAACTGATAATAGCATATGTAATTTCATTGAATCATGATCCCATGAATCCTGAGCATTGTCCAACGTACGCTGAACTACGTTAGGAAGATGAAAGTTTGCAAGATATGAATTTTCAATTGCATACGCCACCACGGCGTGATTATTGTTATTAATTATTAATGGCACGTGGCTTTGTCTATGCATCACCGTTAGAAAATTTTCAGAAACCGCTCAAACCATTTTAGATATATCGTACTGAGCGGAAAAGTTCGATATCTTTATTCGATATTGTGATTATATCTCAAAAAATTTAAACGATAATTTGGCGTACCTCCTGGAAATTATGTGTTTTCAATTGTATCAATAAATTAACTCATCACTCAATAATATTGAATCATCATTTATTCCGCAGATTTCGTTCAAAGTATGGCAATCCGCATTATGAAGGATAAGCAGCTCTTCCTACAGAAATATATTGTGCACAAAATATCATTATCATATATTATGGAAGATTTGAAAAATGAAGTTTTTGAAAGAATTAATTTTGATGTATATGCGAGACGTGTTGATGATTCGGCACTTTTTGTAAATAGAAATAATGTTGATATTCTCTTAAATGCATGTAATAGCATACACTCAGAATTAAAGTGCACTATTGAAACTCAACATGAAGAGAAAATAAATTCTTCAGATATTACTTTGATCAGAGCCGATGATAAATATATTATCACAGATTGGCATAAGGGAAAAGATTTTTTCAGAAAGAACACTTAGTTTTCTCTATAGTCCCTGTCTTCAAGACATAATAGGAATCATAAACAATTTGATAGAGCTCTCAAGTTGTCACATCCAGTTTTCTATTCAACGACTGTTTCACATTTTTTTTGAAAATATTTCCATGCCAGGGTAGCAACTTCATGTTTTAAGGAAATTATGTAAGATATCAAATTGATGTATACCAATGAGCTGCCATATTGATATGATAAATTGTGCGATACTATTTTTTGAAGAAATATTAGTTGCAATTTCATTATGAGAAACTTATTTTGAGCATATATGTATTACATTTCAAAATATTTTAATGCGATTTTCAGAAACAATTAAGTTTTGTTTTTGCAATCAATAAGCATTTAGTTTCAGCATATTCATATGTTTACTTTTTTTCTCTTTTTTATATATTTGTCAAAAGTGATACAAACACACTGATGATTGGAAACATATACTTATCTCGGTGAAGCGTTTCTGTGTAATATATTGAATCAGCTGACTTTGTTAGAGATCATGTTTCTCAAAACCTTTCTCAAAATTGTCAAACAAAGACAATCAGCTCTATAGACTTAGTTTCCATTCTGAAAAGTTCGGTACTTAATCAGCTCCATAAATGATGTTTTTTAAGTATTTTTCTAGCTGGATATCTAACTGTACACGTGGGTGGTTCTCCCTACCCGAACTGCATTTTAATTATTATTTATCTCTGTTCAACTTCTAAATACAGCATTAAATTTGTCTGATTATTGAGAAATGAGCCTAAATTGATTTGCCACGCTTTCTTTGATTACGGTTCAAATAGTGTAGTATCAAACAATGTTTGACACAATGATAGACATTTTTATTCTTTCATCATGAGATTTCAAATATGTTAACCCTTTTGTTGCTGCGAGTTCAATGGAGATTTTGAGAATATCAAGTGCTGGGCATTGGCGACAAAATGTTTTATGTTCATCACAAATCAATACAGAATATTATATGAGCGATGATAAAAAGTTTACAATATCCTGTCTCTGGAATATTGTACGCTTCTATTTCGAGAAACAATTTTTTTAATCATACTAGTCCAGGTGTTCAAAATACATCTTTCTCGAGAAAGTTGTGTCCATAACTGAAATCTAAGACACCCTCATGGGTTTCTTAAAGAAATAATAAGATTTCCGCCTTGATGAATGGTTCATCCGGAAATACCTTGAAAACGTAGTTTTCATATTTTAAAGGTTAAACCAAATTTTTAAGTTTGGTCTTGGATTATATTGCACACGCGGTAACTCATATTATGCCAACGAGAAAAATAATCCGCTAATTTTAATGAATTGTAAATAAATGAAAAAAGTGACATTTATATTGAATTTACTGGCATATTCTCGCTATAATAAAGAAACTGTTGTAGATCATACACGTTTCCAAATCTCGAAAGATTTACTGTAAAAGATACAACATTAAATTTGTCCAATTATTGCGAAATCAGCCTCGTATATATTCACCACGATTCTTTTATTACTTTTATGATAGCGTAATGTTAAAGAATAGTCGACATAATGATAGCAATTCTTATCATTTCATGATAGTATGTCACATATATTAACCTTCAGGTTTCTGCGAATTTAATCAAAATTTCTGAAAAAAATAATGTGCTGGCGTTTGGCGACGAAATATCATATTTGCATCACAAGAATGTGTAGGGTCAAAACCTTAATAACATTATTTGAATTTTGAAACCATCAATAAAAGAGGATAATAAAAATAATAGCTTTCCTCTTCCGTGGCTGAGGATAAGAGTGGCTGTTACATATTTAAATATTCACAAACTGAGTGATATTAAATAGAATATTGCAGTTTTCATCCTTGCTTGTATTTTATTATATGAGATGTAAACTTTGAAGGTAAAGAAAATCAGTTTAATTTTTGTTTTTACTACTTCTACCACGCAATTTACAAAATTTCAGAAAAATAAATATGAGCATTTAGGTGTTTGGCTTATAACATTTGTTACAAAAATATATCAAGAGAGTTTATGAACAATAAAAAATGATATTAGTGGTAAGTATAGGTTTCGCAATAGTCTTAGGAAAAATTATGACACTGGTTAGCATATATTATTTCTTATTAACAAATGATCTGTTTCATATTTGAATATTCAAAAACTGAGTGATATTAAATAGAATATAATATTTTTCGTCTTTATTTGTATTTTATCATATGAGCAAGACAATTAAAAAATAATAAAGATAAATTTGATTGTTGTTTTTAATGCTTTTACGACGCAATCTATAACAAATATTGTAATTAGCTTCCATAATTCTAAAGGTTCTGTCGGCCTTCCATTCTAGACCCAGCAAATATGAAACAAGTAAAGCGTTCTTTCCAGATGAACGTCATTTAAGGTATATATAGCAGACATCCATTGTATGGCTGCTTACAAAAAAATCTTGAAAAGCAATGTTTTAGTGCTTTATCATTGTGCTAATTGAAAAATGAAGATTATAACTAGCCTTTCACTTCTAATCTTCGTGGACTTATTTAATTTTGAGGGTAAGAACATTACTATAATATAATTGATATTTATAGAAATTATTGTCAGATGAAATACATGTTCAATGTATAAAAATTATAACAGTTACACATTAGGGAATAAACTTGTTTGCTTGCGTTGCCACATGAGCTCAGCACTTAACCTCTCTTACAAAATTTGCTCGTTCAGATGGCGGCACTAGCTAATAATTAAAATGAATTCTAAAGTAGACATAGATTACTGAACAACTGTGATGTTCTTGAATGTCAATTTTTTGTTATCAAATTAGGTGCAGTCGACTTCCCAAATATTGAGAATGACCGCGTTGCTGCACGATTCGTAGGTGGCGTTATTATTGAAGGAGCAATCAAAGGAGCACATGCAGTTGTTCCCTGGATGAGGCCTGGGGCCTCTAGGCCTTATTTCTATGGCGTTTATATACGGACGTTGAACAACGCCCAGTTTGAATCAACTCTCGATGATTACCGTGAAATTTCACTGAATCATGATCCTGAAAATCCTCTCCATGGTCCAACGTACGCTGAAATGCGTATAGAAAATGCACATTTGAAAGCTATAAGTTTCCGAGAGCACAAGAAACCACGAGAGGATTATAGATGGAATCGTTCGCGTATGCCGAAAAACAACCAAATTTATATAACGTTGCCAAATGGCGTCATCTGGGAATCGGTATTAGAACCGCATGAGGAAAATCAGGGTCAATCCTCAGTATAATTTTGTACATCTTCTGGAAATTACGTCTTTTAAGTCGTATAAATAAATCCATCACTCAACTATATTAAAACATTATTTATTCAACATAATTTACCCTCACAGTAATAGAATATAACGAGGGATCCCATTCGATCCAATGTATCACAGAAAAAACTGGGGTTTCTATGAGAACCGATTTTTGGTTCTAATTGCCTTGACTCACTCCGAATCTTTTACAAGTTAATAATGCACATTTTACTTTAGAATTCGGATTTAATATAGAAACTGAAATTATGAATATAAGTCATTCTTGAAGGGAAGATGGTGCAGATAAAATGTGACAGTTTTGAGGTTATGATAAAAATCCGATGTATGCAACTGCGCATGTACCAAAAAGCGCCGGACTATTTAAAAATATATTATACTCGTATACACTCGCAATATTACGTTGATATTAAATTTTTTCAACAAGTTGGGAATTTCTATCATTGAATTTAATTTGTTTAAAAAAAGAATTGGTAACCAAACAATTGCATTATAAATCAAATAGCTAAACTTTCGGACAGAAGAACTTTCGAACAGAAGAATTTTCAACAAAGTATTTGAACTTTTAAACAATTAGTTAAGCTTTCAAGCCAAAAAGATAATTTTTTTAAAGATAGTTGCATTTTCAACTTGAAAAGTTGCACTCTAAACCAAAAAATGTTCATTTCGAACCAAGAAAAATGACTTTTCTACCATAAAAGATGAACTATGTATGAAAATACGAATATCCAACCAGTTGAATTGAACGAAAAAAAAAGAATTTTTTACGAAATAGTTCAATCCTGAATCAAAATGATAAATTCCAATCAATAAAGATGAATTTTGAACCACACAGTTTAATTTTTAATTAAAATAGGCATTTCCTGAACCAAAAAAGGAACCGTTAAATTTTCAGTTTATTAAATAGATTTTCAAGCAAAAGAATTGATTTATGAACCAATTGAATTGAAAATAAAGACGAATTTTTAACCAAATAGTTGAATCCTCAATAAAAAGATAAATTTTAAACAAACAAGATTAATTCTCGAACTGAAAAAGCAAATTTTTAATGAAATATATGAATTTTCTACCAAACAGTTACTTTTTCAAATATTATGAATGATAAATTCTTAAACAAAAATAAAATAGCTAAATTTTCAGAGAAAAAGAATTATTTCTATTTGAAAAAAAAAACATAAATTTTTACCAAAAGAATGAAATTTTCAACCAAAAAGGTGAATTTATTAATTGCAATTTTAACAAAGTAGTTCAACTGTAAACGAAACAGTTCAACTTTCGAGCAAAAAATACACATTTTTAACCAAGTAGTTGAATTTTTAACAAAAAAGATGAATTTTCCACAAATAAGATGATTTTCTTACAAAAAAGAGGAATTTTAACAAAATGCATCAATATAGTTAAATTTTCAGTTAAAACAATTAATTTACGAAAAAGAATGTGTACACAATAGTTAAATTTTGAACAAAAAAAAAAGGTTTCTCAACTATAGTAAAGATCAACACTTTATGGTAAGTTTTGTTCTTCAAAACTATTATTCAAATGCGAATAATATGCAATGAAAAAATGGAAAATGGTTATTTTTTATTTATTGTAAAAAACATTAAGACTATCATTTGACAATAATGTTATTTGTGCGTATGTCAAATAATGATGAAAATGTTGTTGTGTGCGTCTGTCTTGAATTAATAATTACCTTCTATTCTCCAAATAAACTTAGGTCAGCGATGAAGAAGAAGGAGGACCAAATAAACGAAACAAACACGAATCAAAATTGAGAATCTACAGAAACCGGAAGTGGCAAAAGATTTTCCAAATAGGATAAATGAAAGGATAGATGAGGCAACTTGCAAGGCGCTAATGAACGATAAAGATATAGAGGTCGCATCGACTATGACTCTGGATGTCATTGTTGAAAGTGCGACTAAAGTGAGTGGTACTGCATTTGTAAAAAGAATGTCCGGTAATGCGTGGTATGACAGAAAGTTGACCATCACATTCCTTGGCGATCAGGCTAGAAAAAGACTTGAAAATGATTACAGACACAAAAAGAGGTAAATAAAACTGCTAGTGAAGGAAAGTAAAAATAAAATCGGAACTAAAAAAGCGAAAATAATGCAGAAAGACTTTGGAGGAAGCAAAAAACGGTTTTGTAAATGGGGGTTGGTCAATATGAAGGGAGCTTGAAGTACAAAGTTAGACATAATGAGAAGTGCATACATCACCAGACATTCTTTTTACAATCGCAGTACCACACACTTCAGTCGCACTCCTAACAATGACATCCTCAATCATAGCCGATGCGCCCTCTATATGGGCATTGCCTATTAGAGCCTTCCAAGTTCCCTGATCCATGCGTTCGTTCATCTTATTTTGAGAATCTATACTGGTGAAATGTCTAGTCATAACGTCAGTCCCACCAAACTTCGGTTAATAGAGGGGGGTGTAGGGACATTAACTGGAACCAAGAGAGTCATATCTAATCATAAAGTCAGAGTTGGTCAAAAATATTTGATTGGACATATTTAATACTACATTTCTTTGATTCAAGTAATCTTTTTCATATCTCTTCATAAAATAAACACGTCACTTTAGTAATTAATGTTGTTTTGTTATTCTTTATTTACGCAATTTCGTTTCAATCTTCTCCAGAAACACAAAAAAAATCTTTGATTTTTTCTGGTGTTGGGGGAAAATCCTAATACATTTTTCCGAATTACAGTTTTCATGCTTGTTCGTATTTGGATACGTGAAGCAGACATTCTATAGATGAGCACGATGAATTTAATTTTTGTTTGAACTATCCGTACCACGCAATCTAAAAAAAATATTGTAATCAGCTTCAATAATTCTGATGGTTGTGTTGGTCTTCCATTCGAAAGGTATATATAGCAGGCATTCAAGGCTTAATTGTTCACATACAAATTTTAAAAAGTAATTTTCAAGTCCTTTACTATTGTGCCAATTCAAAAAAATGAAGATTAGAGCTAGCCTTCCACTTCTTATCTTCGTGAGTTTTTTCTATTTTGAGAGTAAGTACAATATTTTAGTATAATTAATATTTGTAGAAAATGTTGTTATAGCGTAAACGATATGATATTGAATTTTATAAATTTAAATTAATATTTAAAGTCTTGCAATTTCTACCTATCCCAAGGGACCGCAACTACAGTTATCCCAAATATAGTTATTAAATTATTTTCGATGATTATTATATTATTACAATATTATTTATCGATTTATCACTTTAGTTAAACATTTAGTTCTCGGATATAAAATTTAACTGTTTTGTTGCAAAGTCGTTTTTTTTCGTCAAAAGTTAATTTCTTTAATGGGAAATTGAACTTTTTCATGTTTACTTGAAAACTGCTTATTTTTAATTGCAAATAGATGTATGTTGTTGAAAATTCATATTTTCTGGTTAAATTGAACTGTTTTTTTTAAAGTGAAAATATTTTCTAATTAGAATACCAGCTGCTAGACTTTTTGTTAAAAATGTATCTTTTTATGTGGGAAATTGAACTACCTTTTTGAAATTTGTTTTTGGCTTGAAAAACTAATTTTTTTACCTTAAAATTTGAGTATTTGGTTGAAAATTCAACTTTTTGGTTGGAAGTGAACTACTTCTTACAATTCAACTGTTTTGTAAATAGTTTACAATAAAAAATATTTTTTCAAAACAAAGTTTTATTCAAATATATTGAAAAGAGACAAAATAATTCGAAAATAGCGTGTCGTATAATAATAATATAATGATAATAATGTGCCTGAAAATCAAAGCGAGTTATGTAAATATAAAAATCTCCTTATCATATAAATACAAGATTCAAGATTTATGCCTCACGCTTTTATTTTCAGTCACATTATTATTCTTATTGTTACATTATTATTATTTCATGAGAAATTGTCGGATTATTTACCTCTTTCTGATACATTTCACTAATAGCTTGTTTTCAAACCATACTTTTACAACATTTATGAAATCAATTTTTAAATAATTTATTCTATTTACATTAGACATGGCGTTTAAATAAGGAGTCATGGAAACACAAATTGGATATAATTATGTATTGTAATTTTTTTAAATTAAATTTGATAGAATTCGGTATGGTTATCGCAAATACGTATATTTTCAAAGTTTTATGTGGACAGACAAGGTTAAAAGTTTTTGTTTCTTGACTCAAAATAAATTTTTTTTTGTACGGGAAATTTAACTGTTTTGTAGAAAACTCATCTTTCTTGGTTTGAAGTTCAATAATTTATGGATGCCTAATGTTTTCTTCAGCCATACTGTTGGGAAAAATAATGACACCAGATGATACTGTGGCTCGAACCAAACAACATTCAATATTTTGCGCCATACGAGATTGCCAATCATAGCCTAAGCAGATGACTGCCACGTCATTCATATGTTTTCATGGCTCACTTTTTAGACAGCCCTGCAGTCTCATAAAATTTTGATTTCGAACAAAATATCTCTGACCGTTGTTTTACAACTCTTAATGCAAACATTAAACTCCCCGTAAAGAAGTGCCTAACACTACTAATGATGAAATATACTATTACTTTGAAGTTTACAGAATTTAAATTTTTCGCGATTATCGCATCGAAAATCTTCACGAAAAAAACATCATAAATGCCAATTTTTTCTTCTCAAATTAGGTGCAGATGGCTTTCCAAATATTGAAAATAACCGCGTCGCTGCACTATTCACGGGTGGCGCTGTTATTGAAGGAGAAATCAAAATAGCAGTTGTAGTTCCTAACTGGATGAGGCCTGTTGCACCTTCTAGGCCGAATATTTATGCCGCTTATATACGAACATTAAATAACGAACAATATGAATCAACTCTCGAGAATTACTCTATTATTTCGCTAAATCATGATCAAGAAAATCCTGAACATGGTCCAACGTACGCCGAAATACGTATACAAAATCAACATTATACAGCTAAAAATTTCTGTGAGTTCCAGAAACCACCGAAGGATTATAGATGGAACCTTCTGCGTATGCCACGCAACAACCAAATTTATATAACATTGCCAAATGGCGCCATTTATCAATCACAGTTAGAACCGCATCAGGCACATCATAGGCCAACCTTGGGATAGTTTCGTTCTCCTTCTGGAAAATGCCTGTATTCAGTAGTAGTAATAAACAATTTCATCACTTAATAATATTAGAACCTTTTTTATTTCGGAGATTTTAAGCTCAAAGCAATAGGAGATATCGGGATACCCCATTCGATATCATTTATCTACCAGGTTATTCCCGGAATAGCCCGTAAATTATATCCCGGTATATTCTATTCCTGTGAGGTTAATGCAAATTTGTGTATTTTCTTGTCTAAATCTTCCAAGCCTTGATGTGATCACTGTGTCAAGGGTTAAATATCACCAGGGTTACGACATCCTTGAACAACCCAACGTGCCCTCCTCACGAGTGGTGGACACGGCGGGGTCACTAAGGCAGAGCCTTAACGGAGACTTTGAACTAACTGGCTGAACATCCCCTGCTCTGTAGGTGTTATTTTTTATTTTTCTAGCTACTCGTGGCTCCCACATGGCCGTCGAAAACAAAACAACAGAAAATGATAAGAGCTCCAAACAAGGGCCTTCAGCTAACCCACCGCCAAAAGAGGACGGTTCTTCAGGTGTTATCCTTCCAGAAGCAGTGGAGATCACTGAAATCAATGACAACAACCTATTTTCTACGGTTACAGGAGCGATGACTGGGCTTTCTGTGAAGAGTATGAACTATAGCAGTGCTCAGAAATTATAAGTCCGCACAGCGTATCTCTCATATGAGAGCCAAAGCTTGTCACAAGTGACCACAGATTTTGCAGCATCATCTGAAGCAATTTCTCCTGCTCGGCCTACGCGCAAGAGGAGAAAGGACTCCAAGAGAAGCAGCGAATTTGTTGACTAATGGGTCAAATGAGAATTTGGAAGATATAGAAAAATTGGCACCACAGCAAAGACGCCTCGGCGGTTCTAAACAAGCGTATGACAGTGCTGCAGACCGTCATTGCCCTCATCCTAGATCTCTGGTTAAACAGGGAAAGGAATAGTAAATTAGAAAAGTGTGGCTCGATATGTAAGGAGCCACGCAAAGAAACATCAAGGGCATCACCGTTATTAAGGCGAGACTCAGGGTCGGAAGTGAAAAAAGGCTAGAGGCATATATCACCTTTGCTTATTTTTCTGTCAACGCTAAAAAGCCTCCACCTCCTAGAGAGGTCCAAGTTCTAATTCAGAACTCCTAGGAGAAAGGAACAACTCTGCTGTTGGATTGTGACGCTAACTCCTATTTGATATCCCACTGAGCTAGATATCCTGAATCATGGTCATACTTCCACATTCCAGATTAAAAACATGAGTAAGGTCCTCGATTTGACTCTATGCTCAGGAGAATTGCAAAGCAAGATAGTGGGCTGGCAAGTATCGGACGAGGAGTCTCTCCGAGACCACAAATACATCTTGTTCCAATCAGCCTTAGGAAAACCAGCAGTTTTGGAGATCAGGAACCCCAGGAACACACCATAAAAGATTTAAGGCACGCCACGAGTTTTCTGAGAACGGCTTTAATTACATAATATGAGTACAATTGCCCTACACGTATAATTATATTGAGGATTGGAGTGGGGAACTAAACTCCCTTCAAACTGAAACATGTATAAGATGGCTCAGAATGAATGAAAGAGGAACATAAGTGCCTACAAACATGAAGATTTGAGGGATTTTTTTGAGGAATCTGAGAGCATTCCGAAAACATCGATTCTCTTCAAGATCCTGCAAAAAGTGCAGATGTTTGCCTCTGGCTCACAAGGCTTGATAATGGCAAGTTTGTCGAAAACTAAGAAGATACGCTCAATCACCTGATGAAAGTTCACTTCCCAGGTTTTTAGTAAACACAAACAGAACGAGAGAAAGAAGGCTGGAGCCAAGAGGGGGAGAAGGGTGCCTGGAATTCTGCCGCCACGGTCGTTGATATCAAGAAGGTGCATGAATTTTGTCGTCCTTCTACTGACAAAACTATTTTGTGTAATAATTGCCCTTAAACACGTTACATCGGCATGGAGGGTCGACAGAGTGGCCTTCGTTGTCAACCCTGAAAGGTAGGGCTACACTGCTGATGAAGATTTCCGGCCAATCAGTTTAACGTCCTTTATTCCAAAGACGCTAGAAAAACTGATCGAGAGATACATCAGGGGTGAAGTGCCTTTAGCCTACCTGCTGCACACAGGGTAGCACGAATTTCAGGCAGGCTGCTCTGTGGAAGCTGCGCTTTATGCTGTTGTCGAAAAATTGAAGCAGCAGCTTGAACAGGATG